>CM022303.1:730557133-730571586 GCA_011799875.1 Thinopyrum elongatum
CCCTGAAATTGGAAAGCATTACAAATGAACTCTGAAAAGGTTGAAATTTGGCATGGTATAATCATTTCACTCACATAGCATGTGCTAAAAATTTGAGAGGGTTACGGCAAAAACTGGATGCACTTCGTGTAACAAACGGACAATCTCTTTCGAAGTATCAGTGTTTCATACGGAAACTCGTCTGTTACAAAGGGATTTCATTTTTTTGAACTTATTTGAACTCCAGACTTTTTTGTGTGTTCAAAATGCACCATTCAAAGCCACATCAGCAATTTTCAACCCTTTCTGACTTCATTTGTTATATTTCATGCATTTACTGATTTTTTTGAGCTATAAGACCCTGAAATTGAAAAGCACTTCAAATGAACTCTGAAAAGGTTGAAAGTTGGCATGGTATCTTCATTTCACCCACATAGCATGTGCTAAAAAGTTGAGAGGGTTACGGCAAAAACTGGATGCACTTCGTGTACAAAACGGGCAATCTCTTTCGTAGTATCAGGGTTTCGAACGAAAACTCGTCTGTTACAAAGGGATTTCATTTTTTTGAACTTATTTGAACTGAAGTTAAACTGATAGACATGTATAAAGGCAATAAGATAGAAGATGGAATATCCAGCTCATGTATGAATGTCATGCAAGTTTTTTGATGAATAGAAGGCTGGTCAAAGATAGTGTTCTTGGGAATTATGGTTAACATGTTAATCACTATTCTTGGGTATGTGAGTTAATCACAAAGATACCCGCTCGATTGCATTCTGTTGTCAACTCGATGTAAGAACTACTATGGCCTGAAAGACTAGCCGGAATGAGGTTTAGGTATACCAGGGAACATAGTAAATGTTACTATACCTTCCATCGGTGTATTACCGTATGTATTCATTTTCAATTCGATTAGAGTTTTCACGCAACTCTAGCCCATTGCATAAGGTATCTTGCAGAAGTTTGTTCATAAGAGAAACTTTTGATGTTCGATGTTATGAATAAATAAGGGCCATACTTTCATATGAATGAGATGTATGTATGAATATTGATAATAATATTACCTCTGGGTTTACTTTCATAATTCATTTTAGAGTTTCATCACACTCTAGCCCATTGCACAATGTTGTTGCAAAAGAGTTGTTCATAAAACAACAATGTGTTTCAGTATTATGAATAACATGGAGGGCCATGCTCATCCAAACTTGGACGTTATGTTATGAATATTGATGGTAATATGATACATCTATAATACTGACGCTAATGTCGCAGACTAAAAGAATACCACACAAGTGTGGCACTGCATTTGGTCACATTGGAGAAACCCGCTGGAAAACTCCATTATGATGGATTTTGAAGTCGTTTGATTTTGAATCATCTGACACTTGCAATTTCTCCGAAAGTGAGTGACTGAAATACCGTTCACTGCCATAGGAATGAGCAACAAACTTATTTGTGATCATACATTTTGATGTGTGTAGTTCAATAAATGTTGTTGCAAGTAGTGGATTATCTATCTTTAGAAATGACTCAGTAGCTATATGGATATTTACTTGATGAGACGTAAGTTGGATCTTTTGAAATCATTCGAAAGGTTTTCAAATCTGAAGTAGAGTTATTATAACAAGAAAATTATGTTTCTACAATTCGATTGCAGAAAGAAATATTTGAGTACAAGTTTAGCGAATGTCTGATGAGTTGTGAAAAGAGTTTCATAACTTACACCTCCGGAACACCACTGTGAGTGGAAAGTCCGTGAAGAGTAATCGAACCATTTTGACATGGTAAGATCAAAGATGACAAAATAAAATTTGCCATTATCCCTTTTAAAAGGTGATCTTTAGAGACTGAGGCTTTTACACTGAAAAGAGTTCATCGGTCTTTTGAAATGACAGCATGGTATGGTACGCCCAACCATGTTATCTTTTCTTAACATTTGGAATATGGGGCTTGTGTAAAAAGGTTACAAACCTATTCCAAATCTACAAGTGCACTTTGTAGGTTATCAAAATGTTGGGTATTCCTCCCTCACTATACCGAGGCAAATAGGTTTGCCACAAAGAACGGTATGCTTTTAAGAAAATGGTTCTTTCAAAAGGTGAGTGGGAGAATAATGCACTCGACGAGATAACCATTATCTCCGTCATCAGGTTAAAGGAAAGAGACCTTGGAAGTAATTCCAGAGTTCCTACTGCGATGATACGGAAGTCTCACATAAAATGTATGGACTTCGGTCGAACTTGCAGCTGAACCAGTAGGCAAGCTGTGCAAACCTCTCAGGTGCGCAAAGAGATATTGTTGTTAGACAACAGTTAACCTACGATCACAAGGAAGCATTGGTGGGCCCTGACTCGGAATTGGCTAAATCCAATACAATCCAAGATCGTTTCCATAAGTGATCAGATAAAACCTTGATACACCTTTCGGAAGACTTAGCGTCTGACGAATATTTATGGAACTATAACTGATACGAATAAAATGTTTTATCATAAAGCTCGACTTGTTACATATACAAGTTCAAGGAGTTGACTACGATGAGGTTGCTTCACCGTAGCGATGCTCTTAAAGTCGGTTCGGGTTGAACTAGCATTAATACATATTTCAATCATGAGATATGAACAAGGATGACGAAAGGATTTCCATCTGAGGAAATAAAACCAAGACTTGCATGTGATACAATCCAAGGTATTTTGTTCAGTCAAAAGGATGCTAGTAAGTATGCAAACTTCAGAGTTCCAGCGATGGATAGAAGAGAGCAAAATGGAGTTGGAATCTTCGTGTTTGATGATATGTTAAAAGGTTTTGACTTCATCAATGGGTAACGAGATGCTTGTGATTCAAGAAAGTAAGTGGGAGCATAATATTTAAAAACGTTGTGTGCTTGACACATTGTTAATTGGAATTAAATTTTTGACACAATCAGGACTTCATTTAAAAAGGGGTTTTTTGAGAAGTGCTTGGGCTAAATAGCCTTAATATTAGGCATGATGATCTATGGAGATAGATTTACCTGATGGGCTAAGCAAGATACTATTGACAAATGCTAAAACCTTTTAGTATTAAAAAACGTCAAGGAGTGATTCTTGCCGAAGTCACATGGAAAGAGTTTTTGCAAGACTCGGTGTCCCAAAACACTGATGAGCAAAATACATGATGGAGATTCCACACACTCTTGTGTTTGGATTAATCATGTATTCCATGGATGTAAAACAACCAGATAGTCCAATACTCCAAAGTTGTTGCGAGTATAGATACCAAAGTGATCAAAAGTACTGATCATGGGACAACATGAAAAAGGGTCATTGAGTACTATAGTAGCACTGATGACATGTTTTCTCGCAAGCGGAGATCATGAAGAGTTGTTGTAAAAGGTTGTACATCGATACAGTCTTCATCCATGCTCCAAGCGATTTTCGATTTAGTTAAGGGTTTTGTGTAATACACAATATGGTGGCACGGCAGTTGGAATTGTTCCAAACAAGTTACTGTGGCGAATTCTATAACAGAGGCAAGTATGTTGCCGCTTTTAAAAGCGACAAGAAGATGTTGAATCATATGTTCATTCATGAACTTAGTATGGTTCCAAGATGGCTTTGTTCAAGGGACACTACTACAGGTAGTTGCTCCATAATCAGTCTGAGGATCAGGTTCGACTGTGATTCGCATACATACCAGCCAAGTCCACACAAAATATGAATTTTGTGAAAGCGTGAAGACGCGAGGATATGCAAAGATCAACGGAGTGAAGTCGTCAGATCCGGGACATCAGCTATACCACAAGCGAAGCATATTTAACCAGTGTGCCAAGGTGTGTAAAGTGGCATTAGCATTAACTAGATTATGACTCTAGGCAAGTGGGATCTTAGGAGATATGCCCTAGAGGCACTAATAAATGTTATTATTTATCTCCGTGTTCATAATTAGGTTTATGTTCCATGCTATAACTGCTGTGGTTCCCGAGCCCGTATATCCATAAAGGCTCTGGGGAAAACCCATGTGCACGTGGGGAATAATAAACGGTAAAATGTATTCCTAGTCATGCCTCTAGATAGACAGCAAGTGTTGCATGATGATTATGTTTCCCAATCAGGGCATGTCTATGCCATCAACTTTGAGGGCACAATGTTAGAAGACATTTGTGTTGAATCGACCGATTGGTGTTATGCTATGAGATTCATTCGTCACAAGTTAATGGTTAATAACACAGAGATGGTTAACGTTTGCATGATTCCTCAGAACATGAGAGTATCGAGTTTCTTCATGCTGCTTCATGAACTTTGGGGTTTGTTAAACTCATCCGTAATGGGTGGCTATTACGCGGCTTACGGGTTCATGGGAAAGTATGTCAGTAACTTGATAGCTGAAGATTGAGGGAGTGCTTCCTCCGACGATGGAGAGATATCTCTGGGCCCTCTCGGTGTTACGGTATCCATCATCGTCTGGCCAGACACTTTGTGATTTGATCACGGGGATGCCGGTAACACGTCAACGAGAAAGAGAAAAGAAACCTAATACCGACGAGTAACTATCATAGTGGACAAGTTGTTGATCCACGGAATGCCAACGTCTCACCTCATGTATTTGTAACATATCGCGAAGCAACAGGAAGCACACGCAACTGGAGTTTCACTCGAATATTCATTCGTGTGGTATAGGGTCAATATGGGTGTCCACGGCTCCGATTTGATCATTGATCGGAAGGGGTTCCGTGTCAGTCTATACTTCACCGAACCTATAGGGTCACACGCTTAGGTCATCTATCGTGAATACTAGACAGGGAGTCTGAGAGAAATCACCGAAAGTTTCGGACAGCGGAAAAGTTCCGCAGAGAGAGGTCACCGGATGAGTTCCGGTGAAACTGAAAAGTTGTTTCAGAGGATACCATTAAGTCAAATGGTTTCGGCACATGCTGATAATTCTTGGAGGGTGCCAGAATCATTCTGGAAACTTCTGGGAATTTTCTGGAAGAAAAAACCGGAAATGTTTCGGAGCTGCCGGAACCGCTTAAGATGCTTTTCGCAGATGATGAAAAATCACTAATCTGGAATTGTTCAAGACGGGTTGAAAATTATTTTTTGGGTACTGAATTGTTCTAAGCCCACTAAATATTTTCAGTTCGAACGGACGCTGAAAAATGTCATCGTGATAGATGAAAGTGCTTTTTGGATAATTTTTGGAAGCCACCTTTTAGGGTTTTTGCTAAAGGCTTCTAGAAGTGAATGTGGATGGATGAGAACCCTTTGGGGGGGCCCTATGGGGGAGTGGCCGGCCACACTAGGGGCTCCACCCTTGGAGCCCCTCTTGTTCCTGTTTCTCCTTAGGTCCTTGTGGAAGGACTTCCCTCATATGCCTTTGGGTTTATTGGATAACTACCTACCCCTTGGCTTTCCTATAAATAGAGGTGGAGGGCAGCCCCCACACTCATCCCTTGCTCTCATACACATGCCAAGAGTTATCTGGCTTCTCTCTCCTCCACGAAAAGGTTTCGTAGAGCGAAGGCTGTCTGGGTTCCGGCAGGAACTATTCTGGACGGCGAAGCCCTGCGGATAGGTGACACCGTAGGTGTGCAACTCGTAGAGAGGTCGTAGTTTCGATCTTAGGGCCTGAGGGCTTCGAGAGTGCCTCCCGAAGGGCTGTCCAAGGGACGGTCCGAGTTCTGTGAGCCTCCCCAAGGCTGTCCGAGTGACCTTAGACGTTCGAAGGTCCTCCCGAAGGGCTGTCCCGACATCGTCGGGGGACTGTTTCGACCGCCTCCCGGAGGGCTGTCCGAAGGGAAGACGAGGTTACATCCTCGCGGTTGGGAGGTTGTAATCCTAGCTGCGGGGATCTGCACCGCCGATCGTCATCGACTCTACTTCCGCTGCGCTACGAGTCGGTAACGAAAATGATCAAACCTTGTGCAGTCTCCATAGTGGTCCTGGGCTGGTGCGTAGGTCGGAAAAATTTTGTTTTTTGTGCGTTACCCTACAAGGAAACCATTAAGTATACAAGATCGTCATGAACAATGATAAAGAGAGAAGTGATCGACCTCTCCTTCTCCGAGGATTGGTCGAACACAAGTTTTCGTATATCTATCCGAGCTACTAGCTACTATCTACAATATAAGATCTCTTACAATCCTAACATCTGATGTCAAGTTCCATGGTATTCTCGGCTTTATTGATGACGTGGTCAAGAAGAATCCCGCCAATTCCTCTGATTTGCTTTATGCGATCTTGTGGTAGGAGTTCATCCCGCATCTGCCACATCCAATTTGAAGAAGGGTCAATACTATATCTGAATGAAACTCAACACAATGATGTATAAAATACAATTGTGAATATATTGCTTACGCACTTCATATTGTTTTTCAGAGTACCCCGCTCACATGTCGTGTGACGGATGAACTCGCAAATGTAGCATCCACAAAAATCAGTCCGCCTTCCTGCACAACCACTTTACAAGAATAGAGGTCATAAAAACTGATAAGCAAGCATGCTAAATGGTATTGATGAAACTAGCTAGAATCAATGGGAGATGCGGGAAACTAGATAGGTAGTACTTACTTCGGGTGTAAATCGGAGCCCCCGGCAGTCCCGGAGCTTTAGCGGTGAACTCTTTCCAAACCCTGCCAGACAAGAAAACAATTACTTGATTCAGAAATGAACAAAGTTGCCGATATGGTGCGATAACGATCGATTGAACTACTTCTCGAGCATTTTAGTCATGGCCACACTCCTTGGGATCTTTTCGTCTCGAGTCTAGACGGTTTACTAGTCCCTGCTTAGCTAATCTCTAGGAAATAAAGTGGAAGCTGCGCACGCATGCATACTCATCAATTACATTACTATAACTCGAGTAATAAGGAAACCGAATAGGCACATG
Organism: Thinopyrum elongatum; assembly: GCA_011799875.1. Taxonomy (NCBI): domain Eukaryota; kingdom Viridiplantae; phylum Streptophyta; class Magnoliopsida; order Poales; family Poaceae; genus Thinopyrum; species Thinopyrum elongatum. Next base: position 730,563,977 of record CM022303.1, read on the forward strand.
ACAGTAACACTCACTTGAAGTTGTAAGGAAATAGTATTTTATCTTTGTTTTGATGTCGAGAGCACAACGATTGTAGCAAGTTGTCCTCGTTTCTTTGGCATTACATTTAACCGTCCCACTCATCTATGAGATTTGTGTTAATGAACCCAATATCATAGATTTGAGCTTTCTGCATTCGACGATCTTCATCTACATAATATAGTGAGATAATTATATATACATGCAGAAAGAGCTGAGCTATAGTATCGAGACTTAATTACAGAAGTAGTACTTACAGACGTAGCAGTGACGATTATTTTATCGAAGGGCTTTTGATGAAAAATGGAATAACTCCTCAAATGGAACAAACAACAGATCATCCAACGAGGTCGTGCTCCTCTTTAACTCTCAGCGTCAAAGTATCCTTCCCAGGCTCCTTGCAGGTGTCCATGTACCACTCATGGAATCTTCGCATCATCGTTGTTAGAGAGGATGACAGGTTTGACGAGAGGCTTCCCGTGCCTTGCGGTATTTGTGTGTGTCCACCTCCATTATATCAAATTGTGCATCGTGGGCAGTAATCTGCAGGATTGGTACGCGGGCACCATCCGCGGATGATTAGAGACGATATCGCTAGACACCTTGAGCGGGGGGCACGATTGGTTCTCTTGTCGCCGAGTTGGGGAATTTTTTTCCCACTTCTTGTTCTACTAACCTTCGATTACTGCAAGTACTCCCGACCGCTCCGCTTCCTGATATGTCCTTTCAATAATGTGCTCATAGTTGGTTTGCGGTCGGAGATGGTGGTGGTTGCTTCAGGCATCGAGTGCGCTTCGTTTTCACCGGATCTATCTTCTCCTCCGGAGGTGGAGGTTTCTTTGAAAAAAGTCCCTCACTTGGGCTTTACAGATCTCGCCATTTTCCTGCTCAGTTCATCTCGTATGGTAACTTCTCTAGAGGCTTGAAGATGGACCGAATCTGTATTGCCTCCCGCCTCTGGCTTGTACTGCTAGACGCCGAAGCGGCGCGTCTCTCTTCTGTTGTGCTGACGAGTAGTAGAAGGAGGCGGAGTGCTCTGAACAGCCGAGCAGCCGGAGCGGCGGCTTCTGTCTTCCGCCATTGCTGATGAGGCGGAGGAGGAGGGGGGCTGCTCGGACGTGGGAGCAGGAGAAGAGAGGCAGAAGTGCCGCCCTCACAGGTCGGAGCAGCCGATGAAGGAGGCGGAGTGCCCTATCACTCACCGGAGGGGAGGAGGAGGAGGCCGTGCCCTGACTCACGGAGGCGAGGCGTCTAGTTCGGAAGCTGATGTGCTCCTTCCGCCATAGACATGGAATCTTCAGAGCAGAACCCAGCTGAGTCTCCCCTTCACCTGTAGGGTGGTTAAGCTCGAGCTCCTCAAATCCCTCCGTACTTCATCCACCATCACAACAGCATAGCCTTGTGGAATCAGATGGCAGTGAAAAGTTCCGTCGGGTTGAGGAGGGCAACAGAGCCACAGCCGCCTTGACTTTGATGTTCTGCCATTGCGTCATAGCTGGCAATGTTGAGCCTCCGTGATAGCATCCATGGGGTAGCTAGGAGCTCTGAAAGTCAGGCTGCTGAACGAGCTGGTGGAAGCCACGCTGCTTCTCCACTGAGATGGCGAGAGGTAGCTTCTGGGTAGCTCCGGCAGCTCGCTGCTCTCAACTTGTTCTCTCTAGCTTTTGTACCCTTGCCTTCAGCTTCTGCAGTTCGCTCTGCTCTAGTTTCCTCTTCCTCTCCCGGGTTTTGTAACCGCCTGCGCCGGGAAACGCAACCTTACCACGCAACGGAGCCTGGCGTGCCTCGTGTTCGTTCCAGGGTGCTCACGATTCCCGAGGGCCTCGTCAGCTCGTCATTCTCTCTGTCGGGAATAAACGTCCCTTGCTGCGCTGCAGCGATACATTCTAAAGCTTCTTGAGGGTATTGCAAGTTGCTCGTCTGTCCAAACACTTCCTGTTTCAGGGTCCAAGGTTCCCCCAACCCGAAGAACCAAGTCCTTGAACGGTCTGGCCAGTTCAATGTCTCTGGTTTCGACCCCTTTAGCAAGCAGGTCATTCTCAGCTTTGTCCCATAGCGGCCAGCTTTGAGGTGTAGCCCCTGACCCGTGCGATGGGTGAAACTTCTTCTTTGCAGCATTTATCTATTTGTCTCTGACATCTTCTTACTCTTGTCCGATGTCTTGTAGGCCACAATGCGGGGCCAGTGATCTCTTATCATCTCAAATCGGCCGGTGATTCTGAGTCTTCCCCTTGTCGACAAACTTGATTTTCAACTCATTATCCACCTCCTGAATAGATCTGGCCATCTTCTTAAGAGCACACGCCTTGACCAAGGCTCTAAACTGGCTTATCCGGATCCTCCTCTTGGGTGGTAGGGTAAAATTTGCCTTCACAAGGTCCAAAGATCATCTTTCTGTCTATCGGTGACATAGAAACTTGAGGGTCTTCGTTTTCTTGAGGCTCATTCATAGCTGGATTGATCATCGGATGCTGTCTAACAATAGCTCCGCCACTGAGCTGAAAATGCATCGGGTCGCCTCGGTTCAATCGGCTGGCCATCGTTCGCGATTGCTGTGATAGTGAACCTTTCATCCGTGACGCAACCTTTCTTCGGGCCTCGTCTCGTTACCGAAGTTTGGCTCGATCCGGAGGGCTTTAAAAGAAGAAAGAAGTTAATATATGTACATACCAAACAATTAATGCATCAATTAGCTAGTGAGCACATGCTTAATTAATATATATACCTCGCCGGACTTTGCAACAGCTCCTCCTCCATTCGATCTCACCGGAGCCATCATCATGGTTTCCTTCTTCCTCTGGCATTCGGTCACCGGAGCCTCCATGATCAAGTCCTTCCTCCTCCATTGTCGATCACCGGAGCCTTCACCCTCTCCTTCCGACAATCGGTGTCGTTGAGATACGAAAGACATCACTCCGCCAAGGATGATTTCCCACAACAACTCTTCTGTTTCAAGTCTCTTTGTTGATCCATAGTTTCTGCAAATTATACAACATGGAATAATGTAGAAAATGAGAGATGGATATATTAGTGGCAAACATAGACCTAGCTAGCTACTCACAAAAGGAATATTAATTAGTGCCTCGATGCTTCTACGGTTTGGGGTGGCCTCGACAACGCTTCTAGGGTTGGGGTGTCGACAATGCTCTTTAACTTGGTAAATTGGGTGGCCTCGACGCTTCTATGTTTGGGGTGGCCTCGGCAACGCTTCTAGGGTTTGGGTGGCCTCGCCGCTTCTAGGGTTTGGTCGGGCGAGAGGGGTTGATCGAGTCCCCCCTATGTGAAGAGTTACCGGAGTTCTCTCATGAATGTCCGACTGACACCGGACCGCCTCTCTCATGAATGTCAAACAAGGGATTTAACAAAATGGCGCCATTCTGGATGTGCAGCAAATGGTCCATATTTTTCCTGATTCATCTACCCTTCTATATGTCACGTTGTTCGTGTCAAGGATTCCAGAAAACCCATGGCTTCATCATTAGCTGGAAGTAACAGGGCATAATGGTACGAAGCTCTCCAAAATTGTTTTGGAACGGAGTCCCGAGGATATTCGCGTTTGGTACGAAGATCAGCAAGAGCCTTCCGAATATCCCTATTTGGGAAGGCCTTTGCTGAAATTCGTTCCAAAAAGCGAATTATTCTCATCAGGAACTCCGTTCCAAAACAACTTTGAAGAGCTTCGTAGCTCATACGCCTGTTACTTCCCGCTAATGAGAAGCCATGGATTTCTTCAATACTTTGACAGACAACATGACATACAGAAGAATATATATAGAGAGATCAGGAAAAAATTGGATCAACTTGTGCACATCCATATGGGGGCATCTGATAAAATCTAATATGTCAAAATTCAAATTTTGACATTGATCAATGCTGATATGTCAAATTCAAACTTTGACATATGATCAACTTTGATATATGATCAAATGTTGCTATGTCAAAATTCAAACTTGACATATGATCAACTTTGATAATGTCCACCGCGATAAAATGATACATAGACTTGTTCGGGCGAGAGGGGTTATCGACGTCCCCCCTCATGTCCAAAGTTACCGAGTTTTCTTCTAGTGGTTTGGGTGGCCTCGAGAGTTGTCGGGGGTAGGGGCGGGGGGGTGAGATACGACAATGCTATTTTTCTAGGGTTTGGGTGGCCTCGAGAGTTGGTCGCCCGGTATATATCGAGAGGGGGGGTGAACATTTCCTTAGTAACTTAGAAAAAGGTTTTATCGTGGGAGGGGTATATCGACCCCCCCCCCCCCTCATGTCGAAGTTATCGGGGAGGGCTATATCGACAACGACATACATATAGCCACATACATATAAAAAAATCCTATGAACATCCGTACATACATATAGCCACACAATATATATGGTATGAAAAAAATCATCATATAAAAACAAAAATCTTATCGGGGAGGGGGTATATCGACCCCCCCCTCATGTCGAAGTTTCGGGGGGGGCTATATCGACAACGACATATACTATAGCCACATAATAAAAAAAATTCTATGAACATCCATATATACATACATATATATGGCTATGAAAATGCTATGAAAAAAAAAATTCATCATATAAAAAATGCTATGAACAAAACAATTTATGAAAATCCATACATACATAGCCACTACATATATATATATATATAATTACATATGAACAAAACAATTTTCATCATATAAAAAATATTAACATATATAATTATATGTGAACTCCACCATTTCTCTAAAAAAATTCTATGCAAATTTTTATAAAAGTTCTCTTCCATTCTCTCATCTCCACGAAACTCCTATCTAAAAAATACATACATACATATATGAACATCTAAAAACAGTAACAAAAAAATAGCATCTATAAAAAAAAGCACGGCTGGGAGGGTGGAGTGGGAGGGGAGAGGGGGGGGGTTCACACAGGGGAGGGGGAAGGCGGAGGGGGGGGGGGGAACGCGGGGTCGGCGTAGGGGTGACGGGGAGGGGGAACGGAGGTGGTGGACGTACGGGGGAGGGGAGGAGCGGGACGGCGGGAGTGGGGAGAGGGCGTCGGCGACGACGAGGTGGAGCAGCCGACGCGTACGACGAGCAGTGGAGCAGCCTGACGGCATCGGGGCAGGGCTCGGCGGCGACGGCGACGAGGGAGCAGTTGGGGGCGTCGGGGCAGAGAAGAAGTGATTTTTGCAGAAACTGCTAAGTGTTTTCTTATGTACATGAAGCATTGCTCCCGGTTCATGGCACGAACCGGGACCAATGCCCCCCTTTAGTCCCGGTTGGTGCCACCAACCGGGACCAAAGGTCTCATTTGAGTAGCCAAAGGGCGGGAAAGGAGACCTTTGGTCCGGTTTGGTGCACCAACCGGACTAAAAGTGGGGCATTGGTCCGGTTCGTGCCCCGAACGGTACCAATGCAACCCTCTCGTCCGGTTGGTGCCACCAGCCGGGACCAAAGGCTGCCCGCGGCCAAAAGTTTAGTCCCACCTCGCTAGTTGATAGGGGCGGAGTGGTTTATAAGCCCCACTCCGCTGCCCTTCGAGCTCCTCTCAATGCAGTTACGGCCTAACCTCACACTCCGCTGCCTTGGGCCTACTGGGCCTTCGGCGGGCCTGAATCCTGGCCCGTGGTTAGGTTTTTAGTCGTATTCAGGCCGTGGTGGCCCAGGTAGGTGGATTTTTTTTTCTATTTTTTTCATTTTTTGATTTGTTTTTTTGCTTTATTTATTTCTTTTGTTTTTTGCTTCATTTTTAATTCTTTTTGCTTCTAGGTCACAAAAATTATAAACTTTTGTTTAGTGCCATTAGTTTTCAAATTTGAATTCTTTGTGAAATTGTGAATCACTAGTTTGTGATTAACTTTACTATAAAATAGATTTTGGGAGTGATTCTTTTTCCTGCTATTTTAATTACTGTGTTTTATCATTATATTAAATTTGGTAATTTTTTAGGTTATTTTAAATGTCTGTTTAATCAAGAAAAGATTTTGTTATTTTTAGTTTGCTATTTAAAGTTTCTAACAAAAAATTTCTTTATGAAAATTCTTTTTGCCATTAATGTTTGAACAAAAATACTTTGATAATTTTAGTTGCATAAATTTTATAAATTTTAGTTTAAAAAATACTAGAGGTTATAAAACCTTTTTAGTGATTCCTTTTGCTATTAGAGTTTTTATAAAGCTTTTTAGTTGATTCTTTTTGCTATTGAAAATAGATAGTTTTTGTTTTAGTTGATCATAACACAATATTTTAATTGATTATTTTAAGTTCATTTTTTTTCCTATTAATTCATTCTTTTTGCGCTAAGACCCTGAAATTGAAAGCAATACAAATGAACTTAAAAAGTTGAAAGTTGGCATGGTAACATCATTTCACCCACATAGATGTGCTAAAAGTGGAGACGTTACGGCAAAAACTGGATGCACTTCGTGTACAAAGGGCAATCTCTTTCGAAGTATCAGGGTTTCGAACGAAAAAAACTCGTCTGTTACAAAGGGATTTCATTTTTTTTGAACTTATTTGAACTCCAGACTTTTTGAGTGTTCAAAATGCACCATTCAAAGCCACATCATCAATTTTCAACCCTTTCGACTTCATTTGTTATTTTAGCATTTACTGATTTTTTTTGCACTATATGACCCGAAATTGAAAAGCACTACAAATGAACTCTGAAAAGGTTGAAAGTGGCATGGTATCATCATTTCACCCACATAGCATTGCCAAAAGTTGAGAGGTTACGGCAAAAACTGGATGCACTTCGTGTACAAACGGACAATCTCTTTCGAATATCAAGGTTTCATACGAAAACTCGTCTGTTACAAAGGATTTCATTTTTTCAACTTATTTGAATCCAGACTTTTTGTGTGTTCAAAATGCCACCATTCAAAGCCACATCATAATTTTCAACCCTTTCTGACTTCATTTGTTTCTTTTTTCATGCTATTTACTGAATTTTTTTGAGTCATATGACCTGAAATTGAAAAGCACTACAAATAACTCTGAAAGTGTGAAAGTTGGCATGGTATCATCATTTACCACATAGCTTGTGCTAAAAAGTTAGAGGGTTACGGCAAAAACTGGATGCACTTCGTGTACAAAACGGACATCTCTTTCGAAGTATCAGGGTTTCATACGGAACCTTCTGTTACAAGGGATTTCCTTTTTTTTGAACTTATTGAACTCCAACTTTTCGTGTGTTCAAAATGAACCATTCAAAGCCACATCATCAATTTTCAAACCTTTCTGACTTCATTTGTTATATTTCATGCATTACAGATTTTTTTGAGCTATATGACCCTGAAATTTTAAAGCACTTCAAATGAACTCTGAAAAGGTGAAAGTTGGCATGGTATCATCATTTCACCCACTAGCATGTTGCTAAAAAGTTGAGGGTTACGGCAAAAACTGGATGCACTTCGTGTACAAAACGGACAATCTCTTTCGAATTTCAAGGTTTCATACGAAACTGTCTGTTACAAGGATTTCATTTGGGTAAAACTTATTTGAACTCAGACTTGTGTTGTGTGTCACATTGCACATCAAAGCCACATCATAAATTTTCAACCCTTTCTGACTGCATTGTGTTATTTTAATGCATTTTACGATTTTTTT
>CM022303.1:730571811-730586249 GCA_011799875.1 Thinopyrum elongatum
AAAGGATTTCATTTTTTTGAACTTATTTGAACTCTAGACTTTTTGTGTGTTCAAAATGCACCATTCAAAGCCACATCATCAATTTTCAACCCTTTCTGACTTCATTTGTTATATTTCATGCATTTACTGATTTTTTTTGAGCTATATGACCCTGAAATTGAAAAGCACTTCAAATGAACTCTGAAAAGGTTGAAAGTTGGCATGGTATCATCATTTCACCCACATAGCATGTGCTAAAAAGTTGAGAGGGTTACGGAAAAAACTGGGTGCACTTCGTGTACAAAATGGACAATCTCTTTCGAAGTATCAGGGTTTGATACGGAAACTCATCTGTTACAAAGGGATTTCATTTTTTTGAACTTATATGAACTCCAGACTTTTTGTGTGTTCAAAATGCACCATTCAAAGCCACATCATCAATTTTCATCCCTTTCTGACTTCATTTGTTATTTTTCATGCATTTACAAATTTTTTCGAGCTATATGCCCGTGAAATTGAAAAGCATTACAAATGAACTCTGAAAAGGTTGAAATTTGGCATGGTATAATCATTTCACCCACATAGCATGTGCTCAAAAGTTGAGAGGGTTACGGCAAAAACTGGATGCACTTCATGTACAAAACGGACAATCTCTTTCGAAGTATCAGGGTTTCATACGGAAACTCATCTGTTACAATGGGATTTCATTTTTTTGAACTTATTTGAACTCCAGACTTTTTGTGTGTTCAAAATGCACCATTCAAAGCCACATCATCAATTTTCAACCCTTTCTGACTTCATTTCTTATTTTTCATGCATTTACTGATTTTTTTAGTTATATGACCCTGAAATTAAAAAGCACTACAAATGAACTCTGAAAAGGTTGAAGGGGGCGAGAGAGAGAGCAAGAGGATCGGGGCACTCGACAGGGGGGGGCAAGCGCGCAAGGGGACCCGACCGAAGCCGAAGACTAAGAAAGACAAGACGGCGCGTCAAAAAGGCGAGACCAGAGCAGGCTAGGGAATGGCCGGAGAGGGGGATCCCGGAGGTGGCACCGGCGGGAGGGCGGCGGAGGCGCGGGGAGGAGGGGGATCGCGCAAAAAAGAGCAAGGAGGGAGTGTGCGCCCAAGGGTAGCACCGCACGCACCGAACTGTGCGGGCATCACATGGACACAGGGGTGCGAACGATGAGGGGAAGTGGGAGGCGGGGGAGTTGAGAACCTCCGCGCAAGATCACGGGGGGGCGGGACGTTCTGGAGGAGCGTCCTGAGCTCGACACTCCCATCGACAGATGACACCCGAGTCCCTAGAGATGATTGGCAAGTTGGCCTACAGATTGCAATTTTCGTCACTTGAGATGGGGGGGGGGACACATCCTTGGCGTTGAATTGTAATATGGATCTGAAATCGCTCACATCAATTATGAGGTATTGATTTGAGTGGGAGGCCACTTTGAATTAACTTGTTTAATTCTCGTGCATGGATTTTGCACACTGTCTAAGTGTGATTGCATAATCGTTGTAGAATAAGGCTCGCATTTCCACTTCCCTATTAAACTTGAATAGCGGTTCATCTCGGTTAAATCTTTACGTTGGTAACGTAATGTGAGGATTGTCCTCCAGAGTGCCGAGAAGGACTTTGTCCTATCGCATACTTTCGTTATTCTCTCGCTATTGCTATGGATCATTGACTCTCGTCCTTCGATCCAAAGCTAGAATTCCGTTCAGTCAAGTGCAATATGGTTTGCTTCCACGCCCTGAACTTCGAAAGTTTGGGATGTTAGTGTGATATTCATGAAGCTGAAAATCATTTTCAAGACAACAAGGCTAAAGCTATAGAATATCCAAAGCAATGTTTGTTTGCAACTTTAGTAAAGGAGTTTACTATGGCATTAGACTATAAGAGAGGATCCAGTAGAACGCCTGTCATATTAGTTAAAGTGAATAAACACCAACTTAAAGAGAAAGGCAGTTTCCGAAGGGTGTTAGTTTGACTTACACACCAGGACTTCCGGGCTCACGCCACTCTTAGTTGGTGCTTCTTCTGAGATAGAAAATACTGAAAGTTAAACTGATAGAATCTATAAAGGCAATAAGATAGAAGATGGAATATCCAGCTCATGTATGATATTTCTGTCAAGTTTTTTGATGTATAGAAGGCTGGTCAAAGATTAGGTTCTTGGAATTATGGTTAACATGTTAATCACTATTCTTGGGTATTGGAGTTAATCACAAAGATACCGCTCGATTGCATTCTGTTGTCAACTCGATGTAAGAACTACTATGGCCTGAAAGACTAGCCGGATGAGGTTTAGGTATACCAGGGAACATAGTAAATGTTACTATACCTTCCATCGGTGTATTACCGTAGGTATTCATTTTCATATTCAGTTAGAGTTTTCACAACTCTAGCCCATTGCATAAGGTATCTTGCAAAGAGTTTGTTCATAAGAGAAACTTTTGATGTTCGATGTTATAATAACATAAGGGCCATACTTTCATTATGAATGAGATGTATGTTAGATATTGATAATAATATATAACCTCTGGGTTATTTCATAATTCATTTTAGAGTTTCATACACTCTAGCCCATTGCACAATGTTGTGTTGCAAAAGAGTTGTTCATAAAACAACAATGTTTTCAGTATTATGAATAACATGGAGGGCCATGCTCCCTCCAAACTTGGACGTTATGTTATGAATATTGATGTTAATATGATCATCTATAATACTGACGCTAATGTCGCAGAAAAAAATACCACACAGTGTGGCACTGCTTTGGTCCACATTGGAGAAACCCGCATGGAAAACTCCATTATGATGGATTTTGAAGTCTTTTGATTTTGAATCATCTGACACTTGCAATTTCTCCGAAAGTGAGTGACTGAAATACCGTTCACGCCATAGGAATGAGCAACAAACTTATTGTGATCATACATTTTGAGGTGTGTAGTTCAATAAATGTTGTTGCAAGTAGTGGATTTCTCTATCTTTAGAAATGACTCAAGGATTATGGATATTTACTTGTGAGACGTAAGTCTGGATCTTTTGAAATCTTCGAAGGTTTTCAAATGAGGTAGAGTTATTATAAAAAGAAAATTATGTTTCTACAATTCTATGCAGAAAGAAATATTTGAGTACAAGTTTAGCGAATGTCTATGATTGTAAAGAGTTTCATGACTTACACCTCCCGTAACAACGGAACCACTGTGAGTGGAAAGTCCGTGAAGAGTAATCGAACCATTTTGACATGGTAAGATCAAAGATGACATAAATACAATTTGCCATTATCCTTTTAAAAGGTGATCTTTAGTAGACTGAGGCTTTTACACTGAAAGAGCTCATCGGTCTTGTTGAAATGACGGCATGGTATGGTACGCCCAACCATGTTATCTTTTCTTAACATTTGGAATATGGGGCTTGTGTAAAAGGGTTACAACCTATTCCAAATCAACATGCTCCTTTGTAGGTTATCCCAAAATGTTGGGTATTCCTCCCTCACTATACCAGGCAAATAGGTTTGCCACAAAGAACGGTATGCTTTTTGAAGAAATGGTTCTTTCAAAAGGTTGGGAGAATAATGCACTCGACGAGATAACCATTATTCCCTCATCAGGTTAAAGGAAAGAGACCTTGGAAGTAATTCCAGAGTTCCTACTGCGACTGATTACGGAAGTCTCACAATAAAATGTATGGACTTCGGTCGAACTTGCAGCTGAACCATGTAGGCAAGCGCTGCAAACCTCTCAGGTGCGCAAATGAGATATTGTTGTTAACAACAGTTAACCTACGATCACAAGGAAGCATTGGTGGGCCCTGACTCCGAATTGGCTAAATCCAATACATCCAAGATCGTTTCCATAAAGTGATCAAATAAAACCTTGATACACCTTTCGGAAGACTTAGCGTCTGACGAATTTTATGAACTATAACTGATCCGAATAAAATGTTTTATCCTATAAGCTCGACTTGTTACATATACAAGTTCAAGGAGTTGACTACGATGGGTTGCTTCACCGTAGCGAGCTTTAACAGTCGGTTCGGGTTGAACTACATTAATACATTTTCAATCATGAGATATGAACAAGGTATGACGAAAGGATTTCCATCTGATGGAATAAAACCAAGACTTGCATGTGATACAATCCAAGGATATTTTGTCGTCAAAAGGATGCTAGTATTATGCAAACTTCAGATGTTCCAGCGATGGATAGAAGAGAGCAAAATGGAGTTGGATCTTCGTGTTTTGATGATATGGTTAAAAGGTTTTTGACTTCATCAATGGGTAACGAGATGCTTGTGATTCAAGAAAGTAAGTGGGAGCATAAAATATTTCTAAAAACGTTGTTGCTTGCACCATTGTTAATTGGAATAAATTTCTGACACGAACAGGACTTCATTTAAAAAGGGGTTTTTTGAGAAGTGCTTGGGCAAATAGCCTTAAATTAGGCATGATGATCTATGGAGATAGATTTACCTGATGGGCTAAGCAAGATACATATGACAAATGCTAAAACCTTTTAGTATTAAAAAACGTCAGAGTGATTCTTGCCGAAGTCACATGAAAGATTTTTTGCAAGACTCGTGTCCCAAAACACTGATGAGCAAAATACATGATGGAGATCCCCACACTCTTGTGTTTGGATTAATCATGTATTCCATGGTTGTAACAACCAGATATGTCCATACTCCAAAGTTGTTGCGAGTATAGATACCAAAGTATCAAAAGTACTGATCATGGGACAACATGAAAAAGGGTCATTGAGTACTATAGTAGCACTGATGACATGTTTTCTCGCAAGCGGAGACATGAAGTTGTTGTAAAAGGGTACATGATACAGTCTTCATCCATGCTCCAAGCGATTTTCGATTTAGTTAAGGTTTTGTGTAATACAAACATATGGTGGCACGGCAGTTGGAATGTTTCCAAACAAGTTACTGTGCGAATTCTATCAGAGGCAATTATGTTGCCGCTTTTAAAAGCGACAAGAAGATGTGAATCATATCGTTCATCATGAACTTAGTATGGTTCCAAGATGGCTTTGTGTCAAGGGACACTACTACAGGTAGTTGCTCCATAATCAGTCTGGGATCCAGGTTCGACTGTGATTCGCATACATACCAGCACAGTCACACAAAATATGAATTTTGTGAAAGCGTGAAGACGCCAGGAGTATGCAAAGATCCACACAGGAAGCTAAGTCGTCGATTGGCATCAGCTTATCCCACAAGCGAAGCATATTTACCCAGTGTGCCACGGATGTGTAAAGTGGCATTAGCATTAACTAGATTATGACTCTAGTGCAAGTGGATCTTAGGAGATATGCCCTAGAGGCACTAATAAATGTTATTATTTACTCCGTGTTCATAATTATGTTATGTTCCATGCTATAACTGCTTGTTCCCGAGCCCTATATCCATAAAGGCTCTGGGGAAAACCCATGTGCACGTGTGGAATAATAAACGGTAAATGTATTCCTAGTCAGGCCTCTAAGATAGCCAAGTGTTTGCATGATGATTATGTTTCTCAATCATGGCATGTCTATGCCATCAACTTTGAGGGCACAATGTTAGAAGCACTTTGTGTTGAATCGACCCGATTGGTGTTTGCTATGAGATTCTTCGTCACAAGTTAATGGTTAATAACACAGAGATGGTTAACGTTTGCATGATTCCTCAGACATGAGAGTATCGATTTTCTTCATGCTTGCTTCATGAACTTTGGGGTTTGTTAAACTCATCCGTAATGGGTGGCTATTACGCGGCTTACGGGTATCATGGGAAAGTATGTCAGTAACTTGATAGCTGAAGATTGGAGGGTTTTGCTCCTCCGACGATGGAGAGATATCTCTGGGCCCTCTCGGTTTACGGTATCCATCTCGTCTGGCCAAACACTTTGTGATTTGATCACGGGATCCGGTAACACGTACACGAGAAAGAGAACAATACCGTAACATTAACTATCATAGTGGACAAGTTGTTGATCCACGGAATGCCAACGATGTCTCCCCTCTGTATTTGTAACATATCGCGAAGCAACAGGAATAGCACACGGCAACTGGAGTTTCACTCGAATATTCATTCGTGTGGTATAGTGGTCAATATGGGTGTCCACGGCTCCGTTGTGATCATTGATCGAAGGGGTTCCGTGTCATTCTATACTTCACCGAACCTATAGGGTCACACGCTTAGGGTCATCTATCTGCTAATACTAGCCAGGAGTCTGAGAGAAATCACCGAAAGTTTCGGACACGGAAAAGTTCCGCAGAGAGAGGTCACCGGATGAGTTCCGGTGAAACTGAAAAGTGTTTTCAGAGATACCTTAAGTCAAATTGGTTTCGGCACATGCTGATAATTCTTGGAGGGTGCCAATCATTCTGGAAACTTCTGGGAATTTTCTGGAAAAAAACCGGAAATTTTTCGGAGCTCCGAACCGCTTCAGATGCTTTTACGCAGATGAAAAATCACTAATCTGGAATTGTTCAAGACGCGTTGAAAATTATTTTTGGGTACTGAATTGTTTCTAAGCCCACTAAATATTTTCAGTTCGAACGGACGCTGAAAAATGTCATCGTTAGAATGAAAGTGCTTTTTGGAAATTTTGGGAAGCCACCTTTTAGGGCTTTTGCTAAAGGCTTCTAGAAGGTATGTGGATGGGAGAACCCTCTTGGGGGGGCCCTCATGGGGGAGTGGCCGGCCACACTAGGGGCTCCACCTTGGAGCCCCTCTTGTTCCTGTTTCTCCTTGGTCCTTGTGGAGGACTTCCCTCATATGCCTTTGGGTTTTATGTGATAACTACCCTACCCCTTGGCTTTCCTATAAATAGAGGTGGAGGGGCAGCCCTCCACACTCATCCCTTGCTCTCATACACTGCCAAGATGTTATCTGGCTTCTCTCTCCTCCCGCAAAAGATTTCGTAGAGCGAAAGGCTGTCTGGGTTCCGGTCAGGAACTATTCTGGACGGCGAAGCCCTGCCGGATAGGTGACACCGGGTTGTGCAACTCGTAGAGAGGTCGTAGTTTCGATCTTAGTGCCTGAGGGCTTCGAAGTGCCTCCCGAAGGGCTGTCCAAGGACGGTCGAGTTCTGTAGGCCTCCCCAAGGCTGTCCGAGTGACTACATTCGGTTCGAAGGTCCTCCCGAAGGGCTGTCCTCGACATCGTCCGGGACTGTTTCGACCGCCTCCCGGAGGGCTGTTCCGAAGGGAAGACGAGGGTATATCCCTCGCGGTTGGGGTTGTAATCCTAGCTGCGGGGATCTGCCCGCCATCGTCATCGACTCTACTTCCGCTGCGCTACGAGTCGGTAACGAAAATGATCAAACCTTGATGCAGTCTCCATAGTGGTCCTGGGCTGGTGCAGTCGGTCAAAAATTTTGTTTTTTGCGCGTTACCCTACAAGGAAACCATTAAGTATACAAGATCGCATGAACAATGATCTAAAGAGAGAAGTGATCGACCTCTCCTTCTCCGAGGATTTGGTCGAACAAAGTTTTCGTATATCTATCCGACTCTACTACGACTAAACAATATAGATCTCTTACAATCCAACATCTGATGTCAAGTTCCCCATGGTATTCTCGGCTTTATTGAGAGACGTGGTCAAGAAGAATCCCGCCAATTCCTCTGATTGCTTTATGCGATCTTGTGGTAGGAGTTCATCCCGCATCTGCCACATCCAATTTGAAGAAGGGGGCCAATACTATATCTGAATGAAACCAACACAAGATGTATAAAATACAATTGTGAATATATTGCTTACGCCTTCATATTGTTTTCAGAGTAGCCCCTCACATGTCGTGTGACGGATGAACTCGCAAATGTAGCATCCACAAAAATCAGTCCCCTTCCTGCACACCCACTTTACAAGAATAGAGGTCATAAAAACTGATAAGCAAGCATGCTAAATGGATTGATGAAACTAGCTAGAATCAATGGGAGAGCTCGCGGAAACTAAGCTAGTAGTACTTACTTCGGGTGTGTAAATCGGAGCTCCCGGCAGTCCCGGAGCTTTAGCGGTGAACTCTTTCCAAACCCTGCCAGACAGAAAACAATTACTTGATCTCAGAAATGAACAATGTTGCCGATATGTGCGATAACGATCGATTGAACTTCTTCTCGAGCATTTTAGTCATGGCCACACTCCTTGGGATCTTTCTTCTCGAGTCTAGACGGTTTACTAGTCCCTGCTTAGCTAATCTCTAGGAACTAAGTGGAAGCTGCGCACGCATGCATACCCATCATTACATTACTAAACTCGAGTAATAAGGAAACCGAATATGCACATGAACGTAACACTCACTTGAAGTTGTAAGGAAATAGTATTTTATCTTTGTTTTGATGTCGAAGCAACGATTGTAGCAAGTTGTCCTCGTTTCTTTGGCATTACATTAACCGTCCCACTCATCTATGAGATTTGTTTTAATGAACCCAATACATAGATTTGGCTTTCTGCATTCGACGATCTTCATCTACATAATTATTGAGATAATTATAATACATGCAGTGAAAGAGCTGAGCTATAGAATCGAGACTTAATTACAAAGTAGTACTTACAGACGTAGCAGTACGATTTATTTATCGAAGGGCTTTTGATGAAAAACTGGAATAACTCCTCAAATGGAACAAACAACAGATCATCCAACGGGTCGTGCTCCTCTTTAACTCTCAGCGTCAAAGTATCCTTCCCAGGCTCCTTGCAGGTGTCCATGTACCACTCATGAATCTTCGCATCATCTTGTTAGAGAGGATGACCAGGTTTGACGAGAGGCTTCCTGCCTGTGCCGGTATTGTGTGTGTCCACCTCCATTATATCAAATTGTGCATCGTCGGCAGTAATCTGCAGGATTGGTACCGGGCACCATCCGCGGATGATTAGAGACGATATCGCTAGACACCTTGAGAGCGGGGGCACGATTGGTTCTCTTGTTGCCGTTTGGGGAATTTTTTTCCCACTTCTTCTTCTACTAACCTTCGATTACTGCAAGTACTCCCGACCGCTCCGCTTCCTGATATGTCCTTTCAATAATGTCTCATAGTTGGTTTGCGGTCGGAGATGGTGGTGGTTGCTTCAGGCATCGAGATTGCGCTTCGCTTTCACCGGATCTATCTTCTCCTCCGGAGGTGAGGTTTCTTTGACAAAAAGTCCCTCACTTGGGCTTTACAGATCTCCGCCATTTTCCTGCTCAGTTCATCTCGTATGTAACTTCTCTAGAGGCTTGAAGATGGACCGAATCTGTATTGCCTCCCGCCTCTGTCTGTACTGCTAGACGCCGAGCGGCGCGTCTCTCTTCTGTTGCTGCTGAGAGTAGTAGAAGGAGGCGGAGTGCTCTGAACAGCGAGCAGCCGAGCGGCGTGCTTCTGCTTCCGCCATTGCTGAGTAGGCGGAGGAGGAGGTGGGCTGCTCGGACGTGCCGAGCAGGCAGAAGAGGCAGAGTGCCGCCCTCACAGGTCGGAGCAGCCGGAAGAGAGGCGGAGTGCCCTTATCACTCACCGGAGGAGGAGAGAGAGGCCGTGCCCTGACTCACCGAGGCGAGGCGTCTAGTTCGGAAGCTGGATGTGCTCCTTCCGCCATAGACATGGAATCTTCAGAGCAGACCCAGCTGATTCTCCCCTTCACCTGTAGGGTGGTTAAGCTCGAGCTCCTCAAATCCCTCCGTTACTTCATCCACCATCACAACAGCATAGCCTTGTGGAATCAGATGGCAGTGAAAAGTTCCGTCGGTTGAGGAGGGGCAACAGAGCCACAGCCGCCTTGACTTTGATGTTCTGCCATTGCTCTCATAAGCTGGCAATGTTGAGCCTCCGTGATAGCATCCATGGGGTAGCTAGGAGCTCTGAAAGTCAGGCTGCTGAACAGCTGGTGGAAGCCACGCTGCTTCTCCACTGAGATGGCGAAGGTAGCTTCTGGGTAGCTCCGGCAGCTCGCTGCTCTCAACGTTGTCTCTAGCTTTGGTACCTGCCTTCAGCTTCTGCAGTTCGCTCTGCCTAGTTTCCCTTCCTCTCCCGGGTTTTGAACCGCCTGCGCCGGGAAACGCAACCTTCCACGCAACGGAGCCTGGCGTGCCTCGTGTTCGTTCCAGGGTCTCACGATTCCCGAGGGCCTCGTCGCTCGTCATTCTCTCTGTCGGGAATGAAACGTCCCTTGCTGCGCTGCAGCGATCACTCTAAAGCTTCTTGAGGGTATTGCAAGTTGCTCGTCTGTCCAAACACACTCCCTGTTTCAGGGTCCAAGGTTCCCCCAACCCCGAAGAACCAAGTCCTGAACGGTCTGGCCAGTTCAATGTCTCTGGTTTCGACCCCTTTAGCAAGCAGGTCATTCTCACTTTTCCCATAGCGGCCAGCTTTGAGGTTAGCCCCTGACCCCGTGCGATGGGAGAAACTTCTTCTTTGCAGCATTTATCTATTTGTCCTCGACATCTTCTTACTCTTGTCCGATGTTTGTGGCCACAATGCGGGCCAGTGATCTCTTATCATCTCATCGGCCGGTGAATTCGGAGTCTTCCCCTTGTCGACAAACATTGTTCAACTCATTATCCACCTCCTGAATAAGATCTGGCCATCTTCTTAAAGCACACCCGTTGACCAATGCTTCTATACTGGCTTATCCGGATCCTCCTCTTGGCGTGTAGGGTAAAATTTGCCTCACAAGGTCCAAAGATCATCTTTCTGTCTTCGGTGACATAAGAAACTTGAGGGTCTTCGTTTTCTTGAGGCTCATTCCATAGCTGGATGATCTCGGATTGGTCCACTACAATAGCTCCGCACTGAGCTGAAAATGCATCCTGGTCCCTCTTTCAATCGGCTGGCCATCGTTCGCGATTGCTGTGATAGTGAACCTTTCATCCTGACGCAACCTTTCTTCGGGCCTCGTCTCGTTACCGAAGTTTGGCTCGATCCGAGGGCTTTAAAAGAAGAAAGAAGATTAATAATGTCCATACCAAACAATTAATGCATCAATTAGCTAGTGAGCACATGCTTAATTAATATATATACCTCCCGGATTTGCAACAGCTCCTCCTCCTTCGATCTCACCGGAGCCATCATCATGGTTTCCTTCTTCCTCTGGCATTCGGTCACCGGAGCCTCATGATCAAGTCCTTCCTCCTCCATTGTCGATCACCGGAGCCTTCACCCTCTCCTTCCAGACAATCGGTGTCGTTGAGAACGACAGCCTCACTCCGCCAAGGTGTATTTCCCACAACAACTCTTCTGTTTCAAGTCTCTTTGTTGATCCATAGTTTATGCAATATTACAACATGGAATAATGTAGAAACATGAGAGATGGATATTTAGTGGCAAACATAGACCTAGCTAGCTACTCACAACAATATTAATAGTGCCTCGATGCTTCTACGGTTTGGGGTGGCCTCGACAACGCTTCTAGGGTTGGGGTGCTCGACAATGCTCTTTAACTTGGTAAATTTGTGGCCTCGACGCTTCTATGTTTGGGGGTGCCCTCGGCAACGCTTCTAGGGTTTGGGGGTGCCTCGACGCTTCTAGGGTTTGGTCGGGCGAGAGGGGTTGATCGACTTCCCCCCTCTGTTGAAGAGTTACCGGAGTTCTCTCATGAATGTCCGACACTCCACCGCCTCTCTCATGAATGTCAAACAAGGGATTTAACAAAATGGCGCCATTCTGGATGTGCAGACAAATGGTCCATATTTTTCCTGATCTCATCTACCCTTCTAATGTCACGTTGTTCGTGTCAAGGATTCCAGAAAACCATGGCTTCATCATTAGCTGGAAGTAACAGGCGCATAATGGTACGAGCTCTCCAAAGTGTTTGGAACGGAGTCCCGAGGATATTCGCGCTTTTGGTACGAAGATCAGCAAGAGCCTTCCGAATATCCCTATTTGGGAAGGCCTTTGCTGAATTCGTTCCAAAAAGCTTATTCTCTATCAGGAACTCCGTTCCAAAACAACTTTGAAGAGCTTCGTAGCTCATACGCCTGTTACTTCCCGCTAATGAGAAGCCATGGATTTCTTCAATACTTTGACAGACAACATGACATACAGAGAATATATATGATAGATCAGGAAAAAATTGGATCAACTTGTGCACATCCATATGGGGCATCTTGATAAATCTATTATGTCAAAATTCAAATTTTGACATTGATCAAGATGTGATATGTCAAATTCAAACTTTGACATATGATCAACTTTGAAATGATCAAATGTGGCTATGTCAAAATTCAAACTTGACATATGATCAACTTTATAATGTCCCACCGCTATATAATGATACATAGACTTGTTCGGGCGAGAGGGTTATCGACGTCCCCCCTCATCCCAAAGTTCCGGTTTTCTTCTAGTGGTTTGGGTGGCCTCGAGAGTTTGTCGGGTAGGGGCGGGAGGGGTGGATCGACAATGCTATTTTTCTAGGGTTTGGGTGGCCTCGAGAGTTGGTCGCCCGGTATATATCGAGGGGGGGGTGAACATTTACTTAGTAACTTAGAAAAAGTGTTATCGTGGGGGGGTATATCGACCCCCCCCCCCCCTCATGTCGAAGTTATCGGGGAGGGCTATATCGACAACGACATACATAGAGCCCCATACTATAAAAAAATCCTAGAACATCCGTACATACATATAGCCACAAACATATATATGGCTGAAAAAAATCATCATATAAAAACAAATCTTATCGGGGAGGGGGTATATCGACCCCCCCCTCATTTCGAAGTTATCGGGGAGGCTATATCGACAACGACATATCCATATAGCCACATACTATAAAAAAATTCTATGAAATCCATATATACATACATATATATGGCTATGAAAATGCTATGAAAAAAAAAATTCATCATATAAAAATGCTATGAACAAAACATTTTATGAAAATCCCTACATACATAGCCACATACATATATATATATATATCATATCATATGAACAAACAATTTTCATCATATAAAAATATTAACATATATACTTATATGTGAACTCACTCATTTCTCTAAAAAAATCTCATGCATTTCTTTAAAAAGTTCTCTTCCATCTCATCATCCTCCACGAAACTCTATCAAAAAATACATACATACATATATGAACATCTAAAAAGAACTTACAAAAATAGCATCTATAAAAAAAAGCACGGCGGATGGGGGCAGTGGTAGGGCGCGGTGCTCACAGAGGGGTGTCGGGGCGGGCAGGGGGGAACGCGGGCGCGGCTGGTTGAGCGGCAGGGGTCCACGGCAGGGTGGCGTCGGGGCGGGCAGGCGCTGGGACCGGCGGCGACGTCGGGGCAGAGGGCGTCGCGCGACGACGAGGTGGAGCAGCCCGACGGCGTCCGACGACGCAGTGGAGCAGCCTGACGGCTCGGGGCAGGGCTCGGCGGCGACGGCGACGAGGGATACAGTTGGGGCGTCGGGGCGAGAAGAAGTGATTTTTGCAGAAACTGCTAAGTGTTTTCTTAGTACATGAAGCATTGCTCCCGGTTCATGGCACGAACCGACCAATGCCCCCCTTTCGTCCCGGTTGTGCCACCAACCGGGACCAAGGTCTCATTTGAGTAGCCAAAGGCGGGAAAGGAGACCTTTGGTCCCGGTTTGGTGCACCAACCGGACTAAAAGTGGGGCATTGGTCCAGGTTCTGCCCCGAAACCGGTACCAATGCAACCCTCTCGTCCGGTTTGGTGCCACCAGCCGGGACCAAAGGCTGCCCGCGGCCAAAAGTTTAGTCCCACCTCGCTAGTTGATAGGGGCGGCGAGTGGTTATAAGCCCCACTTCCGCTGCCCTTCGGACTCCTCTCATGCAGCTTACGGCCTAACCTCACACTCCGCTGCCTTGGCCTACTGGGCCTTCGGCGGGCCTGAATCCTGGCCCGTGGTTAGGTTTCTAGTCGTATTCAGCCGTGGTGGCCCAGATAGGTGGCATTTTTTTTTCTATTTTTTTCATTTTTTTTGATTTGTTTTTTTGCTTTATTTAATTTCTTTTGTTTTTTGCTTCATTTTTAATTCCTTTTTGCTTCTAGGTCACAAAAATTATAAACTTTCTGTTAGTGCCATTAGTTTTCAAATTTGAATTCTTTGGAAATTGTTGAATCACTAGTTTGTGATTAACTTTACTATAAAATAGATTTTGGGAGTGATTCTTTTTCCTGCTATTTATATTACTGTGTTTTATCATTATATTAATTTGGTAATTTTTGGTTATTTAATGTCTGTTTTATCAAGAAAAGATTTTGTTATTTTAGTTTGCTATTTAAAGTTTCTAACAAAAAATTTCTTTATGAAATTCTTTTTGCCATTAATGTTTTGACACAAAATACTTTGATAATTTTAGTTGCATAAATTTTATAAATTTTAGTTTAAAAAATACTAGAGGTTTAAACCTTTTTAGTGATTCCTTTTGCTTTAGAGTTTTTATAAAGCTTTTAGTTGATTCTTTTTGCTATTGAATATAGTATAGTTTTTGTTTTAGTTGATCAACACAATATTTTAATTGATTATTTTA
>CM022303.1:730591183-730627222 GCA_011799875.1 Thinopyrum elongatum
ACTTCGAAAGAGATTGTCCATTTTGTAACCGAAGTTGCATCCAGTTTTTGCCGTAAACCCTCTCAGACTTTTTAGCACATTCTATGTCGGTGAAATGATGATACCATGCTACTCAACCTTTTTCAGAGTTCATGTTAGTGCTTGCAATTTTCAGGTCATATAGCTCAAATAAATCAGTAATGCAATAAATATAACAAATGAAGTTCAGAAAGGTGAAAATTGATGATGTGGCTTTGAATGGTGTCGTTTTGAAACACACAAAAGTCTGGAGTTCAAATAAGTTCAAAAAATAAATCCCTTTGTAACAGACGAGTTTCGCGTATGAAACCCTGATACTTCGAAAGAGATTGTCGTTTTGTACACGAAGTGCATCCAGTTTTTGCCGTAACCCTCCTCAAATTTGAGCACATGCTATGGTGGGGTGAATATTGATACATGCCAACTTGCAACCCTTTCGAGTTCATTGAAGTGCTTTTGAATTTCAGGGTCATTAGCACAAAAAAATCAGTAGATGCATGAAATAAACTGAAGTCAGAAAGGGTTGAAAAATGATGATGATGGTGGCTTTTGAAAGGTGCATTTTGAACACACAACAAAGTCTGGAGTGTCAATAAGTTCAAAAAAATGAACTCCCTTGTAACAGACGAGGTTCCGTATGAAACCTCTGAATACTTCTGAAGAGATTGGTCTGTTTTGTACACGAGTGCATACAGTTTTTGCCGTAACCCTCTCAACTTTTAGCCATGCTTGTGGGTGAAATGATGATGCCATGCCAACTTTCAACCTTTTCAGAGTTCATTGTAGTGCTTTTCAATTTCTGGGTCATATAGTGCAAAAAAATCACGATAAATGCATGAACAATAACAAATGAGTCGAGGAAAGGGTTGAAAATTGATGATGTGGCTTTGAATGGGGCATTTGAACACACAAAAAGTCTGGAGTTCAAATATGTCAAAAAAATGAAATCCCTTTGAACAGACGAGTTTTCGTTCGAAACCCTGATATACGAAGAGATTGCCCGTTTGTACACGAAGTGCATCCACGTTTTTGCGTAACCCTCTCAACTTGTTAGCACAGTGCTATGTGGGTTGAATGATGATACCATTGCCAACTTCAACCTTTTCAGAGTTCATTGAGTGCTTTTCAATTTTAGGTCCATATAGCTCAAAAAAATCAGTAAATGCATGAAATAAACAAATGAAGTCAGAAAGGTTTTGGAACAAATTGACTGATGTGGCTTTGAATGGTGCATTTGAACACACAAAAGTTCTGGAAGTTCAAATAAGTTCAAAAAATGAAATCCCTTTGTAACAGACGAGTTCCGTAGGTGGAAAACCGGGGGAGGGGGGGGGGGGGGGAAGGGGGAGGGGGGGGGGGGGGGGGGGGGGGAAAAACCTGATACTTCGAAAGAGATTGTCCGTGTTTGACACGAAGTGCATCCATTTTTTGCCGTAACCCTCATAATTTTTAGCACATGCTATGGTGGTTTGATGATTTACCTGCAAATTTCACCTTTTCGAGTTAATTTGTAATGCTTTTCATTTCACGGGCATAAGCCTCGAAAAAAAATTGTAAATGCATAAAAATAACAATGAATTCAGAAGGGTTCAAAATTGATGGATGTGGCTTTGAATGGTTGCATTTTGAACACACCAAAAGTCTGGATTCAAAATTCAAAAAAATGAAAATCCCTTTATAAACAGCTGAGTTTCCGTATGAAACCCTGATACTTCGAAAGAGATATGTCCATTTGTACACGAGGCCATCCAGTTTGGCCCGTAACCCTCTCAACTTTTTAGCACAGTCTATGTGGGCAATGATGATACCATGCGTACTTTCAACCTTTTCAGATGTTCATTTGAAGTGCTTTCATTTTCAGCGGTCATATAGCTCCAAAAAATCAGTAAATTGCAATGAAATATATACAAATGAAGTTCAGAAAGGGTGTGAAAATTGATGATGTGGCTTTGAATTGTGCATTTTTGACACACAAAAAGTCTGAGTTCAAATAACGTTTTTCAAAAAAACGAAGCCTTTGAAACAGACGAGTTTCCGTTGAAACCCTGATACTTCAAAAGATTTGTCTGTTTTACATGCGAAGTGCATCCAGTTTTTGCCGTAAACCCTCCTCAACTTTTAGCACATGATATGGTTGTGAAATGGATGATACATGCCACTTTCAACCTTTTCAATTTCATTTGAAGTGCTGTCTCAATTTCAGGGTCATTATAGCTCAAAAAATCAGTAATGCAATGAAATATAACAAATGAAGTCAGAAAAGGGTTGAAAATTGATGATGGATTTTGAATGTGCATTGTTAACACACAAAAAGTCGAGTTCAAATAAGTTCAAAAAATGAATCCCTTTTGGATACCAGACGATTTTCCGATGAACCCGATAACTTCGAAAGAGTTGGTCTGTTTTGTACACGAAGGATACAGTTTTTGCCGTACCCTCTCAACTTTTTAGCACATGCTATGTGGTGAAATGATGATACCGTGCCAACTTTCACTGGTAACACCCCCTTGTAATGACCACAGCGTGATCAGCTGTTTAATAAGCCATGTCATCATCATTGGCAAGTGCCAAGTCATATGTGTTAATAATCACATCAAATGGCAACATCTGAAAATCAATTATACATTTCAAAAGTGTAGTTGAAAGTTGATTTCAACTCTGCGGAAAAATGTCATTAAGTATCAAATAAAATCCATGTGTGTTCGGCCAAATACATAACCAACATTTGTTGATGTATGATGAGTCAAACAAGATGAAACGCACCCAAAACAGCAATATTTAAGTCATTTAACTCATGCAGATTCAAATGAACTCCAAACTGTCCAAACCACTTTTGTTTGAAGCTAATATTGCATTGAATTATTTGGGCCAATCCCAAGAAAACATTTTCGAAAGTGCACAAGTGCCCTAAAACTTTTGAAAACAGAAAAGGATAAAAGAAAATGGAAAAGCTAAAACAGAAACAAAAGCGGGACACGTGTTCATGGCTTAGTGCACAGTGCCACCGAGTCGCGGCCCAGCAGGCCCACCTGTCTCCCTCCTCCCGTGTCGTCCCCGCCGTGGCCTGGGATGCGCGCAGGCAGCGCGGACACCCAGCGGCGCCACCGACGGATACAGGGAGGAGGAGGAGAAGGAATAAGGCGCGAGCCACTCGACACCCCATGGCTTCCCATGGCATTCCCATCTCTCTCGCTCGCTCGCTCTGCCTCATTCCTCCTTCAGATCCGAGGCGTCAGCGGCCACCGCCGCCGTTCTCGTTCTTCCCCGCGGCCACCGAGCCCTGCACCTGCCTGCTACTGTCCATGTCCTGCGCCATCGCCAGGGCTGCCACGGCCTTGGGCGCCGTTGATGGGGCGGCGGATCCACGTTGCGCGATCGAGACCGCCCCTCTTCTGCATCTCCGGCGCAGGGTTCCGGCGCCTCGACCCCTGCAGCCCTAATCCTCCAACCGGGCACCTTGCGCCGCTCGGTGAGGCTCAGCCTTTTCTCTCCTATTCTTTTGCCGCTGCCCGCGTCGCCTGTAGCTAGCCGACGCCGCCGTGAGCCCTACCCGCGGTTCGCCTCGCCGCCTGCCATGGACCCCTGTCGTGCTCCGTTTGAGCACGGCATTTGTTCCTACTGCTTCCAGGAGTCGAACGCGCCCCGCACCACGCTCTCCCGTACCCCTAGCTAAGGTATCTCCGAAGCCCGACTCCGGCGACCGCTCCACCGCTGCCGCCGTCGCTCAGGCGTGTCTGGTCGAACTACCACCGTGTAAGATGCGCGGGCGAGAGACGCGATCGAACGCAAGGGTTGCGGGCGATTTGACGCAGGTAGCGGATTTCCGGCGCTCCGGCGAACTTCGCCGCTGGGAAGGTCGCCGGCGCGTCTCCGGTCGCAGCGCGTGCGTGGGCACCCACGTGCACCACCTGGCCACTGCTGGTGGCCCTGGGACCCCACTTTGACCTGTGACCAGTAGTCAACGCCACTGTTCCACCCCCTCTCTTGAACAGTGGGCCTGGCGCAATTAACCTAATTAAGCACTTAATTAACTAGAATTAATTTAATTAAACCTAGTTCACTGACATGTGGGGTCCACCCCCCTAAATTCAGCTGGTAATTAAACTATTCACTGGACTAAAGAAACAGAGGCTGACATGTGGGTCCCAACTGGACCCCAGTGTCAGTTTGACTGGTCCACCGGTCCTGGTGACTTGCGCTCAGCAGCGCGTCATTGCTGACGTCATAATTCTTTTGCTGAAAATAAATAATTCAAGAGAAATTCAAAATAATCTTTAAAAATAATAACTTTTTAAACCGTAGCTCGGATCGAAAAAGTTTAAAAATAAAGTGCCGTCAGAACGACGAGCGAGTCCTGTCGTGCCGTGTTTCTCCATCGGAAACCTCCTACTAGAGAGACTCGTAAACTCCGACCCAAGAACCGGCAGATGGAAAGTGCACACACGTACGGATATTAAATCCCAGAATAATTCTAAAATAACTAAAATGACTATTGATGCATATATTCACGGCAACCCTACACTGCATCATAGCATCACACACCGGTTGCATTTGTTTGCATTAGGTTTACCTGTTTCTTCCTCCCCCTCTTCTCTTCGGTAGCCCCGACGTTGCGTAGCTCCCGAGGCAGACGCCGCACAGGAGTCCGACTACGTCCCGACGATCTACTGAAGACCTTGCCCTTGGCCCCGAAGCACAAGGCAAGCACCCCCATTTTGAGCATTCCGATATTCCTATTCTCTCCCCTTTATGCTTGCATTGATGATACTGCTGCTGTTTATATCCACTGGGCATAGCCTGGTTAATGCTGTAACCTACTTTTGAACATTCCGTGTCCTAAACTGTTTAGCATAGGAGGGTATACGAGAACGACAGAGACCTCCACTTGATGCCCGCTTCCTGCTGGATATCAGAAGACAGTATTCATCGGGATTGAAGACCGAACCCTGGCAAACGCACGTCACTCCGCCGTAGTTGCGACACTGCTGTGGTACCGTCGAGTGATCGCGAGGTGATTACCTCGTTAGACACTTCTGATGTTAAACCGTAGTTTAGTTACTCGGTCGTGGAAGCGAGGGTGATTCCTCCTACACCACCCCGCCGATAACGACATCGTCGCGCAACCCTCTCAAGTGTGGACTCGAGGTGATGCCTCCTTCGTTCACTCTGATATCACACTCGAGCGGGAATTCCATAAGGGTTTATTCCTCAGTGGCCCTATCGGTTGTCAGACACACAGTTACCTGGAATTTATGACTTGCACTAACTATGATACACTAAAGACGTGGTCGGCCCTGAGGGGTACCGCGCGAGCTTAACGCGAATGTGTGGAGTCGGAGTTGACCTGGATGGGTGCCGCGAGATAACACGAGGCGTGGACAGGGGATTCTTAGCCCTTGCCGCAACGTCCTCGAGACGGGGCGACGGGGGGGTGCACATCGATCGTGAGTCTCTGCGTCGTTTTCCGGCGCGCCCTATCACTACGGTTTGTATATATTGATCTCGAGGGGGCCTCTGGCCCGATAGCACTACCATCACGTGGCATAGTTATGGGCGTTCTGCGTCGTACCATCCGCGAAGCTTGTTTGACGTCCAGTAAGGAGCGGCGCACGCCGAGTGGACTGGTAACGGCAACGCCGCTTGGATAATGGGTTGCTAGGTCCTGCTCTCGGTGGCCCCGTAACGTGCAGGAGTTCCCGGGGCGATTGGCCCAGACCCCTGGGGGACCATAGTGTTAGTCCGGCGTGCTGACCTCTCTTATAAGACTAGGATCGGGGTTGCGGGTGTTGCTTAGCCGAGGCCGGGCATGACCCAGAAAAGTGTGTGGCAGTAGTTAAGTGAGCGTTGGGGGTAAGTTGTGCCCCATGCAGGAGCAAAACCTTCTATCGATAGCCTGTCCTACGGGTTAACGGACACTGGAGTTGTTATCCATCGGTACAACTAGACATGTGATGAGAATGGATAGGTACCGGCTCTGGTATTGCCTTTCTCGCAGGGAAGTCGTAGAAGGGATCTCAGGTCGAAGTTTGGATATACACTACTACTCTTTAATTATGTCAATCGTGCCTCTCCTGAGCTGCAAGAATGTCGAAGTTGTTGAAGATGCTAGTCTTCGATAGGATAGGCTTTTCCCCTCTACCTGGCATTTCTGGCCGCCCATCCACATAACACCATTTCCTTTGACAATGATGCATATGAGTGTAGATCCTTGCTTCTGAGTACTTCGGATGAGTACTCACGTTTTTTTGCTTATTTTCGTTTTCCCCATTTCCATTTATGCCACCAAGACGATGGAGCCCCTGAGCCAGCAAGCCCCCAGCCGACGACCATACTACTACCCGCCTGGCGAGTATACTACTACGAGGAGCCGTGTTCAACGACCAGGATGGGATTCGGAGGGTCCGGGCAGGAGGCCTAGCCTTTCGCTCGTAGTATTTTATTTTACCCCGCCTCTGTGAAGGCCTATTCTTCTATGTAATATATCTGTCCCAGATATCTAATGCTTCCGCTGACGCTTGTATGCCATCGAGCTATGTATTTCGAGCCCTCGGGCCCTGGCCTTGTATATTAAGCTTGTATGACTTGTATTTATGTTTAGAGTTGTGTTGTGATATCTTCAAGTGAGTCCTTAGGACTTGCTCGTGCGCATTGCGTGTATATTAGTGCTCACGGTTAAGTCGGGGTCGTCATAGGTGGATCAGAGCCGACTGCTCTAGAATCCCCTTCCATTCCTGCCGAAGTGAGTCTAGGGTCCTTTCAAAAAATGCTTTTACTAAATTGGCTGTGTTACGGCTTACGGGGCCCACGTACGCCAACTGGTGTGGTATTAGGATCTTTATTCCTTGTCTTACTCTGGGATTTAATCTCTCACTATCGGGTTTAATAAAATTTACTACACCGCACATTTAGGATTCTCGTTAATTCTATCCACCCGGAGAGCTGGATTCAGTGCGATTTCCCTGTCGTTGATCTGATTAGTCTGATAATCAGTTCTTTCTCCATTGTTTGTTTAACCTTTCTCTCCGGTTGTATTTTATACTCCGAGTTGTCATTCGTAAGACCGTATTCTGTCATCAGAAGTGCAACCGGAGAGTAGGATCCTGCAAGTGAGTCGATCTTCGGGTTTTCTAAACACGCCTTGCGGTTTGGGTTATTACCAGAGCCGTGTCCGCGAAGAGGATATTCCAAATGACTGCATTCGTTACTCGTTTGGCTTCTTACGAGTACACAGTTCATGCGTTTGGTTTACACAAACGCCCGCTAGTTACATTCTCCCGCCTAATGAATTACATATTAATTATACCTCGACCAAATTTCGTCTGTGGTAGTATCTGGATGATATTTGCGTTATTCGAAGAACAAAGAAGAACAGTTCTGAGCACCTCGACTAGTTCTGGAGAGACTCGAGAGCCACCAATTATATAGCCACAGTTCCTAAATGCGAATCTGCTTCCTGAAGGACACTACCTTGGAAGTGATTTCCAAGGACGGTATTGGCCGTTAACCCGGGAGCGTGTTCAGCTATCCTTGACTGGACTCCTCCAAGAATGCCAGCAGGTCCGAAGCTTTCTCGGTCTAGCCGCTATTGTCCCGATTACGTCGAGAACTTCTCCAAGACGCCAACCCTGAATAATCTGCTCCCACAAGGCGTTAAGTTTTGAGTGGACAGACAAGTGTCAGAGAAGTTTCCAAACCCTCAAGGACGAAGCTCACTCTGCTCCAGTGCTCTGCTCCTCCTGATTCCTCGCAGGGGACTTTGTCATATATTGCGACGCTCTCGTCGTGGAATTAGGCTGCGTCCTTAATGCAAAGAGGGAGAGTAATTGCATATGCTACACGTCATTGCCGTCCACATGAAGAGGGAATTAAATCCCGTGCATGGATCTTGAACTTGCAGCAGTGATGATGCATGAAGTTATGGCGACACTTACTTCTGGGGTAATCGGTGTGATTGTCTGAATTTATACCGTCACCAAGGTCCTGAAATACTTATCACTCAACCGGATCTTACTCCGACAACACACGATGGTTAGAAGCTATTGCGGATTATGATGTCGGTATTTTCGTATACCCGCGGGCAAAGCTAAGTAATGGCGATGCCCTGAGTCGCCAAGTCATATTGCAACAACCTTCATGGTTAGGCAAGCTCAACCTCGTCTTCACGCAGAACTGACTCAGCTGAATCTGGCGAATGTCCCCAGGGGGTTCTCTTAATAACCTTGTGGTATCAGCCAGACCTTCTGAGGTGCGTTAAAGAAGCCAAGCCAAAGATGCTGAATTGACCTTGATGAAGAAGGAGCTTCACCTTGCTAAGTATCGGGATTCTAAGTTGCTGAAGATGGTACATGCATATGTTCAGAGACCCAGTCGTAGTACCTCGTTTCTTCGAGCTGATAGACTGACAAAGTAATGAAGGAGGCCCCATGATAACACGCCGTCTATCCATCCGGGTAGTACCAAAAGTATCGAATCTTCGGCAAAGGTACTGTGGTCTAGGCTGAAGCGGATAGGTTATTGCTCTTGTGGCGAGTTGACGTTTGTCACGTTGAAGGAGAGACATCATGAAACCTGCTGGGTATGAATCTGCAACCGCCTCCCTATTCCTCTATGGAGGTGGGATATAAGTGTCAAATGGGACTTCATCACTGGTCTTTCCAATCTCGAAGGGTCACGGCTGCCATTCTTGTCGTCTCGACCAAACTCTCCAACGGTTGCTCCATTTCCTACCTGTTAAGGAGACTATCACCGACTAGCAGTAGCAGAACTATTTACATTGCCAGAATTGTTTTCATTCATGGTATTCCCAAGGAAAATCATTCAGACCGTGGCAGCATTTCACTGGACCATTTCTGGGAAGTTTCTAGAAAGCAATGGAAACTCATATTACCTGGAGTTCGCTATCATCCCCAATCTCAAGGCCAAGTTGACGCGTAATCAGTGCTTGAAGACATGCTACAGCCTGGTGTTTTCCTTCGGTCAAGAAAGGGAGGAATTCTCCCGTATAGCCGAGTTCTCTTAGACAAACAGTTATCAAGCCAGTCTTAAAAATGGCCCCATTTGGGTTCACTTATGGACGAATGTCGAACCCCTCTGAATGGTCAGAAACTGGGGAACGACCTATTGTTGACCGGACATTATTCCAGCATTGCCGAAAACAAGTCCGAATTGTCCGGAGAATCTCCAAAGCAGCTCAAGACCGTCAGAAGAGTAATTTGATCGCAAGCGATGGCGGTGTGAGTCTATCACCTGGTGATCAAGCTTTATCTGCGTGTCACTCCACTGAAGGCACACTCGTTTCGGAATCAAGGGCAAGCTAGCTCCTCGCTATATTGGTCCTTCCGCATGTGGCTAGACGTGACAGTGTGCATATCAATTGGAGTTTGCCAACCGCAATTCTCCCATATTCATGATGTCTTCCACGGGTCCAAATCCGTAAGTGCTTCAAGCGAATCCCCCACCGTGTGCAGTGGATACATGAATGCTCGCGCTACAAGATGATCTTTCCTATAAGGAGTCATCCGATCCGCATCCTCGACGAGCATTGAGCGTCGTACTCGTAGAAGACGACAAGTTCCTAAAGTGCAATGGTCGAATCATACTGAAGATGAAGCCCTTGGGAACAGTACCTAACTTCCTTTACGTAGACATACTTCGGGAAGAAATCCCGAACTCTTCCTTCACCTCCTAAATTCTGCGGGACGAGAAGTTTCTTTTAGAGAGGGAGAATTATTGTAAACCCCCTTGTAATGACAACATGATCAGCGTTGAAATAAGGTCCATGTCATCATATTTGCAGGTGCCAAGTCATATGTGTTAATAGTCAATCAAATGCAAATCTGAAAATCAATTTTAATTTCAAAGTTGTGAGTAAGTTTGAAGTTGATTTCAACTCTGCTGGAAAAATTCCATTAATTATCAAAAATCCAGTGGTCATGGCAAAATCATAACCAACATTTTTGGAATGTGTTGATGAGTCAAACAAGATGAAACAGCCACCCAAACACGCAATATTAATTCATTTAAAAATCATTGCAGATTCAAATGAACTCCAAAACTGTCCAAAACTTTTTGGTGAGAGCTAATATTGTCATTGCAATATTTGGGGCCAACTCCCACATTTTTTCAAGTGCACAATTGCCCTAAACATGAAACATTAAACAGATAAAAAATAAAAGAAAATGGAGAAAGCTTTAAACAGAAATCAAAAGCGGAGACTGTGCATGGGAACTAGTGAAGTGCAAGAGTTACGCGGACCAGCAGGACCACCTCAGTCTCCACTCATCCATGTTCGTCCCGCCGTGGCCGCGATCGCGCTGGCCAGTCGTCCGGCGAACCGGCTGCTCACCGAACGCTACAGGGAGAGGAGGGATAAGGCCGAGGCCACTCGACACCCCGGCTTCCCTGGCATCCCCATCTCTCCTAGCTACGAGTAACTCCCTTTCATACTCCTCATATCCAGTGCCCTAAGGACAACAGTGGTCTCGTTACGTAAACACGGCGGCCAATCCGAAGCATGCCGTGCCGCTCCTCCATGTCCTGCGCCAATCGCAATGGACTTGCCACGGCCCTTGGGCGCCCGTTGATTGGTGCGAGGATCCCATGAGGTGTGTGCGTTGCTGGGATCGAGCCGCCCCTCTTCTGCATCTCCGGCGCGGTTCGGCGACCTCGACCCTGCAGCGTCCTAATCCTCACACGGGCCACCTTGCGCCGCTCGGTGACTTCCCAGCCTTTCTCTCCATTCTTTGCGCTGCCCGCCGCGCCGTTAGCTAGCAGCGCGACGCCGTGAGCCGACGCGCGCGTTCACCTCGCCGCCTGTGGCTCATGGCCCTTCGTGCTCGTTGAGCACGACATTCTTCCTACGCTTCCAGAGTCGAACGCGCCCGCGCACACCGCTCTCCTCTGTAACCCCTAGCTAAGGTATTGTCGAAGCCCGAACTCCGTGCGACCGCTTCCACCGCCGCGCCGTCGCTTAGAGGCCTGTGTTCGGTCGATACTACCACAGTAGTTAGATGCGCGGCGGCAGAGACCGATCGACCAAGTGGTGCGGGGCGATTGACGAGCGTAGCGGATTTCCGGCAGCTCCGGCGAGAACTTCGCCGTGGAAGGTCGCCGCCGAGTTGCGGTCCGCCGCGCTGGAGTGGGCACCCACGTGGCACCCACTTGCCCTGACTGGGGGCCTGACCCCTACTTTGCCTCGTTGCCCAGGAGGTCACGCGGTCCACTGTTCACACCCTCTCTCTTAACATGGGGGCCCCGCGGCTAATTAACCTAATTAGCACTTATTAACTAGAATTAATTAATTACCTAATGGTTCACTGACATGTGGGGTCCACCCCCCTAATTAATCCCTGGAATAAACTTAATTCACTGGATAAAAAACAGAGGCTGACATGGGGTCCCAGGACCCACTGCAGGTTTGACTGGTCGAACCATCCTGTTGATGCTGACGTCGCACGGTTCATGTACGTTCATAGATATTTTCTGATTAAATAAAATAATTCTCAGAAATTCAAATAATCTTTAAAAATAATAATAACTTTTAAACCGTAGCTCGGATCGAAAAAGTAAACACAGAAAGTGTCAGACGACGAGACGAGGTCCTGATCGTGCCGTCTGTTTCCTCCATCGGAACCTCCTACGTATGAAGAAATCTAACTCCGGACCCGAAATCCCCGCAGATGAATAGTTCCCACACAGTCGGATATTAATCCCAGAATAATCTAAAAAATAAACGTCTAAAATGAACTTCTTAGATGCCTATTCAGGCAACCTAACTGCAATACATAGCATCACCGCACCGTCTGTGTTGCATTTGTTTGCATTATGTTACACTGATTTCTTCCCCCTCTTCTCTCTCGGTTAGCCCCGACGTTTGACGTAGCTCTCTCGAGGCAGACGCCCGCACAGAGTATTGACTACGTCCCCGACGATACTACGTGAAGAACCTTGGCCCTTGCCCCAGACAAACAGGCAAGCACCCCATTTTTAGGCATTCCTATCGCCTAGTTCCTCCCCTCGTTATGCTTGCATTAGATGTACTGGTGCTATTACTATCCTCTCGTTGCATAGCCTGGTTTACTTGTACCTACTTTTGATACATTCCTGTTCTCCTAAACTGTTTGCATAGGATGGGAGAGACCACGACAGAGACCTCCACTTGATGCGACTGTCCCTGCGGAATATCAGAGACCGATCATCGGGATATTGAAGACCAGGACCCTGGACCGCACGTCAGACCCCTAGTTGCCCGACACGCTGGGTTACCGTCGAGTGCCGAGGGTGATACCTTGTATCCTTCTGAGGTTAACTTGTAGTTAGTACTCGGTCGTGGTAAGCGGGGTATAGTCTCTCCTACACCACCCCGATACGACACTCGTCGCGCAACCTCTCAAGTGTGGACCCCTCGAGGTGAGTGCCTCCTCGTCACCTTGATGACTAACATTTCGAGCGGAATTTCCATCAAGGTGATTCCTCAGGGTTCCATTCGGGGTGTCAGACACACGTACCTTTGGATATTATGACTTGCATCAAAACTATGATACTTAAAGACGGGTCGGCCCTGGGGGTACCCGCGCGAGGCTTTAACGCGACGAGTGATTTGGAGTCGGTTGACCTGATGAGTTGCTCGCGGAGATACTACGAGGCGTGGCCGGGCATGTCCTTCTACCCTTGTCCCGCAAGCCTCGAGGACGCGGGCTACGGGGTCACATCGATCGTGAGTCTCTGCTCGTTTCCCCGCGCTGCCTAATCACCCACGGTTGGTGGATATTTGATCGCGAGGGGCCTCGGCCCAGTAGCACTAACCTCACGTTGGCATAGTATGGGCGTTCTGCGTCGTTTACACATCAGCGTGAATTTTCTGTTTGACGTCAGTAAGGCGGCGCACGGCCGATTGTGCTGGACTGTTAAGAAACCGCGCTTGTATAAGTGTTGCTTAGGTGCTCTGTGGCCCCTAACGTTGCAGGATTTCCCGGGGCGAGGCCCAAGACCCCTGGTGGGCATAGGTTTAGTCCGGCGGCTGACCTCTCTTATAAGCCTCAGTCGGATTTGCGGCGTGTTTGCTGAGCTCCGAGCGCGGGCATGACCAGAAAGTGTGTCCGGCCAGAGTTTAAGTGAGCGTGGTGGGTAAGTTGGTGCACCCCTGCAGGAAGAAACTTCTATCGATAGCCTGTCCTACGTACGGCACTCGGAGTTGTATCCCGAGCGGTACAACTAGAACTGTGATGAGAATGATAGTACGGCTCTGGGAGTGCTTTCTCGCAGGGAGTCGAGAAAGGGATCTTCAGATCGAAGTTGATGATATGACTAACACACTTTTACATTATGTTCATCTGCTCTCTTCTGTATGCTGCAAGACTGTCCAAGATTGTGAAGATGCTAGTCTTCGTTATGACTAGGCTTTTCCCCTCTACTCTGCATTCGCAGCCTCAGTCCAACATACAAGCCATTCCTTTGACAAGGATGCATATGGAGTGTAGATCCCTGCTTGCTGAGTACTTCGGATGATACTCACGTTTGCTATTTTTCTTTTTCCCCCATTTTCCATTTGATGCAACCCAGACACGAGCCCCGAGGCCAAGACGAAGCCCCACCCGTACGACCAGTACTACTACCCGCACGCGAGTACTACTACTACGAGAGCCGTTCGACGACCAGGAGTAGGAGGGGGGAGAAGAGGGTGAGGGGGGGAGATCGGAGGTCCAGGGCAGGAGGGCCTACGCCTTTCGATCGTACAGTATTTTAGTTACCCCGCCTTGTGAAGGCGTTTCTCTCATGGTAATATATCTAGTACCCATATCTAATGCTTACGCTGAAAACGATTGTATGACAATCGAGCTATGTTATTCGAGCCCCGAGGCCCTGGCTTGTAATAATAACTTGTATGACTTTATTTATTTTTAGAGTGTTGTTGTGGATATCTCAGTGAGATCCTTGGCTTAGGATCGTGCGAATTTGCGTGATGATTAGTGGCACGATTAACGTGGTCAGTCACATCCCCTTTTCAGGAGAAGGGGAGGAGAAGAGGGGGGGGGTAGGCAGAAGAGGAGGGGGAGACTTTTCCTTCTCTCGCTCTTTTTCTTTTCCCAGGCGTCAATAATTTCGAGATCGAGCCAGTGCGTGGTAGAGATGTTATATACCTTTCTCTACTTGTGTCCTCTTCACTCTCGCCGTTGCTTTCGTTTGGGATCTTGTAGCCGGCTCTTGCCTGGTCCTCTTCTCCTCTCGTCCCTCTTTCCCTGCCTCTCTTTCTCTCTTGGTTCGCCTTTTCGTTTCCCTTTCGTCCCTCTTCCTCTGCTTTTTGTGTCCTTCTCTTCTTTTCCTTTCTTTGTTCTTCTTCTCTTGCTTCCTCTCTCTCTTCTCTAGTTCTTGTGTAGTGCTTTTCCTTTCTTGGTGCATATCTTGCACAAACTCAGTACTGCATTACAATCACCCCTGACTCAGAAAGGTTGAAAATTGATGATGTGTCTTTGAATGGTGCATTTTCAACACACGAAAATTTCTGGAGTCAATAAGTTCATGTGCTAAAAAGTTGAGAGGGTTACGGCAAAAACTGGATGCACTTCGTGTACAAAACAGACAATCTCGTTTGAAGTATCAGGGTTTCATACGGAAACTCGTCTGTTACAAAGGATTTCATTTTTTTGAACTTAATTGAACTCTAGACTTTTTGTGTGTTCAAAATGCACCATTCAAAGCCACATCATCAATTTTCAACCCTTTCTGACTTCATTTGTTATATTTCATGCATTTACTGATTTTTTGAGCTATATGACCCTGAAATTGAAAAGCACTTCAAATGAACTCTGAAAAGGTTGAAAGTAGGCATGGTATCATCATTTCACCCACATAGCATGTGCTAAAAAGTTGAGAGGGTTACGGCAAAACTGGATGCACTTCGTGTACAAAATGGACAATCTCTTTCGAAGTATCAGGGTTTCATACGGAAACTCATCTCTTACAAAGGGATTTCATTTTTTTGAACTTATTTGAACTCCAGACTTTTTGTGTGTTCAAAATGCACCATTCAAAGCCAAATCATCAATTTTCAACCCTTTCTGACTTCATTTGTTATTTTTCATGCATTTACAATTTTTTTCGAGCTATATGCCTGTGAAATTGAAAAGCATTACAAATGAACTCGTACTTCTTCCGCTTTAATCATCGCCTCTTGCCAGACAGAAGTCGCGAGTCGATTAGAAGTCTCATTGCTCCCGTTCCCCGTTGACTCCAACTGGTACCGCTCTCATCCTCATCCTTCACAAAAGGACAAGAGAAAATAGGCATACTCGTGAGTACCCAATTATGAGAATTAAGGAAAAAAAGGCCCTCTATATGACATAAGCTTGCCCTTCAGCATCTCGTTTCTTTTTCAAATCGATCCTCAATGCACTTCCATTATTTGTTGGAAAGCTCCTTTTGCGACTTGTGTTGATCACTTTGGTGTGCTTCTACACTTCTCTTTTGTGCCTTTTTGCCGGGGGGCCATCACGTTTTTTTTTTTTTTTTTTTTTTTAAAAGGGCAAAGAACCCAATTCACACCCCAAACAATTGTTTGTAAGCTTCTTGTTCGTCTTTAGCGTTTCCAAGCAGAACATTCACTTTTATGGAGTTAATCTTTACCCCGATAACTGTTTGAATAAGCATAACACAAGCTTCATGTTTCTTACTTTTGCCAATCATGCTCCATAAAGATGATGATCATCAAGCGTACTTAAGATGTACACTCCGTCCGTCCACTAGCTGCGGGACGAGCCCGCCTACCTGCCATTATCCTTTAGCTCTTCCTATTCGACGTCAACCTGTCTAACCCACTATGGTTGAAACAGAATAGGTGACATCGGGTCTTCTTGCCTCAGACCCTTGTGTGTCTGGAAATAATGACCTGTCTATTCACTTTGATTCCTACACCCCTTTTTGCGTGAAAGAATCTACCTCTACCTGGTTTCTCCAGGATGATCGATCCGTTCATCCGCAGGCCTCTGCTGAAGAAATGGCACATTTTATACCTTTCGTCGCTTTCTTAAATCCACTTTAAAACCACCCCATCTATTTTTTTTTTTTTTTTTTTCGTGTGGATTTCATGTAGGCCACAACCCCCGTTCCTAGGATTTTCTGTCGCGGCCATGAAGCAGATTTGAGATGGCTGCCCCACAGAATGCGCAATCTGCGTAAGCCTGTTAGTTCCACCTTGGTGAAAATTTTAAAGCTACTTAAGAAGACAGATCGGCCTGAACTGCTCATCCGCACCGCCTCGTTTTCTAGGAATCAACGTAATCGTTCCAAGGACGCGGAGTGTCTGGGGGGGGGGGAGGGGATTGCAATGTGGATCATCGGGATAGGTGGGATTGGAGAAGGGGGGGGGGCGTTGGGAATAGGGGGTGTAGGTGTTTATTGGGGGGGTAGGTTACGGCATAAAAAACTGTATGCACTTCGTGTACAAAAGCGACAATCTCTTTTCAAGTATCAGGGTTTCATACGGAAACTCGTCAATGAAAAGCACTCTTCAAATAACTCCGAAAAGGTTTGAAAGTTGTAGGCATGGTATCATCATTTCCCCCACATATCATGTGCCTACAAATTTGAAGGTTTTAACGGCAAAAACTGGATGCGCACTTCGT
This sequence comes from Thinopyrum elongatum, assembly GCA_011799875.1. NCBI lineage: Eukaryota > Viridiplantae > Streptophyta > Magnoliopsida > Poales > Poaceae > Thinopyrum > Thinopyrum elongatum. The sequence continues at coordinate 730,607,821 of CM022303.1, forward strand.
GTACAAAACAACAATCTCTTTGAAGTATCACGGTTTCACTACGGGAACTCGTCTTGTTCAAGGATTTCATTTTTTTGACTTCTTTTGAACTCTAGACTTTTTGTGTGTTCAAAATGCAGCCCATTTCAAAGCCACATCATCAATTTTCAACCCTTTCCTGACTTCATTTGTTATCTTTCTGCATTTAACTGATTTTTTGGAGCTATATGACCCTGAATTGAAAAGCACTTCAATGAACTCTGAAAGGTTGAAAGTAGGGCCTGGTATCATCCTTTTCTCCCACATGAAGCATGTGCTAAAAAGTTGAGAAGGGTTACGGCAAAACAACTGGATGCCTTCGCGTGTACAAAATGGACACTCTCTCTTCGAAGTATCAGTGTTCAATACGGAAACTCATCTGTTATAGGGATTTTCATTTTTTTGACTTTATTTGAACTCCGACTTTTTGTGTGTTCAAATGCAACCATACCATTTCGAAGCCACATCGGCAATTTCTACCCTTTCTGGACTTTCATTTTGTTCTAATTTTTCATTTGCATTTACTAGATTTTTGAGCTAGATGACCCTGAAATTGAAAAAGCACTTCAAATGAACCCCCTCTGAAAAGGTTGAAGTTGGCAGGGTATCCATCATTCACCCCATATAGCAATTGCTAAAAAGTTGAGAGGGTACCGGCAAAAACTGGATGCAGCTTCGTGTACAAAAACTGGCAATTCTTTCGAGTATCAAGGGTGAATCCGACAACACTGCGTCTGTTACAAAGGGATTTCATTTTTGTTGAACATTATTTGAAACTCAAGACTTGTTGTGTGTTCAAAATGCAGCCATTCAAAGCCACTCATCAATTGTCAACCCTTTCTACTCAACTTTGTTTTTTCATGCATTACTTACTGATTTTTTTGCACTATATTAACCCAGAAATTGAAAAGCACTACAAAATGAACTTGAAAATGGTTGAACAAGTTCGCACGGTATACATCATTCACCCACATAGCATGTGCTAAAAAGTGAGCGGGTTACGGCAAAAACGTAATGCACTTCGTGACCAAACAGACAATCTCTTTCGAAGTATCAGGTTTCATAACGGAAACTCGTCTGTTACAAAGGATTTCATTTTTTTGAACTTATTTGACTCCGCGACTTTTTGTCGTGGTCCAAATGCACCATTCAAGCCACTCAGCAATTTTCAACACGTTCTCGACTTCATTTGTATATTTCATGCATTACTGATTTTTTTGAGCTTATGACCCTGAAATTGAAAAGCACTTCAAATGAACTCTGAAAAAGGTTGAAAGTTGCTTGTATCATCCATGTTCACACACACTAGTCATGTCTGCTAAAAAGTTGAGAGGGTTACGGCAAAAACTGGATGCCACTCGTGTACAAAACACGACAATCATCTTTTGAAGTATCAGGGTTTCATACGGAAACTCGTGTTACAAAGGATTTTCCATTTTTTGAACATTATGAACTCTAGTACTTTGTGGTTGTTCAAATGCACATTCAAGCCAAAAATCATCGAATTTTCAACCCGTTCTGATTCATTTGTTTATATTTATGCATTTCATGATTTTTGGAGTATAGTACCCTGAAATCATGAAAAGCCACTTCAAATGAACTCTGAAAAGGTTGAAAGTAGCATGGTATCATCATTTCACCACACACAGCATCTGTGCCTAAAAAGTTGGAGAGGGTTCACGGTCAAAACTGGATGCACTTCGTGTACAAATGAAACAGTCTCTTTTCGAAGTATCAGGGTTCATAGGAAAGTCTCATCTGTTAAAGGGATTTCATTTTTTTTTAACTTATTTGAATCCAGACTTTTTGTGTGTTTCAAAATGCACATTCAAGGCCAACATCATCAATTTTCAAACCCTTTCTTGAATCATTGTGTTTGTTCATGGCATTTTACAATTTTTTTCGAGCTTATATGCCCGTGAATTGAAAAGCATTAAAATTAACTCTGAAACGGTTGTAATTTGGCATGGGATAATCATTTCACCCCATAGCATGTGCTAAAATTTGAAGGGTTACGGCAAAACACGGGATGCCTGCGTGTAACAAAAGGACAATCTCTTTAGAAGTATCAGGGTTTTCATACGGAAACTCGTACCTGACAAAGGGATTTCTTTTTTGAACTTATTTGAACTCCAGCAGACTTTGTGTGTGTTCAAATGCACACATTCAACAGCAATCAGCACATTTTCAATTTCACCCTTTCTGACTTCATTTGTGATATTTCATGATTACTGATTTTTTGAGCTATATTGACCTAAAATGAAAAGCCACTATCAAAATGAACCTCTGAAAAGGTTGAAAGTTGGCATGGATCATCATTTCACCCACATAGCATGTGCTAAAAGTGAGGGGGTTACGCAAAACTGGATGCCTTCGTGTACAAAACGGCAATCTCTTCGAGTATCAGGGTTTTGAACGAAAACTCATATCGTTACAAAGGGATTTTTCAATTTTTTGAAACTTAATTTGAACTCCCGGACTTTTTGTGGTGTCAAAAGGCCCATTCAAACCACATCATCAATTGTCACCCTTTCTGGCTTCATTTGTTATTTTTTCATGATTACTGTTTTTTTTGACACATATGGACCCAAAATTGGAAAAGCCTACAAATGAACTCTGCAAAAGTTGAAAAGTTGGCATGGCATCATCATTCACCACATTAGGGGCTGTGCTAAAAAGTTGAGAGGGGTTACGGCAAAAACTGTAAATGCACTTGTGTACAAACAGACAATCTCTTTCGAAGTTTCAGTGGTTGTCATACGGAAACTCGTCTGTTCAAAGGGATTTTCATTTTTTTGAACTTCATTTGAACTCCAACTGACTTGTTTGTGTTCAAAATGCGACCATTCAACGCCATCATCAATTTTCAACCCTTTCGACTTTCATTGTTTTATATTTAGCTCTACTGATTTTTTTGAGACATTGACCCCTGAAATGAAAAGCAACTTCAAATGAACTCTGAAAAGGTTGAAAAGTTGCATGGTATCATCATTTCACCACATGACAATGTGGCTAAAAATTTGAGAGGGTTACGGCAAAAATGGATGCACTTCGTGTACAAAAACGGACAATCTCTTTCGAAGTTATCAGGGTTTCATACGAAACTCGCTGTTACAAAGGGATTTCATTTTTTGAACTTATTTGAACTCCAGACTTTTTGTGTGTCAAAATGCACCATTCAAAGCCACATTCCATCAATTTCACCCTTTCTGACTTCATTGTTTATTCATGCATTATGATTATTTGGCTATACTGACCTAATCTGAAGAAAGCACTTCAAATGAACTCTGAAAAGGATTGAAGTAGCATGGTATCATCATTCACCGACCATAGCCATGTGCTAAAAGTTGAGAGGGTTACGGCAAAAACTGGATGCACTTCAGTGACAAAATGGGACAATCCTCTTTCGAAGTATCTAGGTTTCATACGGAAACTCATCTGTTTACAAAGGGTATTTCATTGTTTTGAACTTATTGAACTCCAGACTTTTGGGGTGTTCAAAATGGCACCATATCAACGCCACATCATCAATTTTCAACCCTTTCGACTTCATTGTTATTTTCATGCATTACAAATTTTTTCGAGCTATATGGCCCGTGAAATTGAAAAGCATTACCAAATGAACTCTGAAAAGGTTGAAATTTTGCATGGTTATCATTTCACCCACATAGTTCTGTGCAAAAAGTGAGAGGGTTACGGCAAAAACCTGGATGCAACTTCGTGTACAAAACGTGACAATCTCTTTGAAGTATCAGGTTTCATACGGAAAACTGTCTATTGATCAAAGGGATTTCATTTTTTGAACTTATTTGAACTCCGACTTTTTGTTGTTCCAAAAGCACCATTCAAGCAACCAATCAGCATTTTCTACCCTTTCGACTTCATTTTTATATTTATGCATTTACTGATTTTTTGAGCTATAATAACCTGAAATGAAAAGCAACTTCAATGAACTCTGAAAAGGTGTGAAGTTGGCATGGTATGATCTTTCCCACCCACATGCATGTGCGCAAAAGTTGAGAGGGTTCGCAAAAAACTGGATGCACTTCGTGTACAAAAGGGCAATTTTTTCGTAGTATCAGGGTTTCGAACGAAAACTCGTCTGTACAAGGGATTTCATTTTTTGAACTTATTTGAACCCAGACTTTTTGTGTGTTCAAAAAAATTGCAACCATTCAAAAGCCCACTCATCAATTTTCAACCCTTTCTGACGTCATTTGTATTTGTTCATTCATTTATGCTGTTTTTGCACTATATGGACCCCAGAAATGAAAAGACTACAATGAACTCTGAAAAGTTGAAAGTTGCATGGTTATCAATCATTTACACACATAGACATGTGCCTAAAAAGTTGAGAGGGAACGGAAAAAAACTGTATGCACTTCGTTACCACAACAGACAATCTCTTTGAAGTATCAGGGTGTCATACGGAACTCGTTGGTTACAAGGGATTTTCATTTTTGAACTTATTGACTACCATACTTGTTTGTGTGTCTCAAAATGCACCATCAAGCCACATCATCAATTTCAACCCTTTTCGACTTCTTGGTATATATTTCAGTGCATTACTTTGACTTTTTTTGAGTCTATAGAACCCTGAATTGAACAAGCACTTTCAACATAGACTCTGAAAAGTGACAGTTGGCATGGTATCTAGCATTCACACACAATCATGTGCTAAAAAGTTGAGAGGGTTTAACGCGAAAAAACTGGATGCATTCGTGTACAAAAGACAATCTCTTTTGAAGTAGTCAGGGTTTCATACGGGAAACTCGTCTGTTTACAAAGGATTTCATTTTTGTTTTGAAACTTATTTGACCTCTAGACATTTATGTGTTTCAAAATGCACCATTTCAAACCCACATACTCAATTTTCCACCCTTTGACTTCATTGTTAATTTCATGCATTTACTGTTTTTTGGCCTATATGACCACCTGAATGAAAAGCATTCAAATGAACTCTGAAAAGGTTGAAAGTAGGCAATGGTAATCATCATTTCACCCACACTAGCCATGTGCTAACAAGTTGAGAGGGTTACGGCAAAAACTGGATTGCACTTCGTGTACAAAATGGACAATCCTTCTTCGAAGCTATCAGGGTTATAACGGAAACTCATCTGTATAAAGGGATTTCATTTTTGAACTTATTTGAACATCCAGACTTTTGATGTGTTCAAAATGCACCATTCAAAGCCACATCATCAATTTTCAACCCTGTCTGAATTCATTTGTTATTTTTTCATGCCTTAATTTTTTTCTTGCTATATGCCCGTGAAGATTGAAAAGCATTACAAAATTAACATCGGAAAGGTTGAAATTTGGCATGGTATATCATTTACCCACATAGTCATGTGCTAAACAATTTGAGAGGGTTACGGCAAAAACTGGATGCCACTTCGTGTACAAACGGACAAAAACTCTTTTCGAGTTACAGGGTTTATACGGAAACTCCGTCTGTTAAAAAGGGATTCTCTTTGTTTTGAACTTATTTGGACTCCAGATTTTTGTGTGTTCAAATGCACCATTCAAAGCCAATCAGCAGAATTTCAACCCCTTTTCTGACTCTCATTTTGTTATTTTCATGCATGTTACTAATTGTTTTTGAGGCTATAATGACCCTAAAATGAAAAGCACTTCAAATGACTTGAAAGGTTGAAATTTGGCATGGTTCATCATTTCACCCACATAGCAATGTGCTAAACAAGGTGAGAGGTGGTTACGGCAAACACTGGATGCCACTTCGTGTACAAAACGGGCAATCTTTTCGTAGTTCAGGGTTTCGAACGAAACTCGTATGTTACAAAGGGATTCATTTTTTGAACTTAATTTTGAACTGCCAGACTTTTGGTGTGTCAAAATGCACCATGCAAAGCCACATCATCAATTTTCAACCCTTTGCTGACTTCATAATGTTATTTTTCATGCATTTGTAACCTGATTTTTTTGCACTAATATACCCGAAATGAAAGCACTGAAATGAATCTCTGAAAAGTTGAAAGTTGGCATGGAATCTCTTTCACCCACATAGGCTTGTGCTAAAAAGTTGAGAGGGTGTACGGCAAAAACTGATGCACTTCGTGTACAAAAACAGACAATCTCTTTCGAAGTAATACAGGGTTTCCTATACGGAAACTCGTCTGTTAAAGGGGAGCTTCATTTTTTGACTTATTTGAACTCAAGACTTTTGTGTGGGTCAAATGCCTAAATAAACATTCAAAAAGCACACATCACTCAATTTTCAAACCTCTTCTGACTTCATTTTTATTTTATTTCTATTTAACTGATTTTTTGACTATATGACCCTGAAAATTGAAAAGCACTTCCAAATGACTCTAAAAGGTTGAACGTGGCATGGTATCATCATTTCTACCCAATAGCATGTGCTAAAAAATTTGAGAGGGTTACGGCAAAACGTGGATGCCACTTCGTGTACAAAACGGACAATCTCTTTCGAAGTTCAGGGTTTTCATACGGAAACTCGTCTGTTACAAAGGATTTCTATTTTTTGAACTTATTGAACCTCAGACTTTTTGTGTTGCAAAATGCCATTCAAGCCCATCATCAATTTTCAACCCTTTCTGCTTCATTCTGTTATTATTTCATTTTCGCATTACTGATTATTTGAGCTATTGACCCTGAAATTGAAAGCACTTCAAATGAACTCTGAAAAGTTTGAAAGTAGGCATGGTATCATCAATTCACCGGACAAGACATGGCTAAAAGGTTGAGAGGGTTACGCAAAAAACTGGATGCACTTCGGTTACAAATGGACAATCTCTTTCGAAGTATCATGGTTTTCATATTACGCGAACCTCATCTATTACAAAGGGATTTCATTTTTTGAACTTATTTGAAATCCAGACTTTTGTGTGTTTCAAAATGCACATTCAAAGCACACATCATCAATTTTCAACCATCTGACTTCATTTGTTATTTTGTTCCGCTTTACAAATTTTTCAGAGCTATATTGCCCGTGATTGAAAAGAATTACAAATCGAACTCTGAAGGTGACATTTCCGGCTGGTATATCATTATCATTTCACCCACATAGCCTGTGCTAAAAGTTGAGAGGTTACGGCAAAAACTGATGCACTTCGTTACAAAACGGACAATCTCTTTTCGGAGTAGCTAGGTTCATACGGAAACTCGTCGTTACAAAGGGATTTCTTTTTTTTTGGAACTTCTTTGAACTCCAGACTTTTTGTGTGTTCAAAATGCACCATTCAAGCCACATCAGCACTTTTCTATTCCCTTTCTGTACTTCATTTGTATATTTCATTCATAGCATTACTGATTTTTTGAGCTAGATGACCCCTGACAATTGAAAAGCACTCAAATGAACTCTGAAAAGTGAAAGTTGGCATGGTATCATCATTTCCCCATACATGTGCTAAAAAGTTGACAGGGTTAGGGCAAAAACTGGATGCCACTTTCGGTACAAAACGGGCAAATCTACTTTCGTAGTATCAGGGTTTCGAACGAAAACTCGTTCGTACACACGGGATTTTCATTTTTTTGAACTTATTGAAACTCCAGACTTTTTTCGTGTTTAAAATGCACCATTCAAAGCACATCATCAATTTCATCAACCAACTCTTCTGATCATTTGTTGATACTGTTTTGCATAGCACAGAGAATTACACTACGATAGAAAGAGAAGAGAAGACAAAGAAAAAGAAAGGGAAGGGAAGGGAACAAGCGAAGAAAAGGGAGAGAAGACGCAGAGCTCTCAACGAAACGGGATGTGCACAAGTAGAGTATATCATCTCTACCCGCAGCTCGAATCTCGAAATATTGACCACTGAAAAGCAGAAAGAAAATCTCCTCTTGCACCCCCCCTCCCTCCCCTCTCTGAAAAGGTTGATGTGACTGACCACCGTTAATCGTGCCACTAATCATCACGCAAATGTCGCACGATCCTAGCCAAGATCACTTGAGATATCACAACAACAACTCTAAAAATAAATAAGTCATACAAGCTTACTATTACAAGCCAGGGCTCGAGGGCTCGAATAACATAGCTCGATTGCATACAAGCGTTTCAGCGAAGCATTAGATATTGGGTACCGATATATTACCATATGAGAGAAAGGCCTTCACAAGGCGGGGTAAATAAATACTTACGATCGAAAGGCGTAGTGCCCTGCCCTGCCCCGGATCCCCCCCCTCCCGACCTCCCCTCCCCCCCCCACTCCCTACTCCTGGTCGTCGAACGGCTCCTCGTAGTAGTAGTCTCGCACGTCGGGTAAGTAGTACTGGTCGTACGGGCTGGCTTCGTGGCTCAGGGGCTCGTCGTCTTTGGGTTTGGCATCAAATGGAAAATGGGGAAAAAGAAAATAAGCAAACGTGAGTATCATCCGAAGTACTGCAGCAAGGCAAGGATCTACACTCCATATCATCTTGTCAAAGGAATGGCTGTATGTGGACTGAGGCTGCGAATGCCAGAGTAGAGGGAAAAGGCCTAGTCATATATCGAAGACTAGCACTTCAAATCTTCGACAGTCTGCAGTCATTGCAGGAGAGAGCAGATGAACATAATGTAAAGTGTGATTAGTCATATCATCAACTTCGATCTGAGATCCTTTTCTCGACCTACCCTGCGAGAAGCAACTCCCAGAGCCGTACTATCACTATCTCATCACAGTTCTAGTTGTACCGATCGGGATACAACCCGAGTGTCCGATAGTAGGACAGAGCTATCGATAGAAGTTTCTTCATGCAGGGTGACACAAACTTACCCACCACGCTCACTTAAACTCTGGCCGGACACACTTTCTGGGTCATGCCCGCCCTCGGCGCTCAGCAAACACGCCGCAACCCGCCTAGGCTTATAAGAGAGGTCAGCACGATCGGACTAAACCTATGTCCCCCAGGGGTCTTGGGCCTCGGCCCCGGAAATCCTGCAACGTTAGGGGCCACGCTAGAGCACCTAAGCAACCTTATACAAGCGCGGTTTCGTTAACCAGTCCAGCCACAATCGGCCGTGCGCCGTCCTTACTGACGTCAAACCAGAACAGCTTCAGCTGATGTTGTAACACGCAGAACGCCCATACTATGCCACGTGATGGTTTTGTGCTATCGGGCCGAGGCCCTCGCGATTCAAATACCCAAACCAACCGTGGGTGATTAGGCGCCGCGGGAAACGAGCAGAGACTCACGATCGATGTGACCCCGTCGCCCCGTCTCGAGGCTTGCGGGAAAGGGTAATGAATGCCCGGACCACGCCTCGTAGTTATCTCCGTCGAGCAACCATCAGGTCAACCACGACTCCACAATCACTTCGGCGTTAAGCCTCGCGCGGGTACCCCCAGGGCCGACCCGTTTTAAGTATCATAGTTTTGAGCAAGTCATAATATCCAAGAGTACCTGTGTGTCTGACACCCCCGATGGAACCCCTGAGGATCACCTTGATGGAATTCCGTCGAATGGTTAGTCATCAAGGTGCACGACGGAGGCTCACCTCGAGGGTCCACACTTGAGAGGTTGCGCGACGAGTTGTCGTTATCGGGGTGGTGTAGGACAGAACACCCTCGCTTACACGACGAGTACTAACCTACAAGTTACCACAGAAGGTACAAGGTATCACCCTCGGCACTCGACGGAAACCCAGCAGTGTCGGCAACTAGGGGTGCTGACGTGCGGTCCAGGGTCCTGGGTCTTCAATATCCCGATGATCGGGTCTTCTGATATTCCAGCAGGGAGTCGCGATCAGTGGAGGTTCTGTCGTGTCTCTCACCCATCCTATGCTAAACAGTTTAGGAGACACAGGAATGTATCAAATAGGTTACAGTAAACAGGCTATGCAACGAGAGTGATAGTAATACGCACAGTACATCTAATGCAAGCATAACGAGGGAGAGAATAGGCGATACGGAATCCTACAAAATGGGGTGCTTGCCTGTTTGTCCTGGGGGCAAGGGCAAGGTTCTTCAGTAGTTCGTCGGGGACGTAGTCTACTCCTGTGCGGCGTCTGCCTCGGGAGCTACGTCAAACGTCGGGGCTAACCGAGAGAGAAGAGGGGAGAAATCAGGTTAACATAATGCAAACAAATGAAACACGGTGCGGTGATGCTATGTATTGCAGTGTAGGGTTGCCCTGAATATGCATCTAAGAAGTTCATTTTAGCTGTTTATTTTTTAGAATTATTTGGGATTAAATCCGACCTGTGTGAACTTTCATCTGACGGGGATTTCGGGTCCGGATAGATTTCTTCAGTAGGCAGGTTCGATGGAATAACAGACGCACGATCAGGGGACCTCGTCTCGTCGTTCTGAGCAACTTTCATGTTTTCTTTTTCGATCCGAGCTAAACGGTTTAAAAGTTATTATTATTTTGAAAGATTATTTGAATTTCTGGAATTATTTATTTATCAGAAAATGATATATGAACGTACATGAACGCGTGCGACGTTCAGCAGTCAACAGGATGGTTGACCAGTCAAACCTGAGCAGTGGGTCCTGGGACCCCCATGTAGCCTCTGTTTCTTTATCCAGTGAATTAAGTTTATTACCAGGATTATTAGGGGGGTGGACCCCACATGTCAGTGAACCATTTAGGTTAATTAATTAATTCTAGTTACATTAAGTGCTAATTAGGTTAATTTAGCCGCCGGGGCCCACATGTTAAGAGAGGGGGTGAACAGTGACGCGTGACCTCCTGGGCAACGAGGCAAAGTGGGGTCCAGGCCCACCCAGTTCAGGGAAGGCCATGGGGTCCAGTGGGTGCCACGCCAGCGCGGCGGACCGGAGTACGCCGGCGACCTTCCCAGCGGCGAATTCCAGCCGGAGCTGCCGGAAATCCGCTACGCTCGTCACAATCGCCCGCACCACTTGACGTGATCGGTCTCTCGCCGCGCCATCTAACTACTGTGGTAGTTCGACCGAACACGGCCTCTAGCGACGGCGGCGACGGTGGAGCGGTCCCGGAGTTCGGGCTTCGAGCAATATTAGCTAGGGGGTTACGGGGGCGGGTGCGCGGGCGGTTCGCTCCTGGAAGCAGTAGGAAACGAATTCGTGCTCAACGAGCACGACGGGCCATGCCACGGCGGCGAGGTGAACCGGCGTCGGCTCACGGCGTCGCGCTGCTAGTAACGGCGACCGGCGGGCAGACGCAAAGATAGGAGAGAAAGGTGGAAGTCACCGAGCGGCCAAGGTGGCCCGTGTGGGATTAGGAGCGTGCAGGGTCGAGGTCGCCGAACCGCGCCGGAGATGCAGAAGAGGGCGCGCGCTCGATCCACACACCACCCCACCCCCCCGTGGGATCCTCGCACCAATCAACGGCGCCCAAGGCCGTGCAGTCCCATTGCGAATGGCGCAGGACATGGCAGGAGCGGCACGGCAGTGCTTCGGTTGGCCGCGGTACGTAACGAGACCACTTTTTCTGTCTTAGAGCACTGCGTATGAGAAGTGAGGGATAGTAGTTCATCCGATCTAGCGAGCGAGATGGGGATGCCAGGGAAGCCGGGGTGTTCGAGTGGCCCGGCCTTATCCCTCCTCATCACCGTAGCGTTCGGTGGCGCCGGTTTCGCCGGCGACTGGCCAGCGCACGCTCGGTCCACGGCGGGACGAACATGGGGAGTGAGGAGACGAGGTGGTCCTCTTGCCGCGTAACTCGTTGCACTTTTCACTAAGTCCCAGTGCACAGGTCCCGCTCTTTGATTTCTGTTTAAAGCTTCTCCATTTTCTTTTATCTTTTTCTTTTAAATGTTTCAATGTTGTAGGGCAAGTTGTGCACTTAGAAAAATGTGGGAGTTGGCCCAAATATTGCCAATGAGCAATATAGCTCTCACCAAAAAGTTTGGACAGTTTTTTGAGTTCATTTGAATCTGCAATGATTTTTAAATGAATGTAATATTGCTGTTTGGGTGCTGTTTCATCTGTTTGAATCATCAATCCCATTCTCAAAAATGTGGTTATGCTTTTGCCATGAACCACTGGATTATTGATATTAATGGACATTTTTCCAGCAGAGTTGAATCAACTTCAACCTTACACTACACTTTGAAATTAAATTGATTTTCAGATTTGCATTTGAATTGACTATAACACATATGACTTGGGCAACTGCAAATATGATGACTGGACATTATTTAACAGCTGATCATGTGTCATTACAAGGGGGTTTACAAATTCATTCCTCTCTAAAAGAAACTTCTCGTCCGAGAATTTAGGAGGTAGAAGAAGAGTTCGGGATTTCTTCCGAAGATGCTACTCACGTTATAAAGAATATGCTTCCCAAGGGCTTCATCTTCAGTATGATTCGACCATTGCACTTTGAGGAACTTGCCGTCTTCGACGAGTACGACGCTCATGCTTCGTCGAGGATGGCGGATTCGGATGCTCCTTATAGGAAAGATCATCTTGTAGCCGAGTCATTCATATCCACTGCACAGGTGAGCGGGATTCCTTGAAGCACTTACGGAGTTGCGACACCGTGGGAAGACATCATGAATATGGGGAGAATTGCGTGGCAAACTCCAATTGATTGCACTGTCACGTCTAGCCCATGCGGAAGGACCAATATAGCGAGGAGCTAGCTTGCCCTTGATTCCGAAACGACGGGTGCCTCATGGAGTGCACGAAGATAAGCTTGATCACCAGGTGATGAGTCACACCTGCCATCGCTTGCGATCAAATTACTGCTTCTGACGGTCTTGAGCTGCTTTGGGAGATTCTCCGGACAATTCGGATTGTTTTCGGCAATGCTGGAATAATGTCCGAGTCAACAAGAGGTCGTTCCCCAGTTTCTGACCATTCAGAGGGGTTCGACATTTCCGTCCATAAAGTGAACCTCAAATGGGGCCATTTTTAAACTGGCTTGATAACTGTTTGTTAGAGAACTCGGCATATCGGGAGAGATTCCTCCCATTTCTTGACCGAAGGAAAACCAGGCTGTAGCATGTCTTCAAAGCACTGATTACGCGACTCAACTTGGCCTTGAGATTGGGGATGATAGTGAACCCAGGTAATATGAGTTTTCCCATTGCTTTCTAGAAACTTTCCCAGAAATGGCCAGTGAAAATGCTGCCACGGTCTGAACTGATTTCCTTGGGAATACCATGAATGAAAACAATTCTGGCAATGTAAATAGTTTGCTATCTGGCTACGGTGATAGTCTCCTTAACAGTAGGAAATGAGCAACCTTGGAGAGTTTGGTCGCGACGACAAGAATGGCAGCGTGACCCTTGAGACTTGGAAGACCAGTGATGAAGTCCCATTTGGCACTTATCCCCACTTCCCATAGAGGAATAGGGAGGCGGTTTGAAGACTTCCATCCCAGCAGGTTTCTGATGTTCTCCTTCATCGGTACGACAAACGTCAGCACTCGGCCAATACGAGTCAATAATCCTTGCTTCACCTAGACCACAGTACTCTTGACCGAAGATCTCGATACCTTTGGTACTACCCGATGGATAGACGAGCGTGTTAATCATGGGGCCTCTTCATTACTTTGTCAGTCTCAGTCGAAGACGGGTACTACGATGGGTCTCTGAATATGCATGTTACCATCTTCAGCAACTGTAGAATCCCGATACTTAGCAAGGTAAGCTCCTTCTTCATCAAGTCAATTCAAGCTCTTTGCTTGCGCCTTCTTTAAGCACTCAGAAGGTCTGGCTGATACCACAAGGTTATTAAGAGAACCCCTGGGGACATTCGCCAGATTCAGCTGAGTCAGTTTCTGGCTGAAGACGAGGTGAGCTTGCCTAACCATGAGGTTGTTGCAATATGACTTTGGCGATCAGGGCATCGCCATTACTTAGCTTTGCCCGACGGTATACGAAAATACCGCATCATAATCCGCAATAGCCTTTCTAACCATCGTTGTTGTCGGAGATTAAGATCCGGTTGAGTGAATAAGTATTTCAGGACCTTGGTGATCGGTATAAATTTCACAGACCAACAGATTACCCCCATGAAGTAAGTGTCGCCATAACTTCAATGCATACATCACTGCTGCAAGTTCAAGTCATGCACTGGGATTTTTAATTTCCCTCTTCATGTGGACGACAATTGACGTTAAGCATATGCAATTACCTCCGTCTTTGCATTAAGGACGCAGCCTAATTCCATGACGAGAGGTCGTCGCAATATATGACAAAGTCCCTTTGCGAAGGAATCAGGAGGAGCAAGCACTGGAGCAGAGTGAGCTTCGTCCTTGAGGGTTTTGGAACTTTCTGACACTTTGTCTGTCCACTCAAAAACTAAACGCCTTTGGGAGCAGATATTCAGGGTTGGGCGATCTTGGAGAAGTTCTCGAACGTAATCGGCGAAATAGCGGCTAGACCGAGAAAGCTTCGCGACCTGCTTGGCTTCTTCGGAGGAGTCCAGTCAAGGATAGCTGAACACGCTCCCGGGTTAACGGCCAATACCGTCCCTTGGAAATCACATTTCCAAGGTAGGTGCCTTCAGGAAGCAGAATTCGACATTTGGAACTTGGCTATATAATTGGTGGCTCTCGAATCGCTCCAGAACTAGTCGAGGTGCTCAGACTGTTCTTCTTTGTTCTTCGAATAACGCAAATATCATCAGATCTACCACAGACGAAATTTGTCGATGTTAATCCATAATATGTAATTAATTAGGCGGAGAATGTAGACTAGGGAGCGTTTGTGTAAACCAAACGCATGACTGTGTACTCGTAAGAAGCAAACGAGTAACGATGCAGTCATTTGGAATATCCTCTTCGGCGGACAAACGGTCTGGTAATAACCCACCTCAAGCGTGTTTAGAAAACACCGAAGATCGACTCAACTTGCAGGATCCTACTCCTCACGTGTGCACTCTGATGCAGAATACGGTCTTATCGAATGACAACTCGGAGTATAATACACCGGAGAGAAGGTTTAAACAAACAATGGAAAGAAAGAACTGATTATCAGACTAATCAGATCAACGACAGGGAAATCGCACTGAATCAGCTCTCGGGTGGATAGAATTAACGAGATCCTAAATGTCGGTGTAGTAAAATTTAATTAAACCCGATAGATGACGAGATTAATCCCAGATAAAGACAAGGAATAAAGATCCTAATACCACACCAGTTGGCGTACGTGGGCCCGTAAGCCATCACAGCCATTTAGTAAACAGCAATTTTTTGGGGAAACCCTAGACTCAACTTCGGCACATGGAATTGGAAGGGGGATTCTAGAGCAGTCGGCTCTGATCCAACCCTATGAACGACCCCGACTTAACCGTGGCACTAATCATACACGCAAATGCGCCGATCAAGCCTAAGGGACTCACTTGAAGATATCATCAACACAACTCTAAACAATAAATAAGTCATACAAGCTTAATATTACAAGGCCAGGGCCTCGAGGGCTCGAAATACATAGCTCGATGGCATACAAGCGTCAGCGGAAGCATTTAGATATCTGGGGTACAGTATATTACATAGAATAATAGGCCTTCACAGAGGCGGGGTAAAATAAAATACTACGACGAAAGGCTAGGCCTCCTGCCCGGCACCCTCCGATCCCATCCTGGTCGTTGAACAGGCTCCTCGTAGTAGTATTATCGCCAGGCGGGTAGTAGTACTGGTCGTCGGCTGGGGCTTCTGGCTCAGGGGCTCCATCGCTCTTGGTGGCATCAAATGGAAATGGGGAAACACGAAAATAAGCAAAAACGTGAGTCACTCATCCGAAGTACTCATCAAGCAAGATCTACACTACATATGCATCATTGTCAAAGGAAATGGTGTTATGTGGACTGGGCTGCAGAATGCCAGGTAGAAAGGGGAAAAGCCTATCCTATCGAAGACTAGCATCTTTCAACAACTTCGACATCTTGCAGCATCAGGAGAGGACACGATTGAACATAATGTAAAGGAGTAGTAGTAGTATATCCACTTCGACCTGAGATCCCTTCTAGACTCTCCCTGCGAGAAAGGCAATCACCAGAGCCGTACTATCCAATTCTCATCACATGTCTAGTTGTACCGATCGGATAACAACTCCGAATGTCCGTTACCCGTAGGCACATGCTATCGATAGAAGGTTGGCTTCCTGTGCAGTGGGCACAAACTTACCCACCACGCTCACTTACTATGCCACACACTTTTCTGGGTCATGCCCGGCCCTGGCTAAGCAACACCCGCAACCCCGACCTGCTTATAAGAGAGGTCAGCCACGCCGGACTAAACCTATGCCCCCAGGGGTCTGGGCCAATCGCCCCGGGAACTCCTGCACGTTACGGGGCCACCGAGAGCAGACCTAGCAACCCCATTATAACGGCGGTTGCGTTACAGTCCAACTCGGCGTGCGCCGCTCCTTACTGGACGTTCAAACAAGCTTCGCTGATGGTACGACGCAGAACGCCCATAACTATGCCCACGTGATGGTAGTGCTATCGGCCAGAGGCCCCTCGGACAAATATCAAACTAGGATAGGAGCGCGCCGGAAAACGACGCAGAGGGACTCACGATCGAGTGACCCCCCCCCGTCGCCCCGTCTCGAGGACTTGCGGCAAGGGCTAAGAATCCGCCTTGCCACGCCTCGTAGTTATCTCGCGGCACCATCCAGGTCAACTCCGACTCCACACTTCGCGTTAAGCTCGCGCGGGTACCCCTCAGGGGCCGACCGTCTTTATGTATCATAGGTTTAGTGCAAGTCAGTAATTCCAGGTAACTGTGGGTGTCTGACACCGAAGGGACCTGAGGAATAATCACCTTATGGAATTCCCGCTCGAGTGTGATACAGTGAACGAAGGAGGCATCACCCTCGAGTTCCACACTTGCGAGGTTGCGCGACGATGTCGTTATCGGGGGGTGGTGTAGGAGGAATCACCCTCGCTTACCACGACCGAGTAACTAAACCTACAGGTTTAACATCAGAAGTCTAACGAGGTATCACCCGGGATACTCGACGGTAACCCCAGCAGTGTCGGCAACTACGGCGGTAGTGACGTGCTTGCCAGGGTATCGGTCTTCAATCCCGATGAATCGTGTCTTCTGATATCCAGTCAGGGCAGAGCGGGCATCAAGTGGAGGTCTCCTGTGCGTCTCATACCCTCCTATGCTAAAACAGTTTAGGACAACGAATGATTCAAAAGTAGGTTACACATTAACCAGGCTATGCACCAGTGGATATAACAGCAGCAGATCATCAATGCAAGCATAAGAGGGAGAGAGATAGGAATATCGGAATGCTCAAATGGGGGGCTTGCCTTTGCTCGGGGCAAGGGCAAGGTCTCAGTAGGATCGTCGGGGACGTAGTCGGACTCCTGTTGCGGCGTCTGCCTCGGGAGCTACGTCAACGTCGGGGCTACCGATAGAGAAGAGGGGGAGGAAAAACAGGTAAACCATAATGCAAACAAATTCAACACGGTGTTGTGATGCTTGATGCAGTGTAGGGTTGCCGAATATGCTCTAGTCATTTTTAGTTATTTTTAGAATTATTCGGGATTTAATATCCACGTGTGTGCACTTTCCATCTGCCGATTCTTGGGTCCGGAGTTACGAGTCTCTCTACGTAGAGAGGTTTCCGATGGAGAAACGACGTGCACGATCAGACTCGCTCGTCGTTCTGACGGCACTTTTATTTTTAAAACTTTTTCGATCCGAGCTACGTTTAAAAAAGTTATTATTTTAAAGATTATTTTGAATTTCGTTTTTGAATTATTTTTTATCAGCCGAAGAATTATGACGTCAGCATGACGCGCTGCTGACGTCAGCAAGTCACCAGGACCGGTGGACCGTCAAACTGACATGTGGGTCCAGTGGGACCCACTGTCAGCCTCGTTTCTTTATCCAGTGAATAGTTTAATTAACCAGGTGAATTAGGGGGGTGGACCCCACATGTCAGTGAGACTAGGTTAATTAAATTAATTCTAGTTAATTAAGTGTAATTAGGTTAATTGCCGCCAGGCCCACTTCAGAAGAGGGGGTGAACAGTGACGCGTTGACTTGGTCACGGTCAAAGTGGGGTCCCAGGGCCACCCCAGCAGTGCCCAGGTGTGCCACGTGGGTGCCACGCCGCGCTGCGACCGGAGACGCGCGGCGACCTTCCCAGCGGCGAAGTTCGCCGGAGCTGCCGGAAATCCGCTACACCTGCGTCAAATCGCCCGCAACCACTTGCGTTCGATCGGTCCTCTCGCCCGCAGCATCTAACTACGGTGGTAGTTTCGACCACACGCCCTCAGCGCGGCGGCGAGCGGTGGAGCGGTCGCCGGAGTTCGGGCTTCGGAGATACCTTAGCTAGGGGGTACGGGAGAGCGTGGGCGGGCGCCGTTCGATCTCCTGGAAGCGAGGAACAGAATGCCCGTGTCAAACGACACGACAGGGGACATGGCAACGGCGGCGAGGCGAACCGCGGGTGGGCTCACGGCGTCGTCGGACGCTAGCTACACGGCGACGCGGGCAGCGCAAAAAGAATAGGAGAGAAAAGGACTGGAGCCCACGAGCGGCGCAAGGTGCCCGGTTGGAGGATTAGGGCTGCAGGGGTCGAGCGCACGGAACCCTGCGCCGGAGAGCAGAAGAGGGGCGCGCTCATCGCAGCAACGTGGAGTTCTCTCGCCCCATCAACGGCGCCCAAGGCCGTGGCAGTCCATGGCGATGGCGCAGGACAGTGGACATAGCGGCAGGTGCACGGGCTCGGTGCCGCGGGGAGAACGAGAACGGCGGCGGTGGCGCTGCGACCCTCGGATCTGAAGGAGGAGCGAGGCAGAGCGACGCGAGCTAGAGAGATGGGAATGCCAGTTGGGAAAGCCATGGGGTGTCGAAGTGGCTCTGCCTTACTCCTCCTCCTCCTCCTCTCCGTAGTCGTCGGTGGCGCCGCTGGGTCGCGGCCACTGGCCGCGTCGCGCACCTGCAGGCCACGGCGGGGACGACACGGGGAGGGGGAGACGTAGGTGGGCCTGCTGGGCGCGACTCGGGGCACTGTGCACTAAGCCACAGTGCACCGTGTCCCGCTTTTGATTTTTCTGTTTAGCTTCTCTCATTTTTCTTTTATCCTTTTCTGTTTCAAAAGTTTAGGGCACTTGTGCACTTCCGAAACAATGTTCTGGGAGGTTTGCCCAAATAATTAATGCAATATTACTCTCAACACAAAGTTGGTTTGGACAGTTTTGAGTTCATTTTGAATCTGCATGATTTAAATGACTTAATATTGCTGTTTTGGGTGTGTTTTCATCTTGTTGACTCATCAATCACATTCAAAAATGTTGGTATGCTTTTGGGGCCCGAGACCACATGGATTTATTTGATAATTAATGGACATTTTATCCGCAGAGTTGAAATCAACTTTCCAACTACACTTTGAAATGTAATTGATTTCAGATTTGCCATTTGATTGGATTATTAACACATTGGACTTGCACTTGCAATGATGATGACATGGCTTATTAAACAGCTGATCCGCGTGGTCATTACAAGGGGGGTTACAGTGAAA
>CM022303.1:730631511-730647771 GCA_011799875.1 Thinopyrum elongatum
TCAAAGCCACATCATCAATTTTCAACCCTTTCTGACTTCATTTGTTATTTTTCATGCATTTACAAATTTTTTCGAGCTATATGCCCGTGAAATTGAAAAGCATTACAAATGAACTCTGAAAAGGTTGAAATTTGGCATGGTATAATCATTTCACCCACATAGCATGTGCTAAAAAGTTGAGAGGGTTACGGCAAAAACTGGATGCACTTCGTGTACAAAACGGACAATCTCTTTCGAAGTATCAGGGTTTCATACGGAAACTCGTCTGTTACAAAGGGATTTCATTTTTTTGAACTTATTTGAACTCCAGACTTTTTGTGTGTTCAAAATGCACCATTCAAAGCCACATCAGCAATTTTCTACCCTTTCTGACTTCATTTGTTATATTTCATGCATTTACTGATTTTTTTGAGCTAGATGACCCTGAAATTGAAAAGCACTTCAAATGAACTCTGAAAAGGTTGAAAGTTGGCATGGTATCATCATTTCACCCACATAGCATGTGCTAAAAAGTTGACAGGGTTACGGCAAAAACTGGATGCACTTCGTGTACAAAACGGGCAATCTCTTTCGTAGTATCAGGGTTTCGAACGAAAACTCGTCTGTTACAAAGGGATTTCATTTTTTTGAACTTATTTGAACTCCAGACTTTTTGTGTGTTCAAAATGCACCATTCAAAGCCACATCATCAATTTTCAACCCTTTCTGACTTCATTTGTTATTTTTCATGCATTTACTGATTTTTTTGCACTATATGACCCAGAAATTGAAAAGCACTACAAATGAACTCTGAAAAGGTTGATGTGACGACCCCGACTTAATCGTGCACTAATCATACACGCAAATGCGCACGATCAAGCCTAAGGACTCACTTGAAGATATCACAACACAACTCTAAAACATAAATAAAGTCATACAAGCTTAATATTACAAGCCAGGGCCTCGAGGGCTCGAATACATAGCTCGATGGCATACAAGCGTCAGCGGAAGCATTAGATATCTGGGTACAGATATATTACATAGAGAGAATTAGGCCTTCACAGAGGCGGGGTAAAATAAAATACTACGATCGAAAGGCGTAGGCCTCCTGCCCTGGACCCTCCGATCCTACTCCTGGTCGTCGAACGGCTCCTCGTAGTAGTAGTACTCGCCAGGCGGGTAGTAGTACTGGTCGTCGGCTGGGGCTTCTGGCTCAGGGGCTCCGTCGTCTGGTGGCATCAAATGGAAAATGGGGGAAAAAGAAAATAAAGCAAACGTGAGTACTCATCCGAAGTACTCAGCAAGCAAGGATCTACACTACATATGCATCATTGTCAAAGGAATGGCTGTATATGTGGACTGGGCTGCAGAAATGCCAGAGTAGAGGGGAAAAGCCTAGTCCTATCGAAGACTAGCATCTTCAACAATCTTCGACAGTCTTGCAGCATCAGGAGAGAGCAGATGAACATAATGTAAAGTAGTAGTAGTAATATCATCAACTTCGATCTGAGATCCTTTCTCGACTCCCTGCGAGAAAGCAATCCCAGAGCCGTACTATCCAATTCTCATCACATGTTCTAGTTGTACCGATCGGGATACAACTCCGAGTGTCCGTTACCGTAGGACAGGCTATCGATAGAAGTTTCTTCCCTGCAGGGGTGCACCAACTTACCCACCACGCTCACTTAACTCTGGCCGGACACACTTTTCTGGGTCATGCCCGGCCTCGGCTAAGCAACACGCCGCAACCCGACCTAGGCTTATAAGAGAGGTCAGCACGCCGGACTAAACCTATGCCCCCAGGGGTCTTGGGCCATCGCCCCGGGAACTCCTGCACGTTACGGGGCCACCGAGAGCAGACCTAGCAACCCCTTATACAAGCGCGGTTGCGTTACCAGTCCAACTCGGCGTGCGCCGCTCCTTACTGACGTCAAACAAGCTTCAGCTGATGTGTACGACGCAGAACGCCCATACTATGCCCACGTGATGGTTAGTGCTATCGGGCCAGAGGCCCCTCGGATCAAATATCCAAACCGTGGTGGATTAGGAGCGCGCGGAAACGAGCAGAGACTCACGATCGATGTGACCCCGTCGCCCCGTCTCGAGGACTTGCGGCAAGGGCTAAGAATGCCCGGCCACGCCTCGTAGTTATCTCGCGAGCACCATCCAGGTCAACCCGACTCCACATCACTTCGCGTTAAGCTCGCGCGGGTACCCCTCAGGGCCGACCCGTCTTTAGTATCATAGTTTAGTGCAAGTCATAATATCCAAGGTAACTGTGTGTCTGACACCGAATGGAACCCTGAGGAATCACCCTTGATGGAATTCCCGCTCGATGTTATCATCAAGGTGAACGAAGGAGGCATCACCCTCGAGGTCCACACTTGAGAGGTTGCGCGACGATGTCGTTATCGGGGGTGGTGTAGGAGGAATCACCCTCGCTTACCACGACCGAGTAACTAACCTACAAGGTTAACATCAGAAGTGCTAACAAGGTATCACCCTCGGCACTCGACGGTAACCCAGCAGTGTCGGCAACTAAGGGGTAGTGACGTGCGGTGCCAGGGTCTGGTCTTCAATCCCGATGATCGGGTCTTCTGATATCCAGCAGGGCAGTCGCGATCAAGTGGAGGTCTCTGTCGTGTCTCTACCCATCCTATGCTAAACAGTTTAGGACAACAGGAATGTATCAAAAGTAGGTTACAAGTAAACAGGCTATGCAACAGAGTAGGATAGTAATAGCAGCAGTATCATCTAATGCAAGCATAAGAGGGGAGAGAATAGGCGATATCGGAATGCTCAAAATGGGGGTGCTTGCCTGTTTGCTCGGGGGCAAGGGCAAGGTCTTCAGTAGTATCGTCGGGGACGTAGTCATACTCCTGTGCGGCGTCTGCCTCGGGAGCTACGTCAACGTCGGGGGCTACCGAGAGAGAAGAGGGGGAAGAAACAGGTAAACATAATGCAAACAAATGCAACACGGTGCGTGTGATGCTATGATGCAGTGTAGGGTTGCCTGAATATGCATCTAAGTCATTTTAGTTATTTTTAGAATTATTCTGGGATTTAATATCCGACGTGTGTGCACTATTCATCTGCCGGATTCGGGTCCGGAGTTACGAGTTCTTCTACGTAGGAGGTTCCGATGGAGAAACAGACGGCACGATCAGACTCGTCTCGTCGTTCTGAGCAACTTTCATGTTTTAACTTTTTCGATCCGAGCTACGGTTTAAAAGTTATTAATTTTTAAAGATTATTTGAATTTCTGGAATTATTTTATTTATCAGAAAATGAATTATGACGTCAGCATGACGCGCTGCTGACGTCAGCAAGTCAACAGGATGGTTGACCAGTCAAACCTGACATGTGGGTCCAGTGGGACCCACATGTCAGCCTCTGTTTCTTTATCCAGTGAATTAGTTTAATTACCAGGATTAATTAGGGGGGTGGACCCCACATGTCAGTGAGACATTAGGTTAAATTAATTAATTCTAGTTAATTAAGTGCTTAATTAGGTTAATTAGCCGCCGGGGCCCACATGTTAGAGAGAGGGGGTGAACAGTGCCGCGTTGACTCTGGTCAACGAGGTCAAAGTGGGGTCCCAGGGCCCACCAGTCAGTGGCCCAGGTGGTGCCACGTGGGTGCCACGCCAGCGCGGCGACCGGAGACGCGCCGGCGACCTTCCCAGCGGCGGAAGTTCGCCGGAGCTGCCCGGAAATCCGCTACGCTGCGTCAAATCGCCCGCAACCACTTGCGTTCGATCGGTCTCTCGCCCGCGCATCTAACTACGGTGGTAGTTCGACCGAACACGGCCTCTAGCGACGGCGGCGAGCGGTGGAGCGGTCGCCGGAGTTCGGGCTTCGACGAATCCTTAGCTAGGGGGTACGGGAGAGCGTGTGCGCGGGCGCGTTCGACTCCTGGAAGCAGTAGGAACAGAATGCCGTGCTCAAACGAGCACGACAGGGGCCATGGCCACGGCGGCGAGGTGAACCGCGGCGTCGGGCTCACGGCGTCGTCGGCTGCTAGCTACAGGCGACGGCGGGCAGCGCAAAGAATAGGAGAGAAAGGCTGGAAGCTCACCGAGCGGCGCAAGGTGGCCCGTGTGAGGATTAGGAGCTGCAGGGGTCGAGGTCGCCGGAACCGCGCCGGAGATGCAGAAGAGGGGCGCGGCTCGATCCACGCAACGTGGAGCTCCTCGGCACCAATCAACGGCGCCCAAGGCCGTGGCAGTCCATGGCGATGGCGCAGGACATGGCAGAGCGGCAGGCAGTGCTCGGTGGCCGCGGGGACGAACGAGAACGGCAGCGGTGGCGCTCGGACGCCTCGGATCTGAGGAGGAAGGAGGCAGAGCGAGCGAGCGAGAGAGATGGGGAATGCCAGGGGAAGCCAGGGGTGTCGAGTGGCTCCGGCCTTATCTCCTCCTCCTCCCTGTAGCGTCGGTGGCGCCGCGGTGTCGCCGGCCGACTGGCGCGCGCGCGCGCGGCCACGGCGGGGACGACATGGGGAGGAGGGAGACGAGGTGGGCCTGCTGGGCCGCGACTCGGGGCACTGTGCACTAAGGCCCAGTGCACAGTGTCCCGCTTTTGATTTTCTGTTTTAGCTTCTCCATTTTCTTTTATCCTTTTCTGTTTCAAAATGTTTAGGGCACTTGTGCACTTTCGAAAAATGTGGGAGTTGGCCCAAATATTGCAATGCAATATTAGCTCTCACCAAAAAGTTGTTTGGACAGTTTTGGAGTTCATTTGAATCTGCAATGATTTTAAATGAATTAATATTGCTGTTTTGGGTGCTGTTTCATCTTGTTTGACTCATCAATCACATTCCAAAAATGTTGGTTATGATTTTGCCATGACCACTGGATTATTTGATAATTAATGGACATTTTTCCAGCAGAGTTGAATCAACTTCAACTTACACTTTGAAATTTAAATTGATTTTCAGATTTGCATTTGAATTGAATTATTAACACATATGACTTGGCACTGCAAATGATGATGACATGGCATTATTAACAGCTGATCACTGTGGTCATTACAAGGGGGTGTTACAAATTCTCCTCCTCTAAAAGAAATTCTCGTCCCGAGAATTTAGGAGGTAGAAGGAAAGAGTCCGGGATATTCTTCCCGAAGATGATCCTCACGTTCCCAAGTGGCTTCATCTTCAGTATGATTCGACCATTGCACTTTTAGGAACTTGGTCGTCTTCTGACGAGTACGACGCTCAGCTTCGTCGAGGATGCGGATCGGATGCTCCTTATAGGAAAGATCATCTTGTAGCTCGAGCATCTCATGATCCACTGCACGGTGCGGGGATTCCTTGAAGCACTTACGGAGTTGCGACACGTGGAAGACATCATGAATATGAGAGAACTGTGGCGGCAATTCCAATTTATAAGCCACATGTCCACGTCTGGCAACTATGCGAAAAGGACCAATATAGCGAGGAGCTAGCTTGCCCTTGATTCCGAAACGACGGGTGCCCTTCATTGGAGTGACACGAAGATAGGCTTGTTCATCAGGTTGATAGATCACACCCCATCGCTTGCGATCATAATTACTCTTCTGACGGTCTTGAGCTGCTTTGAGATTCTCCCGGACAATTCGGACTTGTTCTTCGGCATGCTGAATAATGTCCGGTCCAACAAGAGGTCGTTCCCCAGTTTCTGACCAATTCAGAGGGGTTCGACATTTACGTCCATAAAGAACCTCAAATGGGGCCATTTTTAAGCTGGCTTGATAACTGTTGTTATAAGAGAACTCGGCATACGGGAGAGATTCCTCCCATTTCTTACCGAAGGATATAACACAGGCTCGTAGCATGTCTTCAAGCACTTGATTAACGCGCTCAACTTGGCCTTGAGATTGGGGATGATAAGCTGAACTCCAGGTAATATGAGTTCCCATTGCTTTCTAGAAACTTTCCCAGAAATGGCCAGTGAAAATGCTGCCACGGTCTGAACTGATTTCCTTGGGAATACCATGAAGTGAAACAATTCTGGCAATGTATAGTTCTGCTAGCTGGCTAGCGGTGATAGTCTCCTTAACAGGTAGGAAATGAGCAACCTTGGAGAGTTGGTCGACGACGACAAGAATGGCATCGTGACCCTTCTGAGACTTGGGAAGACCAGTGATGAAGTCCATTTGCACTTTATCCCACTTCCATAGAGGAATAGGGAGCGGTTGCAGAATTCCAGCAGGTTTCTGATGTTCTGCCTTCACGCGTCGACAAACGTCACACTCGGCAACATAACGAGCAATATCCTGCTTCATCCTAGACCACCAGTACCTTTGACGAAGATCTCGATACATTTTGGTACTACCCGGATGGATAGACAGCGGTGTATCATGGGCCTCCTTCATGACTTTGTCAGTCATCAGCTCGAAGCGAGGTACTACGATGCGGTCTCTGAAATATAATGTACCATCTTCAGCAACTGAGAAATCCCGATACTTAGCAAGGTGAAGCTCCTTCTTCATCAAGTCAATTTCAGCATCTTTGGCTTGCGCTTCTTTAACAGCCTTCAGAAGGTCTGGCTGTACCACAAGGTTATTAAGAGAACCCTGGGGAACAATTCGCAGATTCAGCTGAGTCAGTTCTGCGTGAAGACGAGGTTGAGCTTGCCTAACCATGAGGTTGTTGCAATATGACTTGCGACTCAGGGCATCGGCCATCACATTAGCTTTGCCCGGGGTATAAGAAATACCGCAGTCATAATCCGCAATAGCTTCTAACCATCGTTGTTGTCGGAGATTAAGATCCGGTTGAGTGAATAAGTATTTCAGACTTTGGTGATCGGTATAAATTTCACACCGATTACCCAGAAGGTAGTGTCGCCATAACTTCAATGCATACATCACTGCTGCAAGTTCAAGATCATGCACTGGATAATTCTCTTCATGTGGACGCAATTGACGTGAAGCATATGCAATTACTCTCCGCTCTTGCATTAGGACGTAGCCTAATCCCTGACGAGAGGCGTCGCAATATATGACAAAGTCCTTGCGAGAATCAGGAGGAGCAAGCACTGGAGCAGAAGTGAGCTTGTCCTTGAGGGTTTGGAAACTTTCCTGACACTTGTCTATCCACTCAAACTTAACGCCTTTGTGGAGCAGATTAGTCAGGGGCTTGGCGATCTTGGAGAAGTTCTCGACGAATCGGCGACAATAGCTGGCTAGACCGAGAAAGCTTCGGACCTGCTTGGCATTCTTCGGAGGAGTCCAGTCAAGGATAGCCTGAACACGCTCCGGGTTAACGGCAATACCGTCCTTGGAAATCACATGTCCAAGGTAGGTCACTTCAGGAAGCCAGAATTCGCATTTAGAGAACTTGGCATATAATTGGTGCTCTCGAAGTCTCTCCAGAACTAGTCGAAGGTGCTCAGCATGTTCTTCTTTGTTCTTCGAATAAACCAGAATATCATCCAGATATACCACGACGAATTTGTCGAGGTAATCCATGAATATGTAATTCATTAGGCGGGAGAATGTAGCTGGAGCGTTTGTTAAACCAAACGACATGACTGTGTACTCGTAAGAGCCATAACGAGTAACGAATGCAGTCTTTGGAATATCCTCTTCGCGGACACGGATCTGGTAATAACCCAACCTCAAGTCGTGTTTAGAAAACACCGAAGATCGATCAACTTGCAGGATCCTACTCTCCGTGTGCACTCTGATGCAGAATACGGTCTTATCGAATGACAACTCGGAGTATAATACAACTCGGAGAGAAAGGTTAAACAAAACAATGGAAAGAAAAATGATTATCAGACTAATCAGATCAACGACAGGGAAATCGCACTGAATCCAGCTCTCCGGGTGGATAGAATTAACGAGATCCTAAATGTCGGTGTTAGTAAATTTTATTAAACCCGAATAGATGAGAGATTAGAATCCCAGAGTAAAGACAAGGAATAAAAGATCCTAATACCACCCAGTTGGCGACGTGGGCCCGTAAGCCACACAGCCAAGTTAGTAAAACAATTTTTGACCACTAGACTCAACTTCGGCCAAGGAATTGGGAAGGGGGATTCCTAGAGGCAGTCGGCTCTGATACCAACCTATGACGACCCCGACTTAACCGTGCACTAATCATACACGCAAATGCGCACGATCAAGCCTAAGGACTCACTTGAAGATATCACAACACAACTCTAAAACATAAATAAAGTCATACAAGCTTAATATTACAAGCCAGGGCCTCGAGGGCTCGAATACATAGCTCGATGGCATACAAGCGTCAGCGGAAGCATTAGATATCTGGGTACAGATATATTACATAGAGAGAATTAGGCCTTCACAGAGGCGGGGTAAAATAAAATACTACGATCGAAAGGCGTAGGCCTCCTGCCCTGGACCCTCCGATCCTAATCCTGGTCGTTGAACGGCTCCTCGTAGTAGTAGTACTCGCCAGGCGGGTAGTAGTACTGGTCGTCGGCTGGGGCTTCTGGCTCAGGGGCTCCATCGTCTGGTGGCATCAAATGGAAAATGGGGGAAAAAGAAAATAAAGCAAACGTGAGTACTCATCCGAAGTACTCAGCAAGCAAGGATCTACACTACATATGCATCATTGTCAAAGGAATGGCTGTATATGTGGACTGGGCTGCAGAAATGCCAGAGTAGAGGGGAAAAGCCTAGTCCTATCGAAGACTAGCATCTTCAACAATCTTCGACAGTCTTGCAGCATCAGGAGAGAGCAGATGAACATAATGTAAAGTAGTAGTAGTAGTAATATCATCAACTTCGACCTGAGATCCTTTCTCGACTCCCTGCGAGAAAGCAATCCCAGAGCCGTACTATCCAATTCTCATCACATGTTCTAGTTGTACCGATCGGGATACAACTCCGAGTGTCCGTTACCGTAGGACAGGCTATCGATAGAAGTTTCTTCCTTGCAGGGGTGCACCAACTTACCCACCACGCTCACTTAACTCTGGCCGGACACACTTTTCTGGGTCATGCCCGGCCTCGGCTAAGCAACACGCCGCAACCCGACCTAGGCTTATAAGAGAGGTCAGCACGCCGGACTAAACCTATGCCCCCAGGGGTCTTGGGCCATCGCCCCGGGAACTCCTGCACGTTACGGGGCCACCGAGAGCAGACCTAGCAACCCCTTATACAAGCGCGGTTGCGTTACCAGTCCAACTCGGCGTGCGCCGCTCCTTACTGACGTCAAACAAGCTTCGGCTGATGTGTACGACGCAGAACGCCCATACTATGCCCACGTGATGGTTAGTGCTATCGGGCCAGAGGCCCCTCGGATCAAATATCCAAACCGTAGTGGATTAGGAGCGCGCGGAAACGAGCAGAGACTCACGATCGATGTGACCCCGTCGCCCCGTCTCGAGGACTTGCGGCAAGGGCTAAGAATGCCCGGCCACGCCTCGTAGTTATCTCGCGGGCACCATCCAGGTCAACCCGACTCCACATCACTTCGCGTTAAGCTCGCGCGGGTACCCCTCAGGGCCGACCCGTCTTTAGTATCATAGTTTAGTGCAAGTCATAATATCCAAGGTAACTGTGTGTCTGACACCGAAGGGAACCCTGAGGAATCACCCTTGATGGAATTCCCGCTCGATGTTATCATCAAGGTGAACGAAGGAGGCATCACCCTCGAGGTCCACACTTGAGAGGTTGCGCGACGATGTCGTTATCGGGGGTGGTGTAGGAGGAATCACCCTCGCTTACCACGACCGAGTAACTAACCTACAAGGTTAACATCAGAAGTGCTAACGAGGTATCACCCTCGGCACTCGACGGTAACCCAGCAGTGTCGGCAACTAAGGGGTAGTGACGTGCGGTGCCAGGGTCTGGTCTTCAATCCCGATGATCGGGTCTTCTGATATCCAGCAGGGCAGTCGGGATCAAGTGGAGGTCTCTGTCGTGTCTCTACCCATCCTATGCTAAACAGTTTAGGACAACAGGAATGTATCAAAAGTAGGTTACAAGTAAACAGGCTATGCAACAGAGTAGGATAGTAACAGCAGCAGTATCATCTAATGCAAGCATAAGAGGGGAGAGAATAGGCAATATCGGAATGCTCAAAATGGGGGTGCTTGCCTGTTTGCTCGGGGGCAAGGGCAAGGTCTTCAGTAGTATCGTCGGGGACGTAGTCGTACTCCTGTGCGGCGTCTGCCTCGGGAGCTACGTCAACGTCGGGGGCTACCGAGAGAGAAGAGGGGGAAGAAACAGGTAAACATAATGCAAACAAATGCAACACGGTGTGTGTGATGCTATGATGCAGTGTAGGGTTGCCTGAATATGCATCTAAGTCATTTTAGTTATTTTTAGAATTATTCTGGGATTTAATATCCGACGTGTGTGCACTATTCATCTGCCGGATTCGGGTCCGGAGTTACGAGTTCTTCTACGTAGGAGGTTCCGATGGAGAAACAGACGGCACGATCAGACTCGTCTCGTCGTTCTGAGCAACTTTCATGTTTTAACTTTTTCGATCCGAGCTACGGTTTAAAAGTTATTAATTTTTAAAGATTATTTGAATTTCTGGAATTATTTTATTTATCAGAAAATGAATTATGACGTCAGCATGACGCGCTGCTGACGTCAGCAAGTCAACAGGACGGTTGACCAGTCAAACCTGACATGTGGGTCCAGTGGGACCCACATGTCAGCCTCTGTTTCTTTATCCAGTGAATTAGTTTAATTACCAGGATTAATTAGGGGGGTGGACCCCACATGTCAGTGAGACATTAGGTTAAATTAATTAATTCTAGTTAATTAAGTGCTTAATTAGGTTAATTAGCCGCCAGGGCCCACATGTCAGAGAGAGGGGGTGAACAGTGCCGCGTTGACTCTGGTCAACGAGGTCAAAGTGGGGTCCCAGGGCCCACCAGTCAGTGGCCCAGGTGGTGCCACGTGGGTGCCACGCCAGCGCGGCGACCGGAGACGCGCCGGCGACCTTCCCAGCGGCGGAAGTTCGCCGGAGCTGCCCGGAAATCCGCTACGCTGCGTCAAATCGCCCGCAACCACTTGCGTTCGATCGGTCTCTCGCCCGCGCATCTAACTACGGTGGTAGTTCGACCGAACACGGCCTCTAGCGACGGCGGCGAGCGGTGGAGCGGTCGCCGGAGTTCGGGCTTCGACGAATCCTTAGCTAGGGGGTACGGGAGAGCGTGTGCGCGGGCGCGTTCGACTCCTGGAAGCAGTAGGAACAGAATGCCGTGCTCAAACGAGCACGACAGGGGCCATGGCCACGGCGGCGAGGCGAACCGCGGCGTCGGGCTCACGGCGTCGTCGGCTGCTAGCTACAGGCGACGGCGGGCAGCGCAAAGAATAGGAGAGAAAGGCTGGAAGCTCACCGAGCGGCGCAAGGTGGCCCGTGTGAGGATTAGGAGCTGCAGGGGTCGAGGTCGCCGGAACCGCGCCGGAGATGCAGAAGAGGGGCGCGGCTCGATCCGCGCAACGTGGAGCTCCTCGGCCCCAATCAACGGCGCCCAAGGCCGTGGCAGTCCATGGCGATGGCGCAGGACATGGCAGAGCGGCAGGCAGGGCTCGGTGGCCGCGGGGACGAACGAGAACGGCGGCGGTGGCGCTCGGACGCCTCGGATCTGAGGAGGAAGGAGGCAGAGCGAGCGAGCGAGAGAGATGGGGAATGCCAGGGGAAGCCAGGGGTGTCGAGTGGCTCCGGCCTTATCTCCTCCTCCTCCCTGTAGCGTCGGTGGCGCCGCGGTGTCGCCGGCCGACTGGCGCGCGCGCGCGCGGCCACGGCGGGGACGACACGGGGAGGAGGGAGACGAGGTGGGCCTGCTGGGCCGCGACTCGGGGCACTGTGCACTAAGGCCCAGTGCACAGTGTCCCGCTTTTGATTTTCTGTTTTAGCTTCTCCATTTTCTTTTATCCTTTTCTGTTTCAAAATGTTTAGGGCACTTGTGCACTTTCGAAAAATGTGGGAGTTGGCCCAAATATTGCAATGCAATATTAGCTCTCAACAAAAAGTGGTTTGGACAGTTTTGGAGTTCATTTGAATCTGCAATGATTTTAAATGAATTAATATTGCTGTTTTGGGTGCTGTTTCATCTTGTTTGACTCATCAATCACATTCCAAAAATGTTGGTTATGATTTTGCCATGACCACTGGATTATTTGATAATTAATGGACATTTTTCCAGCAGAGTTGAATCAACTTCAACTTACACTTTGAAATTTAAATTGATTTTCAGATTTGCATTTGAATTGAATTATTAACACATATGACTTGGCACTGCAAATGATGATGACATGGCATTATTAACAGCTGATCACTGTGGTCATTACAAGGGGGTGTTACAGTTGAAAGTTGGCACGGTATCATCATTTCACCCACATAGCATGTGCTAAAAAGTTGAGAGGGTTACGGCAAAAACTGTATGCACTTCGTGTACAAAACAGACAATCTCTTTCGAAGTATCAGGGTTTCATACGGAAACTCGTCTGTTACAAAGGGATTTCATTTTTTGAACTTATTTGAACTCCAGACTTTTTGTGTGTTCAAAATGCACCATTCAAAATCACATCATCAATTTTCAACCCTTTCTGACTTCATTTGTTATATTTCATGCATTTACTGATTTTTTTGAGCTATATGACCCTGAAATTGAAAAGCACTTCAAATGAACTCTGAAAAGGTTGAAAGTTGGCATGGTATCATCATTTCACACACATATCATGTGCTAAAAAGTTGAGAGGGTTACGGCAAAAACTGGATGCACTTCGTGTACAAAACAGACAATCTCTTTTGAAGTATCAGGGTTTCATACGGAAACTCGTCTGTTACAAAGGATTTCATTTTTTTGAACTTATTTGAACTCTAGACTTTTTGTGTGTTCAAAATGCACCATTCAAAGCCACATCATCAATTTTCAACCCTTTCTGACTTCATTTGTTATATTTCATGCATTTACTGATTTTTTGGAGCTATATGACCCTGAAATTGAAAAGCACTTCAAATGAACTCTGAAAAGGTTGAAAGTAGGCATGGTATCATCATTTCACCCACATAGCATGTGGTAAAAAGTTGAGAGGGTTACGGCAAAAACTGGATGCACTTCGTGTACAAAATGGACAATCTCTTTCGAAGTATCAGGGTTTCATACGGAAACTCATCTGTTATAAAGGGATTTCATTTTTTTGAACTTATTTGAACTCCAGACTTTTTGTGTGTTCAAAATGCACCATTCAAAGCCACATCATCAATTTTGAACCCTTTCTGAATTCATTTGTTATTTTTCATGCATTTACAATTTTTTTCGAGCTATATGCCCGTGAAATTGAAAAGCATTACAAATTAACTCTGAAAAGGTTGAAATTTGGCATGGTATAATCATTTCACCCACATAGCATGTGCTAAAAATTTGAGAGGGTTACGGCAAAAACTGGATGCACTTCGTGTACAAAACGGACAATCTCTTTCGAAGTATCAGGGTTTCATACGGAAACTCGTCTGTTACAAAGGGATTTCATTTTTTTGAACTTATTTGAACTCCAGACTTTTTGTGTTTTCAAAATGCACCATTCAAACCACATCACATTTTCAACCTTTCTGACTTCATTGTTATATTTCATGCATTTACTGATTTTTTTGAGCTATATGACCCTAAAATTGAAAAGCACTTCAAATGAACTCTGAAAAGGTTAAAAGTTGGCATGGTATCATCATTTCACCCACATAGTCATGTGCTAAAATTTGAGAGGGTTACGGCAAAAACTGGATGCACTTCGTGTACAAAACGGCAATCTCTTTGTAGTATCAGGGTTTCATACGAAAACTCGTCTGTTTCAAAGGATTTCATTTTTTTGAACTTATTTGAACTCAGACTTTTTGTGTGTTCAAAATGCACCATTCAAAGCACATCATCAATTTTCAACCCTTTCTGACTTCATTTGTTTATTTTTCATGCATTTACTGATTTTTTTGGACTATATGACCCGAAATTGAAAAGCACTACAAATGAACTCTGAAAAGGTTGAAAGTTGCATGGATCATCATTTCACCCCACATAGCATGTGCAAAAAGTTGAGAGGTTTACGGAAAACTGATGCACTTCGTGTACAAAACAGGACAATCTCTTTCGAAGTATCAGGGTTTCATACGGAAACTCTATGTACAAAGGGATTTCATTTTTTTGAACTTATTTGAACTCCAGACTTTTTGTGTGTTCAAAATGCACCATTCAAAGCCACATCATCAATTTTCAACCCTTTCTGACTTCATTTGTTATATTTCATGCATTACATTTTTTTGGCTATATGACCCTGAAATTAAAGCACTTACAATGAACTCTGAAGGTTGAAGTTGGCATGGTATCATCATTTCACCCACATAGCTGTGCTAAAATTTGAGAGGGTTACGGCAAAAACTGGATGCACTTCGTGTACAAAACGACAATCTCTTTCGAAGTATCAGGGTTTCATACGGAAACTCGTCTGTTACAAAGGGATTTCATTTTTTGAACTTATTTGAACTCCGACTTTTTGTGTGTTCAAAAGCACCATTCAAGCCCATCACAATTTTTCAACCCTTCTGATTCATTTGTTATATTCATGCATTTACGATTTTATTTGAGCTATATGACCCTAAATTGAAAAGCACTTCAAATGAACTCTGAAAAGGTTGAAAGTGGCATGGTACATCATTTCACCACATAGCATGTGCTAAAAAGTTGAGAGGGTTACGGCAAAAACTGATGCACTTCGTGTACAAAAGAACAATCTCTTTCGTCTTTTCGAAGTAAATCATGGTTTTCATACGGAACTCATCTGTTACCAGGATTTTCATTTTTCTTACTATTTGACACTCCAGACTTTGTGTGTGTTCACATGCACCATTCAAAGCCACATCATCAATTTTCAACCCCTTCATGACTTCATTTGTTATTTTTCAGCCATTACATTTTTTTTCGAGCTAATGCCCGTGAAATTGAAAAGCATTACAATGAACTCTGAAAGGTTGAATTTGGCTGGTATAATCATTTCAATCACCAATAGCATGTGCTAAAAATTTGAGAGGTTAATGCAAAAACTGGCCTCACTTCGTGTACAAACGGGACATCTCTTTCGAAGTATCGGGTTTTCATACGGAAACTCGTCTGTTACAAAGGGATTTCATTTTTTTTTTTGACTTAT
Source organism: Thinopyrum elongatum (assembly GCA_011799875.1). NCBI lineage: Eukaryota > Viridiplantae > Streptophyta > Magnoliopsida > Poales > Poaceae > Thinopyrum > Thinopyrum elongatum. The sequence continues at coordinate 730,646,607 of CM022303.1, forward strand.
TTGGAACTCCGCACTTTTTTGGTGGTGTTCAAAATGCACTTCAATCCACATCAGCACTTTTCAATTCACCTTTTCTGACTTCATTTGGTTTATATTTCATGCTTTACGTCCTTACTGATTTTTTTGAGCTATATGACCCCTAAATTTGAAAATGCACATTCAATGAACTCTGAAAAGGTTGAAGTTGGCATGTATACATCATTTCACCCACATAAGCATGTGCTACAAAAGTTGAAAGGGTTCGGCAAAAACTGGATGCAACTTCGTGTACAACACGGCAATCTCCTTCGTAGTATCAGGGTTTCGAACGAAAACGTCGTCTGTTACCAAAAGGGGGATTTCATTTTTTTGATTAGTTTGACCTCCCAGACTTTTTGGTGTGTTCAAAATGCACCATTCAAAGCCCATCATCAATTTTCAACCCTTTCTTACTTCATTTGTTAGTTTTCATGCATTTACTTGATTTTTTGCACTATATGGGGGGGACCCAGAAAATGAAAAGGCACTACAAATGAACGCTGAGGTTGAAAGTTGGCATGGTATCATCTTTCATTCATTCAACCCACATTAGCAAATGTGCTAAAAAGTTGAGAGGGTTACGGCAAAAACGGTAGGCACTTCATGTACACCACAGACAATCTCTTTCGAAGTCTCATGGTTGCATACGGAAACTCGTCTGTTACAAAAGGGATTTCATTTTTTTGAACTTTTTGAACTCCAAACTTTGTGTGTGTTTCAAAGCACCATTTCAAAGCCACATGCATCATTTTCAACCCCTTTCTGACTTCATTTGTTATAATTTCATGGCATCTACTGATTTTTTTTTGAGCTATATACCCCTGAAATTGAAAGCACTTCAAATAACTCTGAAAAGGTTGAAAGTTGGCATGGTATGCATCATTTCACCCACATAGCATGTGCCTAAAATTTGAGAGAGAAGGGTTCGGCAAAGAACTTGGATGCACTTCGTGTACAAACGACAATCTCTTTCGAAGTATCAGGGTTCATACGGAAACTCGTTCTGTTCCAAAGGGATTTCATTTTTTTGAACTTATTTTGACTCCAGACGTTTGGTGTGTTCAAATGCACCTTCAAAGCCACACTCATCAATTTTCAACCCTTTCTGACTTATTGTATATATTCAATGCATTTAACTGATTTATTT
>CM022303.1:730652619-730679768 GCA_011799875.1 Thinopyrum elongatum
GCCTTAAGTGCAAAAATTTTCAGTTCTTTTTTTTTCAAGTTATGTCATTTGACTAAGACCTAGCCACACATTTATTTTATTTTATTTTGAGAAAACTTTCGGTACCGCACGCCGCATGGGCCGCGGCACAATAGTGTCGCTAGTTTGCGCTGTTCGCTCGTCACTCTGCCCGCTCGTTCGCTGCATGCTGTTTTCTTGCTTATTTCTCTGTTGCTACTGGTGCGTTGTTTTAGGAAAAAAATCTGTTACTAATTTTGAAATGGTCCATGAACTAAAACATGTTCATGGCTTTAAATAATCGGTGAATTTATTAAAAAAACACGAATTTGAAAGAATATTTATGAATTTGAAAATTAGTTGTGAACATGGAAAAAATTTCACAAATTTAAAAAATGTTCATGAATTTTCAAAAATCTACAAACAAATCTATGAATTACAATTTTGAAAAAAATCAAAATATTCAAGAATTTAAATAATCGTGAATTTGAAAAAAATATTCATGGATTTTGAAAAATAAAAAATGATAAAGGAAAAAATAAAATAAAAAACCCAAACGCAAACCTAGTAGGATAACATAGAAAAGGAAAAAAAAAACAGACTGAACCATCTCTTCCCAAAACCGGTGCAAAAGAAAACGCTATTGGGTCGGACCACTATTGAAGTGAAAGGCCGGCCCACTCTTGACGCCATGGTGAGGGGTATGAGCGATGTGTGCCAAATGAACTCAATTTGACACTATAAGCGTCAAATAGGATTTACCACAATGCAAAAGGAAGAGATCAGCTGGCATGGGTCAACATACCAGAGAAGCATATTCAGGCCCCTACATAGGCCGAGGAGGGTGTGTAACGGCATGCACATTCAACATGGGCCATGCGTCGGCCTGAGCGGCTTTGTGAAGCAGTCGTCAATTGTGAAATAAAAATGCTAAAAAAACTTTCAAATGAGAAAAGAAAAAACATGCAATTTTGTGAAGATTAAACAAAATATTTTTTACCGATGTAAAAAAAAGGTATGGGTACAAATACAACATTAAGTCATTTATCATAATGTAACCGATAACTCGTATTGGAAAAACAACCATAAAATGGCCTACTCTTCGGCTCGCATCAGAACTGGAATTGGTGTCCATGCTCGCATCGTGAACATGAGTCTCGACCGCGTGGTGTCTTGGACTCCTCTTATTTCCTTACGAAAGGGCTAAACATGCACTAAAGGCCACCAATAATATTTTTCAACCCATTTATAACAATTATTTCATACATTCAATTCTGAATTATATCCATTAAAATGCCTACAAATACATTTAGTGGCTTAAATATAATAAGCAGACCCCTAAAAATGCCAATTTTTTACATGATACATGTGTGTATGCGGGATGTAAGAAAAACTCAAGGCCAACCGCCAAGGCAATAGTCACATTACTTACAAACCTGACTCGTTCCTTCCTGAGACTTGTTTGCTATATTCAAATTTGTAAGCAGTATACTGAAATAATTGTGAGACAGTCTCAAAATTTTATTGCATCATCTACTGGTCATATCATAACACCATTTTTTTACAAGTTTCATGATTTTCAGGATTTGTTTGAATCTTTAGGAATTGAAATCTAAATAACCACCATGTTGGTGTGTGTCTCGGTCACCTGGTGTCTGGGACTCATCCTATTTCATTACATAAGGCCTAAAAATACACTACGTATCACCAATAAGATTTTTTCAGCCCGTTCCTAACGATTATGTCATGTACCTATAGTTCAAATTTGAATTGCATTAATTAAAAGTCTAGGAATGCATTTAATGGCTTAAATATAGCAAACAGACCCCAAAAATGCCAAATTTTGACATGATACATGTAATGGTGTATGTTGAGTGTGAAAACAATCTCAAGTCCAACCGGCAAAGCAGCGGTCGCTTCACATGTAAACTTGCTCATTCCCTCTTGAAACCTAGTTTCTTCCCCGAAGATGCTTCAATTTCTAAGTGAAGTACTCCCTCCGTCTCAAAATAAGTGTCTCAACTTTGTATTAACTTTAGTATAAAGTTGTACTAAAGCCGAGACACTTATTTTGGGATGGAGGGAGTACATCACAGCTTTTCTGTAACTCACTAAAAAATTAAACACCATGCCTAGAGGTTATACCATGACTCCATGCCAAATTTCATATTTCCTAGACTTCATTTTCACTTAGAAAACAAAAATTGTTTACCTCCATTAAATACCCAGAAATTCATTTAATGCCCTAACAACAGAAACTTAAACCTAAATATTGCCAAAATTTTACATGCAACTTTTAGTGGTATAGTTACAATATAGAAAAAATAGACCATAGGTCTATTCCTAGAACACTTATTCTAACATTACAAAAAATGGCAAAACAAATAGTGGCGGGCCGTAGGAAACGCCTGCCGATGGTAATCACAACTGGTAATGATTACCAGTGGTGGGTCAGAAGGGTCGCCCTTAACTGATAATCAATTACTAGTGGCGAGTGCAAAGATACGGAAACGAACTCGACCCCCTCTCGACAGCGACCGCGTCGCCCCCGCGGGCGGCCGGCCACGCCTCCCCTCCTTCCCCGCGAGCGTTCCCCCACTCTCCTCCTCCTCCCTGCCGCCATCGCCGGCGCCCGCCGCGGGCCTGGACCGGGCGACGTTGGCGGCGGCGGCCCCCGGCCCTTCTCCATCTAGGGTTTCTCCGGCGCGGGACGGAGCGGCTCCGGGCGGTGTCTTCAGGCGGTGGCGGTCCTGCGCGGCGACGGGGGTTCCTGTCGTGGGTGGGGGCGAGCTCTGGGCGGCGGCGACGCGGGCTGGCGGCGCCCGCCCGGCCTAGATCTGGGCCCTTCAGGGCCCATCTGGGCCGGGGCGGGCCGGCGACAGGCGTGGCGTCGATGTGGCCCTCAGGAGGAGGTGGCGGTGCGTCGGGCTGGTGGCGGCTCGGCTGCCGGCGTGCAGCAGCGTGGTGGTCGGGGCTTTGCGGTCCCGTTATGGGCCTGGCCAGGCCCAGGTGGCCTGGTTTGCCTCGGCTGCGGCGTCCGGTCGGCAATCCGCGTCGGTTCTGGAGGCAGAGGCCTCCGGCGTGACGGCGGTGGAGGCGGTTCCCTCTCGTTCGGCTCCGATGCTTCCGTCCGTGCCATCTAGGTGCATCTTGCCTCTACTCTCTTGACCTCGTGGTGGTGTTCGCAGCAAGACGGAGTGGATGGGTCCAAGACCGTGGTGGCGCGTGCTTGCGGGTGGCAAGATGGTGGGTTGGCTCCGTTCTAGTGGGGGCCGGGGCAGGGGGTGCCGGAGAAATCCCTGCCGGTTCTTTCGGCTCCGACGTGGTGACGCCGGTGGGTGCCGCCATTCCTTCTTAGAGGGCGTCGGTGCTACCCATCCCTCGCTCCCCTTCAGCGTGCCAGGGGAAACCCTAGGACTTGTCCGGACAGCAGCGTCGTTGGCGTCGCATTCCTCCTTGGAGGTGTTGTTTGGTACGCGGCGGTCCGGTGCCATGGCGAGTGGTGGGACGTAGATGGAGGGCGCAGCGGTGGCGGACCATTCGTGCTTGTCGAGTTGCCGTTGTTGGCATTTTTGTCTTCTTCTTTTTCCTTTTGGGCTTGATGCGCCGTTCGCCCCGGCAGTTACCTTGTGATCGGTGTTCGTACTTTATAATATAAAGCGGGGGGAAACCCTATTTCGTTGAGTGCAAAGATGTGCCCACCATGATCAGCAAGACATGCCTAAAAGCCCACTGAAGCCCGCCTAACACCTTCCATGTCAAAAACCTAACCTAAACCTTCCCATCCATCTCTACCCCCCCCCCCCCGCCCCCCCAGTTGCCGCCCTCACTCGTTGCGCTGGCGCCAAGGACGTGTCGGCTACATCTTCCCTCTACGGCCTGTGTTGTTCCGGCAGGGAGGTTAGACCATTTGCCGACTTCGTATGGCTCAGTCGCAGCCCTTCGTGGATGTGTTACTTTGGCTGGCTCCTGGTCGAGGCTACAATCCACACGCGAGATGTCCTTTTTCGGAAGAAAATCTTCGATGCTACCGGTGCTAGATGCCCCCCTATGCACTGTCGCCATTCAGACGGCAATCCATATGATTTTCTCCTGCCCCTTCACTGCTTGTTTTTGGGATGTGCTTGATGTTCGTCCTGGATGATGTCGATATCCGGCAACTCCATATCCTAGATGTCTCGGCCACCGTCGCCCTAGTGACGTATCTTTGCGCTTGTGTGGCTATGTTGCTGCCAACTTTGGAAGCACCGGAACAAAGCTGTCTTTCGTGGGTGGTCTCCAACCATTGCTTCCCCTTCTCCTCAAAAACTGTCGCAACAGCGTTGTTCTCTGGAGGCCTTGCATGCTAGCCATCCACCGAGGTGAGATCGACCGATGTCTTGGTTGCTTCCATTTAAATCCTCAAGTGTTTGATGTAACTACCTCCAAGCCCCCTCCCTCTCTTTGTTTCCTTTTGTCGCTTTCCTGTAACAATATCCTAGGGTTTTCCCCTTCTTGAAATAAAAATTCAGGTGGGGAATCTCTCCCCGGGGTGAACTTTCCAAAAAAGAAGTTACTACAACTTGATAAGATCCATACCAACAAAAATGATTCAAATATGATATTGTCAAGTGAGAAGCTATCAACATGTTGCTAGGTAGCAGACATAGGTGTGCATTTTTCATGAGTTAAGATTGGTAAAAAAGTTTTTCTCTAAAACCTTCTAGAAGAGGACATTCCCTCCTCACCTGATAAGTTTACTTTCATAATTCGGAAGAGCAAACTATAAATTACCGCTAAAAAATAATACATAGTTTGACAGCCTAGACAAAAAAAAAAGGTTCTCCGACACCCTGCCCCCTCCCCGACTACACAACCCATTTGCCCGAGTTGCCTCGCGCCTCCAAACCCAGCCCCGCAATAAACCTACACGCACGGACGATTACAGAGCTTTTACTTAATCTTTCCAACTAACTAACCTCCCCCCCATGTCTTCACTTTTTCTTCCCTTGTGGTCCTTGACTTATTGGCCATAACCATGGATATTCTTCTCGCTAACAGGGTGCTTGGGTCAAAGCCTGACTTTGAAAGGGAGGAATTTCATGAAAAATCTTCATAATCTTCAGACATGTCTGTCTTACCTCCACTCCCCCGAGTGTCATCTTTCCCTCAAAGAACTATGTGGCGCTTGGCTCATCGTATGATGATTCTTTCCTTATCTTTCTTTTTCTGCGGTTGGTAGACATGTCCTTCACATAGAAAAACCTGTGCCACATCATTGGCTAGGACGAAATGTTCGTCTGTGTACCCAAGATTGTTCAGATATCCACTGTTGTCATTCCGCAATTGTGGCTCTTTAAAACCTGTTACCCCGCCTCCTGACAGATTGACCCATTTGCACTTAAACAAAGGGGACCTTAAAATCATGTCCGTAGTCTCAAGTTCCATGTCCACTAGTAACCATAATATGTGGCCTTTCCACTCTTGGTTGCCTGCTGCATCAAAAGCGGGGAAACCGCTGTTTTGGTTGAGTGATCTTTGATCTCGGGCGACGTTTCGTTGTAAAATGTATTCCCATAATCTGTAGTCCTTGTAAGTCAATACCAGTCGAAGATGGTCCCCTGGACACGGTAAGCTCATCCAGAGAAACAGTGTGTCACTCTGAACGTGTTCCAAACCAACGCCGAAAGTCCATGATGTTTCACATGTAATCCAGTGTCCAATGCTCGGGTGTTTGGGCGCAAGAATTTCGTGTTCATTGACATACGGGGTCACCAACGTAGAGTTCTGGTAGAACTGTGTAGTGTGTGAGCACAGAATGGCCCCCGTCTCTGCATATTATTGAGTCCCCTCTAGGTGCTTTTCAGTCAGTCTCCCCTCATACCGCGATTGAGGGAGACCAGTTTCTTAGGTAGGAAATGAAGTTCAAACACAAAAACCATGACATCCTGTTTGATGGCCCAGGAGATTGCTGTCCTTCTGGGCCTAGCGCCGGTTAGGACATATTCTTTGACTCCATTGCAACCTCTCAAAGGGGAACATATTGTGTAGAAATACGGGGCCCAGAACGGACAATCTCGTCGGACTAGATGAACATAGACGTGCGTCATGATATTGAAGAAGGATGGTGGGAACACCAGCTCGAAACTGACAAGAACATTGCGACCACATCACTCCTTAGCGGTATGATTTACTGGACGACCACCTTCTGAGAGATGCATTGAGAGGAAGCACAATTGGCTTCACAATGGCTAATCGAACGTTTTCCGGTAGCAACCCCTCAATGCAAAACCGGAAAGCCAGTTGACGTCATTAATCAGTGGCAGTCATGAGACTTTAGGTTCTGGAACTTTTTCTCTTACCATATTTATTATCCTTTATTTCGACCCGAGAGAAGCCAGACGGTACCTTCATAATGAGCAGGCATTACAAAGAAGATTTCCTTCTCTTTCGGTAATGAGCGTAGTGGCAGGGAACCTTCATACTTCTTTGGAGGCCATGCCGTCCTTTTCGTGCGGACAACGTTGCAGGTCCCTCCCGTGCCTCGTGATCTTTTGTGTTTCCTACACGCCCAAGAGGCCTAGCAGGTTCACGCATAAGGTTTCTTTGTACAGGGCAATAACTCGATTGAAGAGCGGACCTCTAGGTCTTTCCAGTTAGGGTAGGTCCAAAATATAGATTTTTTCCACATGGGAGCGCGTCCCTCAGGTCATTCGGAACAGAGAGGCCAACGGGACCCTTTCCAAAGATTACGTGTATCATTGACCATAGCAAGTACTGACACCGGTACGGCATGGCGGGCTTCTTCGGTTGAATCACGCCTCGTCTTTGAAATGGCTTGCTTTCTTTCGACATTGATGGTTGGCGGAAGATATCGACGATTGCTCCAGGTAACATTCTCTGACATTTGTCCAGGTATTATACTTTTCGGGTGTCAGCTAAAATAGTGGAATGCGGTGGTATCCCTTGTTTGTCTGTCCTGAAAGGTTACTGAGAGCAAAGCCAATTATTGATGGTTACAAACAGAAACGCATGCAGGTCTCAAATTCCTCCTGTCTTGCTCATCCCACACACGTTACACGTTTCATTCCACAGTCGGTAAAAGTTCTTCAATAATGTGCCTTAGGTACACATCAATGTCTTGCCGGGTTGTTAGGGCCTGGATGAGTACTGGCATCATAAATGAACTTGCTGCGTCAGGCACAGCCAAGGAGGAAGAGTATAAGATACATAGAGTCAGGGCCAGGTCGCTGTTGTGATTGTTGCTTGCTCCCGAAAAGGATTAATGCCATCCGCGCTTTTAAACCACAACCATAGTTCCTGGGCACGCAAAATCAGCCGGGGGACTTTCTCTCGATTTTCTTCCACTGCGAACCCGGTCAGCGGGTGCTCTAAACTTCCTGTCTTTCTTACGGTCCTCTCTGTGCCATAGCATTCAACTTGCATGCTCTTGTTTCTGAACAGACGTTCAACGTGGGGATATAGGAGCATACCACAATCACTTGGCAGGACCCTCTTCCTGGGGGGCTCCGCACGTCAACATACCAGGGTCATCTCGTCTGATATTATACCGCCAGCGCACCAGCATCGGGCATGCGTTTCAAATCCTCGTACGCACGCTTACAGGAATTGCAGTCATTAGGGCCATGCATGTATCTTCGGCAACCTCCAATCTAGAGGGCATAGACCTTCTTTGTTGGTACGTACTGTCGGGACATCGTTATCCTTTGAAGCTTCTTCTTCAATATTTCAGTAGCTCCTCAATCCTTTGTTAGGCCATAGCATTCTTGGCCTCCACAGCAGGAATCCAGTACCGGTACGCGAGCTTTGTGTTGCATCTTCGCAATTGTGGTACCAACCCTTTTTGTGATCCTCTAACATCGCGATCGAACTTCAGCTTCTCTTTTCACTTTCGCACTGTCTCCTTGCATCAACAATGACCACGGACGGAGATCATCATCGGGACATCGTCTGTTTTCTCTTGATCTTCAGCTTTCCCCGTTGCCCTCACCGTATTCAGGGGGCACATAGTTGGTCATCGTCTCTTCTTCTATCGCTGTCTCCATCATAAACCCCTATGTCTCATGCGTGGTCCACAACATTAAGTGTGGCATGAAACCCTTATAAAGCAGGTGGGTGTGAAGGATTTTCCGGTCAGAGAAGACTTCGTTCCCACATATAGGGCTATGACAACACATAAAACAATACTGCTTGTTTGCCTCAGCCACTTCGAGAAAAAAATGCACGCCCTAAATGTACCGGAGGTGTGGTCTGTCAACCGTACATCCATTGCCGGTTCATCTGCGTGCATTATATATATTTAGGTGGGTCAAAAACCATACAGAACACTGAATAGAATAAGTGACCCCAAAGTAATAGAAGTTCATCATACATTAAAACCAAAGTTACATACATAGTTCTCATTGACCAACAATAGCTCTCCAAGCATCTACATAAAACATACATTGAAACTAGTTAAAAATTCAATGCCAACAACAAAATGCGATCATAATCGCAACCAAGGTTAACAATTGATCCCAACGGCCTAATGATACCAAGCCTCGGTATGAATAGCATATTATTCTATACTTTCAATTGAAGCGCATGCCATCCATCTTGATCGTGTGATTCATCGGACGAACCAATCGAAGCAGTGCAACTCCAATATCATCTTCGCCCCTCAATTTTTGTATTTTTTCCTGTCAGTAATTGTTTTTCTTCAACTATTAAGGAACCTCTCGACCAATAGGGTCGGTTGGACATTTCCGGTTCACATACCTCTAGATAATAAAATCTATGTCACGTTGGTCGCATAATGCATAAACATAAATGAACCAAAAAGTTATAAATATAATATATACCACACCGAAATAATAGGACAGGACGAGGGCCGACGTGGGCGGATACCAAAACCATCGCACTATATAATAACAAAACAATAATAAAAGCTAAGAAATTTTACAAGTATCTATCTAAATCATACAAGTAAGAATTTTCCTCGTTTAGAAAGATAATAAGAGCAAGAGGCTCACCACGGTGGTGCCGGCGACGAGATCGGACGCGGGCGATCGACGGCGGTGAAGACGGGGACGGGATGTGAGGACCGCTAAAATCTAGACAAATCTTGAGGAAAAATGGAGCTTGGAGGTCGAGCTTGGAGAGAAGAAAGCTTAAGTGTGGTGGCTCGGGCATTTCATCGAAAACCTCATGTGCATAGAGAGGTAAGCTAAGCGAGAGCACCACAAAGCCCTCCCCTAGCCGCAAGAAAAAACAGAGCAGGGAGTGATCTGCTCGCGGGCAGGTAGGGGGATATATAGGCACAAACATTGGTCCCGGTGCGGGTGGAACCGGGATAAAGCCCCCTTTGGTCAAGGGTTCCAGACAGAACCAGGACTAATGGGCCCATTGTCCCGGTAGGTCTGGAAACCGGGACCAAAGGTCGAGACGAACCGCGGAACCAAATGCCCACGAGGCCCGGCCGGCCCCCGGGAGCACGAACGGGACGTATGCCCCCATGGGTCCCGGTTCCTGACTGAACTGGGCTAATGCGGCTGGGTAGGCACTGGACCAAAGCCCTGTTTCTACTAGTGTGGGTGTCCCCTGCCGAATGTTTGATCAGATTCATGGTTCTGTTACCTCTCTGGGCTATCTGGGTGGGCGCGGCGGAAAGCAATACATTGAAGGGTGAGTTCCAAAGCCCACATGTCCACGCACATTTTCATGCCAGATACCTGTGATGGAGGGTGGTGGTGGCAAATGTACGCCATGCAGGAGCAAACCCTTCGGCTCCTAGACCAACAGTGTGTGGAAAGCCCCACTGAAGGGTTGCAAAATTTGATGCCGATGCAGCAGTGAGCTCAAGCGAAAGACTCAGAACCGAGGTGACGGTTGGGGTGGAATGTGGAGATGACCAGGGGTCTTTCAGGGTGGCGTCCGCAGTGATTTTCAAGGGAGTTACTCGACGATCCAGAACCTCAAAGCTATGCATGCAGAGAAGTTCAAGCTTTAGCAGAGAAGTCATGGAGAGTGCACAAGAATCTTACTTCGCCATCGACTGTCCTGAGAGTCGCAAACAAGCTTTCGGGCGACACGTCATCTAGGTGCTTATGTATTTGCGAGAGTTTAATCCTGGCAAGGTCTAGTTTTCTGACGTTGAATATGCACGGGGAGAGGAGAGCAAGTTTGAAGCATCCACAACATAGGCAAAAAATGGCTTACTAGCTGGGTTTTGGGAGCCAGTGTGGCTCTCAGATCCTCTTAGCAACCTTTGATCCCCCAAACATATTAATAAAGGCGCTTGTCTCGACTCAAAAGTGAAATGAATAACCTATACGGGCAAACATTGAGACAGAAAATATGAGAGTAAAAATGGCATGAAAAAAAAGTGGAATCACATCATTCTTTCATTTTTGACGGGTTATGGGACATTTTTAAGGAAAGAAGACAATAACACACACGAAGTGGTTGACATGAAATGCATGCAAGTTGCAATGCATTGCCAGGCCAGCTATTCGAACGCCAAAAGATCGCGCTTGTCGCATTAGAATAATGGGAGAGGCCGGCGACACTGTCCGGATGAACAGCCACAAGTGTTCCGTCTTCTCCCCGCCTTCTGCGTTCTCGTTGAACATGGCGAAATGTACGTCTCCAAACAGCCCGGGCCGTTTTGGGCGTGCCGTTTGCGACGTGGTTGATCAACCCCTGGTTATCGGTCCCGCGCGTCTGCGCCGTCCGACCCCGAAACCTTCGTCAGACGGCCACCCGCTCTCGGATATGACCAACCTTAACCCACGGGTCTGCCGGCTTTCCCAGCGCGGCGTAAATGGAGTCGACCATGGGTCGAAGAGGGTTCGGTATGTCAGGCCACCTTGTCGTTCAACGGTGGTCTGCTGGCACGAACGTTAGCGAGAAGTGGCTGGATGTTCTGCGGGTTCCTTTGTAGGCGAAGTAGGGGTAGACGTTTGACAGCAGCGGTGCGCCGGTGCTCGCCAGGAACTCAAGGATGGGTCCCATGAATGATTGGTCCGCAGAAACACACCGTTGGAGGGCGGGAAGTGTTGGTGACCCACGTCGAAACCGCACAGAAGTCGACACCGTTGACGCTGCCCGCCGAGGCCGGCGGCCACGGAGTCGCCCGTGTACGTTCCGTCATGCCGGGCCGGATGGTCTTCTGGCCGGCGCTGGTCGAGACACTCGTTCGACGGCCGATTTGTAGGAAGGGACGCCCGGGAAGGAGGACCACATTGGCCTTTACCAGGCGGCCGAGCGGAGTGCTGGAGGCGAGGCTGGGGTAGTGCCTGCGACGTCCCTTGGACGGCATTGCCCGTGCCGCTGAGCGCCGTGAGGACGTTGCGCTTGGCTCGTAGATCGCATGGCGTTGATTGCCTTGGACGGTTGTAGAAGCTTCACGACGTCGCTCGGCGCCGGCAGGTCGTTGCCGAGCACGCCGGTTGCAGACGCCGATGGAGTGCACTGGGCAAAAACAAAAATATGCGGCATGCAAGAGCTAAATGAGTTTGATTTGTGCGTTAGGTACAGCATGTAAATCGCCGCCCAAATACTACGTTAAATGAAGCACTTAATATGGTGTGTCTAATTCTGTATGAAGCGATTCCAATCTAAAGATACATGCATGATACACATATTTTAGTAAGCAATATATACTGCTGGAAATGCTGAGAGGGCAAACAAGGACACAGCGCCAGTGCGACGTCTACACCTTGCTGTGACCATCCTCCTCGCTTATGTCTGTGTATTTTTAGGGTGTATCTCCTTATGTGGGTGCAATGTCCAAGCACACTCGCCTACTTATATATACAAAAATTCTCAGAAGAATACCCGGCGAGTTTGGCGCAATTAAACCATTATTAGTTTCTCATGGTTTGCCATTTTCCATCAGCACCTACTGAACGTGTAGTGCTGGCGAGATGAGGACCAGGCCCGCCGGGCGCCGCACTTGTGCGTTGGTCTGTGGAAACCGGTTTTGAAACGGTTGTCACCATCAAGTCCGGCCAAATTTTATCTACGCGGTTGTGGTGATTGACTCGACCCGTCCGTGAGCGATGAGGTCGTCGGACGTGCCGCGGCACAGGTCGCCATTCCATCGCGGTTTTTGGAGAGTTGGCGACACACAGAGCATTGTTCTGGTCGTGGAATATTTCCTCGCGCGATCGACGCTGACACTGGCCGTCTTAAGGGCTGTGGTGGCCTCCACAGCGCGTGCCTTGTTGCTCCTTGCAGTTGCCACTAAGAATGTGTACCTTGTTTGGCGACGGGGTGTGTTATCAACGTGGGACTGAGAGTGGTGGTGGTTCACACCAGATAGAATCGACTGTACTGGTTACTATAAGCCCTTGATCATCTGCGCAACCAAAGCAAATTTTTGTTTCTCCTTTTTTCCTTCTTTTGTGAAAAAGGCAACGAAAGCAGGTTTAGAGCATCTAAGTTGGGCTGGACAAATATGACCCTAAACGTCCGCGAAGCGTATGTTCATCATACATACTTCATACAAAGAGTAATACGAGCTACATTCAATAGAGACTACACTAATCCTACTCCTAGTCCGAGGAAATGTCGATGACCCCCTTGCTGGAGCCTCCGGCCATCGTGGGTCATTTGCAGCGTGGTGAAGCTCCAGCGCCTCCTCCTCATGTCGGCGACTGTCGCGAATAGCCGCTCTTCCTCATGTTGGTGAGGTGGATAAGGCGACGATTTGCCACCACCTCCCGCCGGGACTGGATCGGACTCCATGATGGCATGGTTTCGGCATGAGAGCCAGGATCCGCAACAAGCCCGCAAAGTGGCATTGCCGCGTGCTTGGCCTCAGCACGTGGTGCTCCACCTCCGCGGCTTTAGTTAGGGGAACATGCTACATAAGAAAATAAATCGCGCACATAGATCTCAGAAAGAAACACTATGGAGGTACTAGCTAGTAATGATTATCTCAACAATGATCTACGCACGGGAAGTAGAGGAAGAAGAGTTGGTGAAGCTCACTGATTCCTACAACTGGTTAGACCACCCAGCTGCGAGAATTTCTCTGGACGATCCAACCTGCGAGGTATCCACGCGTCCCTGTCTTAGGGATACTGCAATACTTATGGAACATCACAAAGAACTATAGAGGAAAAACTAGAGGGAGAGAGGCACCCTGGCGTGTTATTCGATTTTAAAACAAGTCTAGACAGAAGAGAGAGAGAGAGAGCGAGAGCATGGCTGTGGCGGGTCGGCCTCCAGTGCTTAATGTGCCTCTAACCTCCTCCCCCCCCCCCCCCCAAACCAACACACACATAGGTGTAAGGGGGCAACCCATTTGGGAGGAGGCCCTCCTTGGGGTCAGCCGACCTGGGTGGTGGAGTCCTCCTAGGACTCTATCCAGGGTGGCTTGCCCCAAGTTTCCTGGTGTTGGCCGACTTGGGCCCTTGCCTACAAACTCCCGCATGGAGCGGCCCTTAGGACCTCCGGAATTCCGTAAGGCTCTGAACCTTTCAAAAGCTCTCGTGGCATTCTGATACATTCGGGACTTTATGGTATCACTATGGACACTACCTGGACCACCCAAAACTCATTCTGGTATCATTGGAACACTTCTAGAGCTCATCTCCATTATCTCCTAGTTCTGAAAACAATTACCACTAGCGTTAGGCGTTGTGATCCTACATGTGCAAATAATATGCCGACAAGTCCAGAAAACCTTCCGTTCAATAATTATTATTGGGATCTGGGACACCCATAATGATTCCCGAAATTACCAACGAAGATTTATCAAGCGAATATTTTTTATCACAGAAAAATTGCCTTCTCTTTGTGACACAATTACAAAACCCGAGGGCAAGATTCTTTACTGATCCTCGTGATCAACACTTTGATTCTATACCTTGTTATCCTCGTTACCGGTTTGTACACCTTTCTTGTTTAGTATTTCTATGTGCCTTGCTAACACCTTAAATCATATAGCTTGGCCAGCGAGATGGGCATTGTAATACCAAGTGGGCCCCGAGTATATATCTTCATCGCATAGAAGAAAATCACATTCTTGGACGTATCAAACACCACAACATAATTTTAGGTATCTCGAAAGTCACCTTTATAACCATCTAGTTATGGGGTGACATTTGTACCCAATGTAATCATCTGTCATCTGGGGTTTATGATATTCTCGTTAGTCTAAGGACTTAAGTAAACGTTAAAAGAATAAAAATGTTGACATTCATACGAAAATACCGACAACGTTTGTCGACGTGATCTCACTCATACATATTTTGTAAGTTGGGTCTATCCAACATTATAGTTACTCTAACAAGTGTGTTATAATTTCTTTTAAATTCTTGTTACATTAACGTGTGCTCATGGTAGGAAAATTAGAACCATTAACAATACGTGATCTAGCCTAGACGCTTGATTAGGATCTGATTGGGGTTTACCTTTCAACATGCAAATAGGTTTTTATACGAATATCACAATAAAAATGATTGCAATTGTGTGCACGAGAAATATAAACTTAATTATAAAAATGGAAAAGAAAATAGTAATAATAATAACTTTATTAATCCTTCTAGGCATATTTCCAACAATTTGGGCGAGGTTGGGACTACTCCTACGCCTCCTCCATCCCAAAATCCGTTGGGCTCAAGCTCCATGCTGCCTCTGCCTCCTCCTCCTCCTCCTCGTGCAAGGCAAAGTGACGCGACGTGCCTTAGTGGAGCGAAGTTCCTCGACAGGCCACATCTCCCACCCGATCTCCACCCGTGGTCAGGGTGAGCATTTGGACGGCCCGAGAAGTAGGCTGGTTTTGATGGTCCGAAGTGGGTGTATATTGGTCGGGCGGTGCCTGGTAGTCCGTCCTAGCGTTAGGGGGGAGGGGAATCCGATTCTAGATGCTCTTACGGGCTCATATGGTGCGTCCCACGGACACACCTACGAAAAAGAGTCCGATGAGGTGGATGGTTACCAATACTACGTATAAAATAAATCTTGAGGGTAAACCATCCGCACTCCTAATTTTGTCATAACCAAAGGTTGGTGCTTGTTTGGATGGCTGCCAATATATTGATTTGCCCATGACTATTTGGCAACTCTAGTTTAAATTTTAGCCAATTTTAATCAGCTCATGGGCAAGAAAAAGCTTGACCAAAAATATTGGCCAGCCAAATGTATTATAAACATCCAAAACAACCCGCATTAAAGTTATAGACATGGTGCCTAAGAGATGGTGTGTATCCAGACTTATCTATACCTAGAAATTTATAAATAAATAATATAATGTTCTCCATAGCTCTAGTGAGCTATCACTTTATGAAGCAATTAGAAAAAACACTTAAATGAAAAAGTGATTCGGTGAGGGATGCCGAAAGCATCCTCTTTATTGGCAAAATTGACAGGAAAATGGTTCTGTTTCTGAATTTGATAGAAAAAAAAACACATGGTGATAAACAAAGCGGCTAGTGCAACCAATGTTTATCTTAGGTCATTGTGTGTGCCTTTTTCCACTGTATATTGCATTCTAACATGCACATTATCAAAAACTTTGTTTATTGTTTGGGCGGTTATACTTTTTGAATTTCGAAATAAGTGTTGCTTGGAGTGAAGAGTAAAAAAAAAAAAACATCACTTCTTACTTAGACCCTCACATATGTAACGAATTAAATGTCTATCCACCATCATTTAAAAAAATACTCAATTACACTTTTTTCATGACAATGGACATGATATCGGCCAAAAGAAAAGTGTGCCTCCTAGGTCCTCACCAATGTTGATTCCCAAGCCCGCAAACTTGAATTGTAATTTTTTACACTTCTGAGATTGCCAAAAATCTTGATGGGTATCAAAGCTAATTTATCGACAAAATGGTGCAAAAGGTGTCGGATAACTAGTCACAAAAGCCTGCTCTTAGACCAGTGCAATATTGATAATCAACTAGGGGCCCTCATTAGTTATCCAGTTTGTATGTAGTATTGAAGATATTCGGATATATAATATTAGAGCCAACAAATACAAAAAGTTAGTGTAACAATTTTTTTTTTAACCTAAAAGCTTTTCGCGTAAATTTTGATTTGTTGGGTGATGTTGAGAGAGTTAAGGTGTGTTGTGCAAGTCACTATTATTTTAGGGGTTGAATTATAGACAGTGGATGGAACCAAGAAAAAAGATGATGCGCAAATTTTCACGCATACCTCTTACCAGTGCTAATGTTTGTTAAGTACAAATAAAACATTTTTATACAAACGTATCAAAAAAAAAAAACTAGATGCCATTCCATGCAAGTTGAGCTAAATGATGCTAATCCAAGACCAAATGCATAGTATGCACATGTTGTCAGTTGATTGTAGAACCGAGGAGCATGAAAGACATATTTGATCATCGGAGAACTAGTAAACAAGCAACCAACAGTTCATAGACAAAACAGTAATATAAATTTTCATATTCTAAAATTTTATATTTATTACAAAGATAATTACCCTTGTATTTATTTGCACATATATATAGATATGGATGCATTCAGAAACTCATTCACATTTATAGCTTTCTATATAATATTTAACACATCTGTAATGGACAAAAGGAAACATATGTGTGCAATTCAATTAATCTATGAAGACCTGCAATCTTATTTCTTTTCTCTAATCTAGAACAATCTAGTTTAATTAAAAAAACTGACGTTGTCTCGAAAAAGAGAGCACATCAAGCACTCTATAAGATATACTTCATTTTTTGTGGATTGAAATTTCATGACCAATGTTAAACTGATTTAATAGAAATAGTGTACCTTAATATTTAGCAATATAATTACACAGTTGCTAACCACAATCAAAACTATAGCGGCAAAATCATACGTGAGAATAATTTTGTAGTTACAAAGAAGTGCAAAAGTTTAGTTAAATTAATGATCGTTTTGTAGCTCAGCCATTGTTCCACTAATTCTTAATAGCAATGTAAGCACCATCGAATTCTTTGTGGGGATCGAGAGTAGCAATTATGACAAGTAAAACTGAACAAATTTGAGTCTTCTCACATCAGGTGTGTTTCCTGCCGTTGATTTTCGTTCTGGCTGTTAGATCTGGCGTCCACTCCCGGCTGGCCACGTTCTACCGATTCATGGACTAGATGTCCTAAAGGGTAGCTACTTCGAGCCCTCTGGTTAATTGGGTCGCAACTAGCCATTTAGCTTCATCGCTCTTTGTCGCAGCGTGAGCGCGACATTGAAAAAAGTTCTATAGAAAATTTGAAAAGAAAAGAAACAAAAAGCGACATCTCCTCTCTCGCGATGGCGTTCGGAGAACGCCGCTTGGCACCAGCCCCTTGGCTCATCCGCATCCTCTACGCGGTTGGAATGATCCTGCCTTCTCCATTATCCAGCCTCCACCGCTGACCTTCATTCTGCACCCCCGATCCCTCTGGACCTCGGCCTAGGGAGAGACCTTGTGCGCGCCTCTGTAGTAGTTGTTGCGGAGGAGGAGAGAGAGAGGAGGGGAGGGAGGAGGCGGCGCGAACTGACAAACCCCCGCGTGCCGGGGGCGCGGGCAATGTCTTTGCTCACCCTGGTGCCTCGCGTGTAGGCATCTCGTCGGCGCCGCATGACGCGCACGGCAGGGGGGGGGGGGGGGGGGGGGAGCGGCCGTGCGCACCAACTGAAACCTTGCGCTAGAGTTGTTCGTGCTTCTCCTCTGTCTTTTACGATCTTTAGGTTAGGCCCATCCCCAATTCCTTGTTCCATTTTATCACTGCGTCCTTATTCTTGAGCTCCTCCTTTTGTTCATCGGAACTGAAGAAGAAAGAAGTGTGCAAGGTCGAGAAGCCAATTGAGGGAATATAACAATGAAGACATAGAGAAAATATCAATTCAACAAGTGGAGCGGTTATGCAAATTGGATATGCATTAAACTGTCTAATTGTGGTTCTTGTTTTATTTGATTTCATTCTCGTTGCGAACAGTTGGTGAATTATGTGCTCCGAGATATCAAAATATCGTTCAATGAAATAAAGAAGCAATGAAATTTGTTTCAGTGGCCGAAAATGAAATGAAAATGAGAAAAGAAAATTTTACTTGTTATTTAGGGGATGGGCTAGGTCCGATCAAAACTTAGTGGAGTAAATATTACTCACTAGCTTACTCGGCCGGATACTCCTCATTTTTTAGGATCGGCTAGAGATGCCTAGAGCTTCTTCCTTTTTTGCCGGTGAGAGATGCTCTAAAGCTATTACTGCTTATCAACGTACACACATAATGATATACCTCGATTAGAATCACCAACGGAAATAAAAATGTTGCCGAACATACAAGAGAAATGCATGTGGGAGTTTTCTATTGCCAGGACGTCCTAGGACCGTGAGTTAGTCAGATACGACGGCCAAGGGAGGGGTTGATCCAGTGAAATTATTACCCAACCGGCAACTAGGGCTCGCCAAAAGAAGTGGTAAAGAAAGAAAGAACAGATCACAGTATTGCCAGTCTGCCTCTTATTGTTCGTCATCCAAATAATTTGGGACCTTTTCCGCCATCCAGTAGAGGCAGTTATTCCAGTACAAAGCCCGCAGTAGTTTTTATTTAGCTGAGCAAAAGGAAATGTTGTGTCTTGCTACGTACGTACGCGTTTAGATGTGTCCGCCCTTCTAGAAACTGATGGGATACGCCGGCGATTTGTCCGGGTTGAAGAGCCCAAAGTGCTTCTCGATTCTAGCCGGGCCCTTCCTGTTCTCGTTGAACATGGCGAACACGTAGGCCTCGATCGCCCCGGGCTTCTTGGGCGTCCCCTGCCCGACATGTTTGATCAGATTCTGGTTGTACGTCTGCGCGTTGCCGTGGTCGCCGCCGTGCCGCCAGCCGACGGCACCCGCTCTCCGACACCACTACGTTAACGCTCCCAGCGCCGGCGCTCTCAGCGCCGAGTAGACAAGTGTCGACGAGGGCGTCAAACAGGTTCTGGTACGCGTTGGCGCCGTCCTGCACCACGGTGCCCGGCGACGTGAAGAGCGCGTAGTTGTGTCGATCTGCGCTGGTTGCCCACGTACGAGAAGTAGGGGTACACGTTGGCAAGCAGCGGGGCGCCGGTGGTGGCCAGGTATGTACGATGGGCCCCATGTAGTCGGCGGAGAAGGTCCCTTTGGAGGGAGGGTACCCGGTGGTCACGCCCTGCGACACCGACGTGGACACCTTGATGCCGCCCAGCCCGGCGGCGGAGAGTGCGGCGTCGAGGTTCGCATGGCCGGGAGGATGTTCCCGTGTCGCCGCCCTGGTCGCCACCTCGTTGCCGGCGGCGATGTACTTGATGGTGAGGCCCTGGTGGGCCTGTACGTTGGTCTGGACCCCGGCGGTGGCGGCGGAGCGGTCGGAGGCGAGGGAGGCGAGGTCCTCGTTGGCCACGTCGATGATGGGCCGATGTTGGAGCCGCTGAGGGCCTGCAGCGCGTTGGCGTCCGGGAAGTAGATGCGCATGGCGGTGATGCCGTTGGACTGGTACATCTGCACGACTTCGCTGGCCGAGGGCAGGCCGTCGCCGTTCACGCCGTCGTACACACGCCGATGGACTGCACCGCTGTGTTTTTCAAACAGTGGAACGCGCAACTGGAGTTAGTACTCTAGCTTGCTCAACTTAATAGCGCACGTACGTACTGCCCGATGGATAATATGAAGGAAAGGGCATTACCTGCAGGAATTGTTGCCAGCACTCCAATGGCCAACGCCACCGAAAACATGCAGGCCGAATGCCCTGCCATCTCCACACTCCACTGGTCGTCGTGTAACCGAACTCTGCAC
Source organism: Thinopyrum elongatum (assembly GCA_011799875.1). Classification (NCBI taxonomy): domain Eukaryota; kingdom Viridiplantae; phylum Streptophyta; class Magnoliopsida; order Poales; family Poaceae; genus Thinopyrum; species Thinopyrum elongatum. Next base: position 730,672,348 of record CM022303.1, read on the forward strand.
CAGTAGTGCAGCTAGATCTTCCTAAACTCTGCAACTGGTGCGTACGTGCGCGTGTTTTGCATGAAATGAACCAAACTTTTCACTCCCTATTTATACACTGGGCGACACAAAGCTAGGACGTACAATGCACGCACGGTTAGGCAAATCGGCAGTTTGGCACGGCACGCGGTCCACAGCTCGCCAGCTCCCGTTTTCCACCGCTGCTGGCACGGTACGTAGACGTTTGCTCTGGCCTCGTACGTGGAATGGAATACGCGACAGGTCACGATTGGTTCGGCGCAAAACATCGCCCGAAGCTACGCGCGCGCCGGCGACCGGCGAGCTCGTCCACCAATCGCGGCGAGTGCGTACACAGCACTCGGGGGAAACAGCGTGCTTCGTCGTCCGGGATGTGGAATTCCAGTGTACGTAGCATATACGTACATCCTTTTGACCGGACTTAATTAGTTGGATCTCTATGGTTGTGGTAATGGTTTGGAAGCATGGACACAAGTTTCAGTTCCATGGAGCCGAGAGAGGAAACCGAGTGATAGAGCAAGTATAATAAGGTGACGTAGGCGAGCGGTAAGACTTTAATATTATATTTTCGCTGTGTTAGATGAGAGAGAAGAGAAGCGGGCTATAAATTTACAGCCGGTTGTAGCACAGGCTCCAAGAAGCTATGTGAGAGTGTATATGAGTCATGTGGTGAAAAAGTAGTACTCCCTCCTTCCCAAAATCTTAGGCGTATTAGCTTTTGCATGCATCCCGTAATATTGGGCGCATGTGACTTTCTATCTGATGCAGTTACAACCACGCTAAGGATCTCTATTTTCTGGACATAGAAAAAGATTGCCTGATAGGTCTCTTGTGTAGTTAGCTCCCAGTTTCCACACTATCCCTCTCTCCCTCATAAGATTGACCTGCGCTAATTTCCATCCGGAAACTAATACGCCTTATAATATGGGAAGGAGGGAGTACTTGTTTGTAGTCCACTACTATACATGTTGTCTATAAAATGTTATAGCCATCAGTCGACTGTGATTATTAACCATGCTCGTAGCATAGTCCGAGAGCTCCTCTACAGCGCCTTAAGCGCTAATTTATTTTATGAGTCTGGCCAAGTCTTAGTCAACTGAAACATCATTAAGTCCAGCCTTAAGTGCAAAAATTTTCAGTTCTTTTTTTTCAAGTTATGTCATTTGACTAAGACCTAGCCACACATTTATTTATTTTATTTGAGAAAACTTTCGGTACCGCACGCCGCATGGGCCGCGGCACAATAGTGTCGCTAGTTTGCGCTGTTCGCTCGTCACTCTGCCCGCTCGTTCGCTGCATGTGTTTTTTGCTTATTTCTCTGTTGCTACTGGTGCGTTGTTTTAGGAAAAAAATCTGTTACTAATTTTGAAATGGTCCATGAACTAAAACATGTTCATGGCTTTAAATAATCGGTGAATTTATTAAAAAAACACGAATTTGAAAGAATATTTATGAATTTGAAAATTAGTTGTGAACATGGAAAAAATTTCACAAATTTAAAAAATGTTCATGAATTTTCAAAAATCTACAAACAAATCATGAATTACAATTTTGAAAAAAATCAAAATATTCAAGAATTTAAATAATCGTGAATTTGAAAAAAATATTCATGGATTTTGAAAAATAAAAAATGATAAAGGAAAAAATAAAATAAAAAACCCAAACGCAAACCTAGTAGGATAAACTAGAAAAGGAAAAAAAAAAACAGACTGAACCATCTCTTCCCAAAACCGGTGCAAAAGAAAACGCTATTGGGTCGGACCACTATTGAAGTGAAAGGCCGGCCACTCTTGACGCCATGGTGAGGGGTATGAGCGATGTGTGCCAAATGAACTCAATTTGACACTATAGCGTCAAATAGGATTTACCACAATGCAAAAGGAAGAGATCAGCTGGCATGGGTCAACATACCAGAGAAGATATTCAGGCCCCTACATAGGCCGAGGAGGGTGTGTAACGGCATGCACATTCAACAGGGCCATGCGTCGCCTGAGCGGCTTTGTGAAGCAGTCGTCAATTGTGAAATAAAAATGCTAAAAAAACTTTCAAATGAGAGAAAAGAAAAAACATGCAATTTTGTGAAGATTAAACAAAATATTTTTTACCGATGTAAAAAAAAGGTATGGGTACAAATACAACATTAAGTCATTTATCATAATGTAACCGATAACTCGTATTGGAAAAACAACCATAAAATGGCCTACTCTTCGGCTCGCATCAGAACTGGAATTGGTGCATGCTGCATCGTGAACATGAGTCTCGAGCGTGGTGTCTGGACTCCTCTTATTTCCTTACGAAAGGGCTAAACATGCACTAAAGGCCACCAATAATATTTTTCAACCCATTTATAACAATTATTTCATACATTCAATTCTGAATTATATCATTAAAATGCCTACAAATACATTTAGTGGCTTAAATATAATAAGCAGACCCCTAAAAATGCCAATTTTTTACATGATACATGTGTGTATGCGGGATGTAAGAAAAACTCAAGGCCAACCGCCAAGGCAATAGTCACATTACTTACAAACCTGACTCGTTCCTTCCTGAGACTTGTTTGCTATATTCAAATTTGTAAGCAGTATACTGAAATAATTGTGAGACAGTCTCAAAAATTTTTGCATCATTCTACTGGTCATATCATAACACCATTTTTTTACAAGTTTCATGATTTTCAGGATTTGTTTGAATCTTTAGGAATTGAAATCTAAATAACCACATGTTGGTGTTTGTCCGGTCACCTGGTGTTGGGACTCATCCTATTTCATTACATAAGGCCTAAAAATACACTACGTATCACCAATAAGATTTTTTCAGCCCGTTCCTAACGATTATGTCATGTACCTATAGTTCAAATTTGAATTGCATTAATTAAAAGTCTAGGAATGCATTTAATGGCTTAATATAGAAACAGACCCCAAAAATGCCAAATTTTGACATGATACATGTAATGGTGTATTGTGAGTGTGAAAACAATCTCAAGTCCAACCGGCAAAGCAGCGGTCGCTTCACATGTAAACTTGCTCATCCCTCTTGAAACCTAGTTTCTCCCCGAAGATGCTCAATTTCTAAGTGAAGTACTCCCTCCGTCTCAAAATAAGTGTCTCAACTTTGTATTACTTTAGTATAAAGTGTACTAAAGCCGGAGACACTTATTTTGGGATGGAGGGAGACATCACAGCTTTTCTGTAACTCACTAAAAAATTAAACACCATGCCTAGAGGTTATACCATGACTCCATGCCAAATTTCATATTTCCTAGACTTCATTTTACTTAAAAACAAAAATTGTTTACTCCATTAATACCCAGAAATCATTTAATGCCCTAAACAACAGAAACTTAAACCAAATATTGCCAAAATTTACATGCAACTTTTAGTGGTATAGTTACAATATAGAAAAAATAGACCATAGGTCTATTCCTAGAACACTTATTCTACATTACAAAAAATGGCAAAACAAATAGTGGGGGCCGTAGGAAACGCCTGCCGATGGTAATCACAACTGGTAATGATACCAGTGGTGGGTCAGAAGGGTCGCCCTTAACTGATAATCAATTACTAGTGGCAGTGCAAAGATTACGAAAAACTCTGAAAAGGTTGAAAGTTGGCATGGTATCATCATTTCACCCACATAGCATGTTCTAAAAAGTTGAGAGGGTTACGGCAAAAACTGGATGCACTTCGTGTATAAAACGGGCAATCTCTTTCGTAGTATCAGGGTTTCGAACGAAAACTCGTCTGTTACAAAGGGATTTCATTTTTTTGAACTTATTCGAACTCCAGACTTTTTGTGTGTTCAAAATGCACCATTCAAAGCCACATCATCAATTTTCAACCCTTTCTGACTTCATTTGTTATTTTTCATGCATTTACTGATTTTTTTGCACTATAAGACCCAGAAATTGAAAAGCACTACAAATGAACTCTGAAAAGGTTGAAAGTTGGCATGGTATCATCATTTCACCCACATAGCATGTGCTAAAAAGTTGAGAGGGTTATGGCAAAAACTGGATGCACTTCGTGTACAAAACAGACAATCTCTTTTGAAGTATCAGGGTTTCATACGGAAACTCGTCTGTTACAAAGGATTTCATTTTTTTGAACTTATTTGAACTCTAGACTTTTTGAGTGTTCAAAATGCACCATTCAAAGCCACATCATCAATTTTCAACCCTTTCTGACTTCATTTGTTATATTTTATGCATTTACTTTTGGTGTGTTCAAAAATGCAACCATCAAAGCCTCATTCATTTCACCCCATATAGCATGTGCTAAAAAGTGAGAGGGTACGGCAAAAAACTGGATGCACTTCGTGTACAAAATGGACAATCTCTTTCGAAGTATCAGTGTTTCATTCGGAAACTCTCTGTTACAAAGGGATTTCATTTTTTGAACTATTTGAACTCCAGACTTTTTTGTGTGTTCAAAATGCACCATTCAAAGCCACTCATCAATTTTCAACCTTTCTGACTTCATTTGTATTTTTCATGCATTAATGATTTTTTTGAGCTATATGACCCTGAAATTGAAAAGCACTTCAAATGAACTCTGAAAAGGTTGAAAGTTGGCATGGTATCATCATTTCACCCAACATAGATGTGCTAAAAGTTGAGAGGGTTAAGGCAAAAATGGATGGACACTTCGTGTAACAAAATGGACAATCTCTTTCGAAGTATCAGGGTTTCATACGGAACCTCTGTTACAAAGGATTTCTTTTTTTGACTATTTGAACTCCAGAATTTTTGTGTGTTCAAAATGCACCATTCAAAGCCACATCATCAATTTTTCAACCCTTTCTGACTTCATTGTTATTTTTCATGCATTTACAATTTTTTCGAGCTATATGCCCGTGAAATTGAAAAGCATTACAAATGAACTTGAAAAGGTGAAATTGGCTGGTATAATCATTTTCACCCACATAGCATGTGCTAAAAAGTTGAAGGGTTACGGCAAAAACTGGATGCACTTCGTGTCAAAAAGACAATCTCTCGAAGTATCAGTGTTTCATACGGAAACTCGTCTGTTACAAAGGGGATTTCTTTTTTGAACTTATTTGACAACAGACTTTTTGGTGTCAAAATGCACCATTCAAAGCCACATCAGCAATTTTCAACCCTTTCTGACTTCATTTGTTATATTTCAGCATTTACTGATTTTTTGAGCTATATGACCCTGAAATTGAAAAGCACTTCAAATGAACTCTGAAAAGGTTGAAAGTTGGCATGGTATCATCATTTCACCCACATAGCATGTTTTAAAAAGTTGAGAGATTTACGGCAAAAACTGGATGGACTTCGTGTAAAAAACGGGCATCTCTTTCGTAGTATCAGGGTTTCGAACGAAAACTCGTCTGTTACAAAAGGATTTCATTTTTTGAACTTATTTGAACTCCAGACTTTTGTGTGTTCCAAAAATGCACCATTCAAAGCCACATCACAATTTTCAACCCTTTCTGACTTCATTTGTTATTTTCATGCATTTACTGATTTTTTTTTGCACTATAAGACCCGAAATTAAAAGCACTACAATGAACTCTGAAAAGGTGGAAGTTGGCATGGTATCACATTTCACCCACATAGCATGTGCTAAAAAGTTGAGAGGGTTATGGAAAAACTGGATGCACTTCGTGTACAAAACGACAATCCTTTCTTTGAAGTATCAGGGTTTCATACGGAAACTCGTCTGTTACAAAGGATTTCATTTTTTTGAACTTATTTGAACTCTAGACTTTTTGTGTGTTCAAAATGCACCATTCAAAAGCCACATCATCAATTTTCAACCCTTTCTGACTTAATTGTGATATTTTCATGCATTTACTGATTTTTTTGAGCTATATGACCCTGAAACTGAAAAGCACTTCAATGCCCTGAAAAGGTTGAAAGTTGCATGGTATCATCATTTCACCCACATAACATGTGCTAAAAGTTGAGGGGTTACGGCAAAAACTGGATGCACTTCGTACAAAATGGACAATCTCTTCGAAGTATAAGGGTTTCATACGGAAACTCATCGTTACAAAGGGATTTCATTTTTTTGAACTTTTTGAACTCCAGACTTTTGTGTGTTCAAAATGCACCATTCAAAGCCCATCATCAATTTCAACCCCTTTCTGACTTCATTTGTTATTTTCATGCATTTACGCAATTTTTTTGAGCTATATGCCCTGAAATTGAAAAGCATTACAAATGAACTCTGAAAAGGGTGAAAGTTGCATGGTATCATCATTTCACCACATCAGATGTGCTAAAAAGTTGAGAGGGTTGCGTAAAAACGGAGCACTTCGTGTACAAAACGGACAATCCTTTCGAAGTATCCGGGTTTCAACGGAAACTCGTCTGTACAAAGGGATTTCATTTTTGAACTTATTTGAACTCCAGACTTTTTGTGTCAAAATGCACATTCAAAGCCACATCATCAATTTTCAACCCTTTCTGACTTCATTTGTTATTTCATGACATTATTGATTTTTTTGAGCTATATGACCCTGAAATTGAAAAGCACTTCAATGAACTCTGAAAGGTTGAAAGTTGCATGGTATATCATTTCACCCAACATAGCATGTGCTAAAAAGTTGAGAGGTTACGGCAAAAACTGGATGCACTTCGTGTACAAAAGGACAATCTCTTTCGAAGTATCAGGTTTCATACGGAAACTCGTTGTTACAAAGGGTTTCATTTTTTGAACTTATTTGAACTCCAGACTTTTTGTGTGTTCAAAATGCCCATTAAAGCCACATGCATCAATTTTCAAACCCTTTCTGACTTCATTTGTTTTTTCATGCATTACTGATTTTTTTGAGATATAGACCCTGAAATTGAAAAGCACTTCAAATGAACTCTAAGGTTGAAACCAAGTTGCATGGTATCATCATTTCACCCACATAGCATGTGCTAAAAAGTTGAGAGGGTTACGGCAAAAACTGGATGCACTTCGTTACAAAATGGACAATCTCTTTCGAAGTATCAGGGTTCATACGGAAACTCTCTGTTACAAAGGGATTTCATTTTTTTGACATTATTTGAACTCCAGACTTTTTGTGTGTTCAAAATGCACCATTCAAAGCCACATCATCAATTTTCACCCTTTCTGACTTCATTTGTATTTTTCATGGCATTTACAAATTTTTTCGAGCTATATGCCCTGAAAAAATGAAAGCATACAAATGAACTCTGAAAAGGTTGAAAGTTGGCATGGTATCATCATTTCACCCACATAGCATGTGCTAAAAAGTTGAGAGGGTTACGGCAAAACTGGATGCAACTTCGTGTATACAAAACGGACAATCTCTTTCGAAGTATCAGGTTCATACGGAAACTCTCTGTTACAAAGGGATTTCATTTTTTTGAACATTTGACTCCAGACTTTTGTGTGTCAAATGCACATCAAAGCCACATCAGC
>CM022303.1:731280969-731482923 GCA_011799875.1 Thinopyrum elongatum
TGATGGTGTCGGGCGCGAACGCGGGGTCCGCCGACTGATGGTGTCGGGCGCGGACGCGGAGTCCGCCGACTGATGCTGTCTATGACAGCCGGCTGCAGCCCGCAGCCGGCGCGGCTTGCTTCCAGTGGGGGCACGCCAGCGCACCCACTGGGTGTAGCCTCCGGGCGACTCGAAGAGTCGGGCGGAGGGGTTTTGCTATAGATGAAGTGGGCGGTAGGATGCCGGTTGCAGCCGGCGTCGGGCCTGCAACCATCCTCCGAGCCTCCGGGCGAGGAAGGGGTTCCCCTTGGAGATGATCGTGTAAAAGACAAGGTTAGTCCGCGCAGATATATCAAATGTTTGCCTTTAGCAGTGCAAGTTTTATGCGGAGGGTGCTGACTCGGTTGCGTCCGAGCCCCCTTCAATCTTTTTCATGTCCCATCCGCTCTTTGGCTTGTTCTCCCGCTAGCCAGACAGCCGCGCTGCGGTCTGTGGCTGAGAGTGGGCCGCGGAGTGGAGTGTACAGTACTCAGACTCTGGAGCGGATTTAACTGAGCAGATAATCATAAAGCAAACGGCCGGGTCGCCCGAGCCGTTTTTTCCGAATGTTTTTTCACGTGGGGTGACCTCCAGCCTCTGCTCTCGCTTAGCCGGACAGCCGCGCGGCGGTCTATGGCTGAGAGTGGGTCTTCGGTACCGTGTGCGGTACTCAGCCGTCTGCGGGAACGAACGAATGGGGCCAAGCGGACAACCTCCGGGCCAACTATGGCTGGCGCCGGGGCGAACAGTGGTGCAACTGTAATAAAATGCGGAGATAGCCCCCCGAGCATCGCTCGGGTTTATCCGTGTTTGCGCGGTGCAAAAGTATGCGGGTGAGGAGCTCACATTGCTTTGACGCAGACGATGGGGAGGTTGACGAAGACAGCCGGCGCGGCTTGGCGCACGCGGAGCATGCTGGCACCCTCGCTGGGGCTAGCCTTCGAGCCTCCGGGTGCTCGAAGGGGGGCCAGCCGGTCGAGCCCGACCGGCCAGGCGGCGGAGAGGGACGCGGCCGAGGCGGCTTGGCTTAGCCGGCCGTGTGGCGACGCGGACAGGGTGGGTCGCAGCTGGCCGTCCGAGTGGCGAAGCAGGCGGATGGGTCAGCCAGACGTCTTTTTCTTTTGCTTCATTTTCTCGTCTGCCGGCTGTTGGCAGCCGGACACTTTTTTTTTTACGGGCAGCCGGCCCCTGAATTTTCTTTTTCTAGCCGGCCACCACTTCTTTCTGTTTCTTTCCTCCGGGCACTCGGCGGCAGCAGGCGGCTGGAGCGGGAACGCAGCAGCTGGCGGCAGGGGAGGCCGGCTGCGGAGCAGCTGCTGTTGACGGGACTCACGCGGGCGCGGGGGAGCCGGAGGCGACGACCACCCAGCGCACGCGGAGCCTGCAGGCGGCCGGGCCGGAGCTGGCGAGCAGCCGGAGTGCACGGGGCCGACAGGCGGCTGGGCGAGGCGCGCGCGGGCGGCCGGCGCGGGCGCGTGGACCTGGCCGGAGCGGGGCGAGGCGGAGCAGGAGAAGAGCCGGCGCGCGCGCAGGCCGGAGGCGGCCGGCCAGGGAGGACGGGCGGAGCCGGCGACAGAGGCGGCCGGGTGTTGGCGAGCCGGCAGGCCGCCGACGCGCGTGGACCCTGCGGGCGGAGGAGCAACGCGGACCCGGCGGCTGGCGAGGAGTGGCGCGGGGGCGCCTGGCTAGCGGCAGCGCGGGGAGGCGGCGCAGCATGCGTGGAGTTGGAGGCGGCCAGGTGCTGAACGGGGACGATGCAACCGGGCTCTGAGGAGGGCGTAGCCGGCAATGCGTGCGAGGGTGACGCCGAGTCGGGGCAGAGGGCAGGGACGAGGCGAGGCGAGGCGAGGCGCAGCCGGCGACGAGGCGAGGCGGAGGCCGGAGCAGCGACGCGGAGCCGGCGCGGGCGGACGCGGACGCACTGATGGGCGCTGAGGAGGGGGTGCGCAGATGCTGTATGGTAACGCAGCAGAAAACAAAAAATTTCCGACCTATGCACCAGCCCAGGACCACTATGGAGACTGCATACAAGGTTTGATCATTTTCTTTACCGACTCGTAGCGCAGCGGAAATAGAGTCGATGATAATCGGCGATGCAGATCCCCGCAGCTAGGATTTACAACCTCCCAACCGCGAAGATGTACTCCCTCATCTGCCCCACGGAGAGCCCTCCGGAAGGCGGTCGGACAGTCCCCCGGACGGTGTCGCGGACAGCCCTTCGGGAGGACCTTTGAAACTCGGACGATCACTTGGACAGCCCTTCGGGAGGCACTCTCGAACAGCCCCTCGGGCATAAAGATCAAAACTACAATCTCTCTACGGGGTTGCACACATACGGTGTCATCTATCCGGCAGGGTTTCGCCGTCCTGAACTAGTTCCCACTGGAACCCAGACAGCCTTTCGGCTCTACAAAACTATTTCGCGGGGAGGGAGAGAGAAGCCAGATCATTGCATGGCACTTGTATGTGAGAAGGGATGAAGGATTGGGCAGCCCCCTCTCCTCCTTTTAGAGGAAAACCAAGGGGTAGGAAGGGTATTCAAAAATACCAAAAATGCCCATGAAGGAAACACTTTCCAAGGGCATAAGAAAGAAGCCAAAGGACAAGTGGAGCTCCAAGTTGGAGCTCCACATGTGGCCGGCCACCCCCTAGAGGGCCCCCCCCAAGGGGGCTCTCATCCATCCATGTCACTTCTAGAAGCCTTTTGGAAATATCCCAAAAGGTGGTTTCCATAAATTTCCCAAAAAACACTTTCACTATTGATGACGACATTTTTCAGCGTCCGTCGAACTGAAAATATTTATGTGGGCTTAGAACGTTTCCAATACCCACTAAAATAATTTTCAACGCGATCCGAAACAATTCCGGATTAGTGATTTTCATCTGCGAAAAGCATCTGAAGCGGTTCCGGCAGCTCCGGAACATTTTCGGTTTTCATCCCGGAAAATTCCCAGAAGTTTCCAGAATGATTCTGGCACCCTCCAAGAATTATCAGGCATGTGCCGAAACTAATTTGACTTTATGGTATCCTCTGAAACAACTTTTCAGTATCACCAGAACTCATCCGGTGACCTCTCTCTTCGGAACTTTTCCGTTGCGTCCGAAACTTTTTCGGTGATTTTCTCTCAAACTCCCTGTCTAGTATTCAGCAGATAGATGACCCTTAAGCGTGTGACCCTATAGGTTCGATGAAGTATAAACATCACTGGAACTCTTTCCGATCAATGATCAACATCGGAGCCGTGGACACCCATATTGACCCCTATACCCACATGAATGAATATTCGAGTGAACCTCCAGTTGCCGTGTGCTATTCCTGTTGCTTCGCGATATGTTACAAATACCCGAGGTGAGACATGTTGGTATTCCCATGGATCAACAACTTGTCCACTATGCTAGTTACCTCGTTACCGGTATTGTTCTCTTTTCTCGTTACCGTGTTCCGGCATCCTTGTGATCAAATCACGCTGAGTCTGGCCAGACGATGATGGATACCGTAACACCGAGAGGGCCCAGAGATATTTCTTTATCGTCGGAGGAGCAAATCTCAATCTTGAGCTATCAAGTTACTTGACTTCCCATGAACCCGTAAGCCGCCGTAATAGCCACCCATTTACGGATGACATTTAACAAACCCCAAAGTTCATGAATCAAGCATGAAAAAACTCGATACTCTCATGGTCTGAGGAATCATGCAAACGTTAACCATCTCTGTGTTATTAACCATTAACTTATGACGAATGTATCTCATAGCATAACATCAATTTGGGTCGATTCAACACAAATGTTCTGCCAACATTGTGCCCTCAAAATTACTGGCATAGACATGCCCATGATCAGGAAAACAGAACGATCATGCAACACGTGAGCTAGCCTTAGAGGCCAGACTAGGAATACATTTTACCGTTTATTATTTCACACATGCATATGAGTCTTCCTACAAGCCTTGTTTTATTTGTAGACTCGAGAACCATAGCAGTTATAACATGGAACATAAACATAATTATGAACATGGAGATAAACAATAACATTTATTATTGCCTCTAGGGCATATCTCCTACAGTTGCGGACCGGGGCAGCGCAGGAGGAGGCCGGACGGTTGGGCGATGTGGCGATGCAGGAGCAGCAGCCGCTGCGAGGAGGGGTGGGACGCGCAGCCGCGCGGGTTGAATACGAGGCCGGAGCAGCTGGTCGGGGACGAGGTGACGAGCAGAGGAGGTCGGCGTGCTGCTGGAGGCAGCCGAGGCGGCCGTGCCGCGGGGCGCGGCCCCTTGTTTCCTTTGTACGGCGCGCAGGGAGCAGATGCAGCGGTCGCCCAGCCGAGCGGAGCTGCAGAGGAGACCAGAGACGGACGTGCGTCTGCGGCGGGCGGAGCGGACCAGAGGCGAGCTTCGCGTATAGTCATTGTCTGGGAAGTGCACGAGCAATGTACGACCATGGTCTCGCTTGCGTCTGAGAATTGCATGGCCAATATATGGGGATTATACGGGGCATGTATGGCTATCATCTGGGCAGTGTATGGCAAATGCGCAAGTGGGCGAGAGCGGCTGCAGTTTGGGACCAGCGGGAGGCAGGGAAGAGGGGCCAGATCGAGCGGCGCCGCTGCTGCTTGGATAGCGGGGCGCGATGCCATGGATGCTTGCGACGAGTCGGTGAAGCGCGCAATGCGGAGTGTCCGCGGAGAAGAGAGCGAGGCCGACGACGCGGACGCGCCGTCCCGTGCGGCCGCCCCGGAGGCGTGTCGATGTCGAGCCCTCGAGCGCGGCCGGAGAGGCGACGGCGACGTCCCGACGGAGGTGACGAAGATGGCGAGGCCGCCGACGAAGGCGCACCGTCTCGCGCGGCCGTCCCGGGGGTGAGTTGATGTCGAGCCCTCAAGCGCGGCCGGAGAGACGGAGGCGACGTCGCGGCGAAGCTGACGAAGATGGCGAAAAAAGGGTCCCGCCCGGACCGCGGTTCCAACAGCAGCTTTCCCCACGGTGGGCGCCAACTGTCGTCGTATTTTCGCGGGAGTGACCAGGGGGCACCACGTCACGGCAAATGCCACGAGGTGGCTTATCGTGGGTGGAGTAAGGCTACAGTGGAATATCCGGGGACGGGATTGGGCAAACAGCACGCGGTGGTTTACCCAGGTTCGGGGCTCTTCGGAGAGATAATATCCCTACTCCTGCATGTCTGTATATATATGGAGTATACATCTGGCAATACAAAGCGCTTCTGGAGCTGTATCTGAGATCAGTGCCACGGGCATCTGGTCTTGTATATGTGTAAATATGTGAGCACAAGAGTGCGTGGCGTGGTACACTTGGCACCAGTGGCCGTGGGTGGACCTTGTGGCCGTGGGCGTCCACAAGCTCCCGTGAATGAGAGTGAGTGAGCGTGTGGAGTGTGGTGCCTTTTTATAGGCATGGGGTAGCTTGGGGGCTAGCTAGCTAGTGGCATGGGCACGTCATGGTGCATGCCGGCTTGTCCCCTGGGTCACTTCATAAACAGTGCCCAGGGATAAGTGACACTATACATGATGACTTGGGGTGACACGTTCACAGTGTTCCACTATTGCTCAGCAGTGCACGGGTACAGCCGTCTCGTCCGTGTCGCGTCAGATGAGACACCGTAGTTGACTTCGCGTAGTAGGCCGGCTGGAGCAGCCGGACAGGGAGTCGTCTGGAGCAGCCGGGTGGCGAGCCGGCCGGGGCAACCGGACGGGGAGCCGTCTGGAGCGGCCGGGTGGCGAGCCGGCCGGAGCAGCCGGACGGGGAGCCGTCTGGAGCGGCCGGGTTGCGAGCCGGCCGGAGCAGCCGAACTGAGGGGCGTCAGCCGCCCCGATGTCTTGAAGCGTTGTTTCGTCGTCTTTGGGGTACCCAGGGGTCATTCCCCTGACAATTGCTCTTAATAAGAAAACTCCAATTGAGGTATGGTCTGGTTCACCTGCTGATTATTAACAGTTGAGAGTTTTTGGTTGCACTGCTTATGCTCATGTCGATAATGGAAAGTTGGAGCCTAGGACTGTTAAGTGCATCTTTCTTGGTTATAAATCTGGTGTTAAAGGTTTTAAATTGTGGAATCCTGAAACCTAGAAGGTTGTTATTAGCAGAAATATTATCTTTAATGAATCTGCTATATTACATGATGTTCCATCTACTAATGTTCCTGTTGAGAGTGAACAGCAGCCTACTGTTCAGGTGGAGCATGTTATTAATTCCACTGATGCATTCGGTAATGAAAATGTTGATGCACATAATGAACCCGTCGTTGATGATGAACATGTCACTCCAAATCAGCCTATTTTTCCACCCGGTTGGAATCTTGCACGTGACAGAGTTAGGTGGGGTATTAATAAACCTGAAAGGTTAATTGAAGAGTCCAATATTGTTTCTTTTGCTCTATCTGTTGCAGAAAAAATTGAAGGTAATGTTGATCCTTCTTCATATTCTGAGGCTATTATTTTTGGTGATGGTAATAAGTGGATGACCGCTATGCATGATGAGATGGAATCACTTGAAAAGAATGGCACTTGGAATTTAGTAAAATTACCTAGAGAGAAGAAGCCTATTCGTTGCAAGTGGGTTTTCAAAAGGAAAGAAGGTGTTTCTCCTAATTATGAGACAAGATATAAAGAAAAGTTAGTTGCTAAAGGTTACAGTCAAATTCCAGGTATTGACTATAATGAAGTCTTTTCTCCTGTTGTGAAGCATAGCTCTATTCGCACTTTACTCAGTATTGTTGCCATGCGTGATTTTGAGCTTGAACAATTAGATGTTAAAACTGCATTCTTATATGGAGAATTAGAAGAGGATATTTATATGGAACAACCTGAAGGTTTTGTTATTCTTGGAAAAGAAAAGGTTGTCTATAAGTTAAATAAATCTCTTTATGGATGGAAGCAATCCCCTAGACAGTGGTATAAGAGATTTGACACATTTATGCTCTCTCAAGGTTTTAAAAGGTCTAATTATGATAGTTGTGTTTATTTGAAAACTGTCAATGATTCAGCTATTTATTTGCTCCTTTATGTTGATGATATGTTAATTGCTGCAAAGAGTATGTCAGATATTGATGAACTAAAGAAGCAATTGAGTAATGAATTTGATATGAAGGATTTGGGTGCAGCAAACAAAATACTTGGCATGAAAATATCCAGAGATAGACCGTCTAGAAAAGTATATCTAAATCAGAGAGGATATATTGATAAAGTTCTTCGTCGTTTTAATATGCATAATGGCAAGCCGGTGAGTACTCCATTAGCCGCACACTTCAAATTATCATCAGCTTTATGTCCTAAGTCAGATGCCGATATTGAGTACATGTCTAGAGTTTCCTATTCGAGTGCAGTTGGTTCACTTATGTATGCCAATTATTTGTTCTTGTCCTGATTTATCATATGCATTGTGTGTTGTCAGTAGATACATGGCTAATCCTGTAAAAGAGCATTGGAAAGCAGTTCAGTGGATTTTCAGATACTTATGAGATACTTCTAATGCTTATTTACAGTTTGGGAAAACTGGAGATGGACTTGTTGGTTTTGTTGATTCTGATTTTGCTGGTGATTTGGATAAGAGAAGATCACTCACAGGTTATGTTTTCACCATTGGTGGTTGTGCTGTGAGTTAGAGAGCAACTTTACAGTCTATTGTGGCTTGTTCCACTACTGATGCCGAGTAGGCATGCAAAGAAGTTATCTGGTTGAGAGGTTTGTACGCTGAGCTTTGTGGAGATTCAT
This sequence comes from Thinopyrum elongatum, assembly GCA_011799875.1. NCBI lineage: Eukaryota > Viridiplantae > Streptophyta > Magnoliopsida > Poales > Poaceae > Thinopyrum > Thinopyrum elongatum. The sequence goes on from CM022303.1 coordinate 731,288,708, forward strand.
CTTGTCCTACCATATTTTCTAACAGTCAAAGTGCTATATGTCTTACAAAGAATCCAATGTATCATGAGAGAACGAAGCACATTGATGTCCGATTTCACTATATTCGAGATGTTATTGCTGAAGGTGATTCGAAGATATGCAAGATAAGCACTCATGATAATCCTGCTGATATGATGACAAAGCCAGTTTCTACCAATAAGTTTGAGCTTTGCTCAGGCTTAGTTGGTATTTCTCACTAGTCTTATGGACTTTGACGTACAAGGTGTTTATGCTGATTTGGATGGTGTTATTTACTTTCTTTGACTACTGGAGAGAATTTGGCTCAAGGTAGAGATTGTTAAATTGTGAACCAAATTCTGCCGTGTTGGACTAGACGTAGTACAAAGGTGTGGGCATTTGCGTTGGCACTGACGCGTACGAGTACAACTCATTTACTTGTCCTCCAAGGACTCTTATGTGTTGCCCCTCATATATACCCCATGTAGTCACAACTAAAGACGATCTGTCGTTTCGTACATGTAATACTCCTTCATCATACTGATTGCGTCTTCGTGCGTCCATGGTTTTCTCCTGCAAAGGTTTTCATGTAAAACTCTGTGTCTCTTGTGTCTCGTTTTGATCACGTTTTATCTAACATCTGGTATCGGATAAGTCGTCCGTAGCCATTCATGATGCTGACCTCTATCCCGATGGTGTCAGCACGAATGGGCGGAGCCTCGGCCGTAGTTGAGACACGTGTCTGTCTCTAGCTCCTGCACCACGGTCTCCTTGTCCAATGTGATAGAGCCGGACCGTAGTCACCCGCAAATTTTTGTCAAAAAAATTGAGTCCATATGTATTATATGTGTGATCCTTTTTGCAGAAAATTATATGTGTTTTATCAACAATATGCGAAAAAACCTACAAATTATATTAAAAGTGAATAGTCAGAGTGTATATTTGCTCGAGAAGTGGTCTGGGAATTAACATAGTCATAATATAATTCTTTAGTCAGTACGATGTGAGAAAATCAAGTACCGTCGAGTGAGAAATCACAGAGTTCGAATCCTTCGTCATGTCTCACGAATCCTCTCCAACATTAATTAATTCACTAATTTAATTAGGGCGTCATCATGAATATTCCACGAATCCCTCTCCCTGTCCGCCTTCATTAATTAATGGACTCCCTTAATTAATTCTAATCTATTTCGCCACAAGAGCGACGTGGCTGTGTGCATCAACCGATTTAATCACATAATTTTTTCCCCACTAATTCCTCCATGAATGGCGTGGCTGTTGTGCATCAGCCGATTTAATCGCATCATTTCTCTCACTAATCCCTCCATGAATAGCGTGGCTGTTGTGGATCAGCCGATTTAATCATTCTTTCCCACTATTTCCTCGATGAATGTCTGGATTTCTCTCTCTCCATTAAATCCAGATGCATCGGCCCACTCATTGCCCTCTCCTTATTAATCTCGAATCTCGAGGCGCTTATTGATTTCAACTCGTACTCATATATAAATTGGTGAAATTATACACAGAGAAGCAAGGTAGTACTATATAATACACACAAAACCTCTTCTGTTTACACAAGCATGATTTAGATCAGTTGGATCAACGTAAGGAAAACTGATGGCAAGTAGTGAGTTCCATCTCTGATTGCAACAACTATTTTTTGCCGGATTCATTGTTGGGCCACAACGCAGGCTGCTGACGGAAGGCCAGAGCCCCAAGCAGGCCCATGTACGCGAGACGCAGAGAAAAAAAGGCCGAACTATTTTCTATGACGTACGAAAATCCTGTAACGACGGACGGACAAAAATCTCGTAACGACGGACCAAAATTAGGGAGGAAGAAGCACTAATCCCTTTATTAGTAGGTATAGGAAACATGCCCGTGAGTTGCAACGGGAGCCAAAAATATTATGCCATAACCAAATAAGTATGGCTCAATACCCGACATATGAGCGTCCTCTATTTTAACACGGTGGCCCACCATGTTGCCACTTATCTTTCTTCCCACCCTCGCTGATAATGGCCGCGGTGTAATGCATCCGACGTGATAAAATCCCAAGGCTATGAGTTTGCCTTTTGAAATTCACTAACATTTGTTTTGTGTAGACAAATATTTTTTGAAATGCATGAAAAATTATTAAACTCATGTACATTTTTTGACTCAGCAAACATTCCTTGAATTGATGCCTTTTTTTTAAATTGGGAAACAAATTTTGAAACTCTCGATTTTTTTGAATTTTTGTGAACATTTTCTATAATTTATTGGACATTTTTTTTCAAATTCATGAATATGTTTGTATACATGATTTATTTTTAAATTCTTATTACCCGAACATGTTTTTCGGAATCGTTAATTTTCTTATAATATGCGAACAGTTTTTAAAAATCACCAGCATTTTCTGAATTCTCAAACATTTTTTTCAAAACTCGCAACTTTTTAAAATTTGGAATTTTCGGAAATCCCGAATTCTTTTAAATAAGAAAAAAAGAAAAAAAAGAAATGATAAAATAAAAGGAGAAAAACAAAATGAGGGGCACAAATACAAATGGGCCGGCCCATGAACAGTGCGTGGGAGGATGTGGTGCACGCTTGCAAATCAGTGAGAAAAGGGATAGAAAAATGGTAAGACCGGGAGTCGAACTCGGGTCTTAGGCGTGAAAGAATGACCTTTAGCCACTGCAGTACCCATGTTCTTGTGATATTTGAGGGTATCATTGTAAAAGAACCAAATCTGTCGGCGACTTTAAAAAAAAATCGAATCGTTTTCTTTACTTATGAGTGGCATAGTGGGTAATTTATAGCAACTTTATAGGTAATTTTGAGATGGATGACAAGAAGCAATAGTCGCTTTATTATTAAAAGGGAGAGATAAACCGGGAGATACACTTTGGAACCTGGTTGTATATACACCCTATATGTAGATTTTTTTTAAATAACTAAAAAAAGTCAAAATAGTTTAGAAGTTTTTTAGAATAAAGTTGACTTTGTTTTGCACTAGTATATAAATTTTCATGAAAAAAAAAACCAACGTTGACTTCAGGGCAAAGAAGACAAAATTTATCTGCTATTATAGGTCACTATTCACACTATTTTGGTCAAAAATTTCTTTTTGGAAAATAAGTCACAGGGGGGTTTTCTTTTTGTGGAATTTTTCTCACAAGTACAATTGAAGGTCAAGTTTATTTCAAAAATATTTTCAGAATTTTTTGATTTTTTGTTGATTTTTTTTTTTCAATATAGGGTGTAGATACACCCAGGAATCAAACGTCCGCGTCCGAGATAAATCAGCATACTTTCAGTATAGTAACGATGGATACCAAATCACTTTTTATTTATCTCATGAAGACATGCGTGGCAAGAGTACACCGAGCATGGATGTTATTTCTTCTAAGACTATCGCTCTTCAGGGGCGTAGACATGTATCTATAACACTAAGACTATCGTTCAATTGAGGTCTCCAATTTGAAATTGGATCACCCGATTCTGATCGGTTCTATGATTTCTCCACGAACTCTCTTATTCAACTCTTTTAATTCATCATGCTCCTTCCTCTATAACACCATGCTCCCAAGTTATATATGTAAGGCTCAGACGCTACCCTTCACCTGGCTGCTGAAGGTGTTCTGCTTGTCCTCGAAGCGGTTCCACACCATGATCCCACCATAGTTGCTGGCCCGCTGCACTCCGGGGAGCACCGTGGATGTCAGGTCGGCCGGCGAGATGTACCCGGCCGCTGTCTGGTCGGCCGGCAAGCCGAGGTAGAAGCCCCCGGACCCTGACAGCTTCACGCTGCTCGTCCACATGTCCCATGCGCTCTGCAGGTTCCCGCTCTGGTACTGGCACGCCTGGTTGTTGTAGAACTGCACCCACACGTTGTCGAACAGCCCCGTCTGCAGCGCCAGGTCCAGCGACGCGTCGGGGTAAGGGCACTGCGGCGCCGCTGTCAGTAACACATTTTTGCCCTGCGCGCTGTACTGGGAGAGGAACCTGGCCAGCTCGTCGTAGTGCGCCGAGTTGCCGTTCTCGATGTCGAAGTCGATACCATCCAGCACGGCGTCGCCGAGCGGCCGGGACGGCGAGCTGCCGCCAAGGAAGTAGTCCCACAGGTAGGTGGCCACGCTCCGGGCGTCATCGCTGGAGGAGAGGCCGTAGCTGCTGGAGCCGCCAGGGGCACCGCCGAGAGAGAGGAGCACCTTGACGCCGTTGGACTGGCACGTCTTGATCTGGGAACTAAAAATGTTGCAGTTGCCGGAGGGCGGGTCGCAGTGTCCGGCGAGGTTGATGGCGGGAGTCTGGCCATTGCCGAAGGTGCTGAGAAAGGAGATGATGACGTACGCGTAGAGGCCAGAGTTGCAGGCGTCGTCGAGGCTGCCCTCGTCACCGTTCTGGCCCCAGTAGACGGCGATGTTGCCAGCATGGGAGACGGCAGCCATGCCGGCGAGGAGGAGAATCGCAAGTAGAGCAGAGCACTTGAGCTCACAAGCCATTGTTAGTTGCGACGGACGATGCACGTACGACTAGGTGGTAGAGCTAGCTTGTACGAATGCATAACTTGTCTAGGTTGTGGGTAGCTTTATACGGACAGATTGTTGAATGATTCCAAGTTTGGCGCATAGACCTGGAAGACTTGAGAATTTTCCAGGGCAAATTCCACATGTTTTTTGGATGCACTTGTAGAAAATCGTTAATTGTTTGGCGTATCGTCTCCTCCATGGGGCGCCAGCCTGACACCAGTACCTCCACTCACTGTCTTTGAGATTTTCTTTTTCAATCCGCAGTGACTAGCATGGGTACATATTTACCTGGTGCGCGCAAATTGCATGAAGAAGGGGAACTAAAGACAAGTCTAATTAATATATCCCATATACTTGCTCTGTACCAAAATATAAGTTGTTTTTTAGGCTAAATTAGCCTACAAAAACGTCTTATATTTTGATACGGAGGGAGGGAGTATAAGACACTGGCGGATGCATGGTGCAACTGGCTCATTCAGCTGGGCTTATATTTATTCTATTCTCCCAAATATTCACAATTCATTTGTACCAGGCAATAATTGTCACGTCCGGAGAATCGAAAGAAACAAAATCTGGTCCTTTGTTTTTCCACAGCGAAGACTGGACTCCTCCGTTCATACTGTGGAATTGACGGTCTGGCGGCATGTACATACATACGTACTTGTGACGGTACATAGAGATGGAGCTTGACTTGGAGTCTCTCAGTCTCCTCCCGTTGCTTTCCCCAAATTTCTGCAGCTTCCCTCCATATATAGGAAGGAAGATGATAATTGCCAAAACTTTCACTTATTCAGGACTCTACGTCCCTCTCGCGTCGCCTCCCACGCGGGCGACTGGGGAGGGCACAGCCGCCGCCGCCGCCTAGTTTCCATCCAGCGCCCTTCTCCCCCTCCGCCGCTGCCGATGGTCGGCGCCGGCCAAAGCCCGTGCGTGCGACGGCGGCGGCGGAGGGTCTCTCCTCCCTCTCCCGGATCCGCGGCGGCGCAGGCGTCCTGATTCGCGGGGTGCGGCCCTCCCGGCGGTGTGGCGGATCCCGGAGGCGGCGGGCTCGCGGCGGTGCACGGGCGCCCAGATCCATGGGTGTGGGACTCCTGGCAGCGTGCGGGCTCCCAGCGGCGGCGGGATCGGTCGACGACGGGCTTGGGCGATGGCGTCGGCCGCGCGGTGCCGGATCTCATCGCTCGTGGCGGATCTCGCCACTCCGGCCTTCATGGAGGAACCTGGACCTGAGGCGGCGGCCTCATTAGGCATGGTGACGGCGCCCTCGACTGGTGACGTTCGCGGGGGGTGGATGGACGGCATCTTGACCGCGTGGGCGGTGAGTTGCCGGTGGATCTCCTCCGCGCTGCAGGCCTTCTCCCGCTGCACAGTAGCTTACGATCACGGTCGTCGGCCCCGGTGCATTCGCGGGGTCTGGTAGAGGTGACATCGGACCGGAGGAAACTCTGGATGACTCGTTCATCCCGACGGTGGCGACGACCAGGGTCGCCGTTATCCTACTTGCAGGCGCCGTCGAGGTCCCTGCCCTCTACCCCGACCCCATGCCCGGGTGAAAACCCAAAATCTCTTTAGATTGGGCGGCGGCGGCACTGCGCGTGTCGTACCCTTCTTGAAGGCGCTGCCTGGGGCGTCTGGGTGCTCGGTTAGAGGAACTGCAGGCAGAGGGGATGGGACCAGTGGCAGCAGGTGGTGTTCGCGACGGAGGAGCGGCGTGGCATCTGGCACGTCGACATCGGCATGGAGCATCGGGGTCTCGCCGGTGGGCGTGTGATGATGGACGAGCGCAGGATGGTGGCGTTGTCTGGCGTCGTGGTGGCGTCGACGGCAGCTAGACCGGGCAAGGTAGATGCAGCAGTACAACACTGAAGATGGATTGATGGCAGGTGGCTGCGGCGGCCTCATACCCGGCAGGCGTCCTGGTTGAGGAGTTCGCCGGACTGGTGGGTGCCCCATACCCGGCAGGCGTCCTGGTTGGGACCTCAGGTCTTAGATGTTAGGTTTGGCTGCGAGGTCTGTTTGGTATTAGGCCCAGACTATCAGCATCCCTTCATCAACTGGATAGGAGTAGCGACACATGTTGCCTAGACGGTGGATTTAGTCTTACTGTTGTATGACTTTGTAAGGTCTTGTGTGGATAATTAATAAAGTGGCTGCATGCATCGTCCAGATGCAGAGGCCGGGGTCCTCCTCCTTTTCTAAAAAAATAAATAGGGAGTATCTAGAACTCATCTAAATGAGATATAATTTGGTCTTATTCACCTGGAAAACAAGAACAAATACAACCCACCTCAGCACACACGCATTTTATAGCATCACATCCAATGGCTATAAAAGATGAATGAGACCAAATTATATCTCATCTAGATGAGTTCTGCAAAACTGAAAAAAATATATAGAAAGGAAGGAAGGAAGTTGGTCATCCTCCACGTACCCTGTTCGTACGTAACCATACGAAACTGTGGAATTGATGCATCCATCGCGGACGTTGGGAGCTAGCTTGACTGTCTTGTTCCTGTCTTGCCCGCCAGTTGGGTTGGGAATACCCTCACCTCCTTACGTCCACATGCTTCCTCTACCCCTCGTTGGATCTAATGAACTGGTTCTGTTTTTTCTTTCTCTTGAACCTGGCTGATTTGAGTAACAAAGATTCACAATTCATTTCGCTTTTAACGACACGAATTGACCAGTCGTACGTGTTAGACCGGCCAACAAAAGTACTACATGTTAATTGTACAGTGCGAGCTAAGCAAGCTGCCTGACAATTAATCGCACACCAACGACTCATTCTAGTTTAATTGCACGGCAGTTGTGTACCACTGCGCATTCGTGCTTTTGTTCGAAGCACGACAATTGGTGAAAACCCACGGTCTGATCTTTGGTGGTTGGACTGGGCGACGGCGGCGCTTGTACGCCGTTCCTTTGTTGGAGGCGTCGCTCTTGAAGAACCCTTCTTGTCATTTTTATGTTGTCAAAAGATTGTTGGCGCGGATGGTCGTTGCATGTATATCGCCAATCGGTGCTTTCATTACTGTGGTTTTTTTTTTTCATCCGTCTAGACATAGCTTCGGTCTTGTATGACTTTGCTTTTTGTCAGCGTGATAGTTTTGTGTGTTGAGTTGACTGTGTGCATCCTAGTTATGCAGAGGCCGGGTATGTACTCGTTATGATTGTATCCCTTGATGCTACATTATGAGTCAATAAAAAACACCATTTATCGGAAAAAAAAGCAGGCAGAAGGCGCGGCGACACGCCGCACCCATATAAGTGTCTGTCGGTGGTTTAGTTATGATTTATCTACTTGTTTGTTTTCTTCGTGAAAAGTAAGTAAAGTAGTGTAGCAGATGGCGTTGCAAATTCTAGCAGGGAGCAGACAAAACTTTAATTGATCTTAATCGACAATATATATTTTGTGTGTGGTGTAGGGCAACCCATCTGTATCACACATAATATAGCTTGGGAAACAGGCACGGTGCATGATCAAATTTTGACCAATGACCAAATCTTTTGCCAACTACAAAGATAATTTTGCCATCTATAAATGGAGGAATGACAACTGAGGATGTCAGGAGCAGTCAAATAAGTAAGGAGAAAAGGAGAACTTGAGACTACAACACCATCATAGCAATGAAACAGAGAGTTGAGCGAAGAGCACGTTTGAATTATTGGTGTTGCTGTTGATTTGGTTAAAAGAAATGGAACAGTGAGTTCAGCGAAGAGGTTAATTGAGTGACAGTTTTTTTTTTTTTGCTGAATAGATACCTGTAAGGAGGCAGCCAATTATGCAAGCGTAAGATTATATAGCTCTGATTTGTCATGGATGAGATTAACATCATAGTCATCATTCAGTCGATCGGAACTACAACCCTTATGTAATCAGGAAATGTTCCGCCCAACAAAATATTATCATACCCGTTTTTCTTCACAGGAAGCAACAATTTTAATAGGTGCATAGAAAAAACACCGGAGAAACTAAACAGGCTAATGAGGGCATAGATCCTATTATGCAACATTGAAATTCATATCAGAGAACTCTATATAAGAACTTAAAGATGAACAGAATTGCAGTAAATTTTACAATGTGGGATGCAGATTCGTTGCTTCCTCCCCAGATTCATAAGAGCCTAACTATATATGATCTGCACGTAATTGCTTGTTATCCATTTACTGCTTCCTCTCCAGATTCATAAGAGCCTAACTCCATAAGAATTTACAGTGTGGGATGCAGATCATTGGGCACCATATTTACAGAGTAACAATCAAACGATCATCAGCGACCAAATAATTAAAATTTAAGATCATGTATCTGCACCTAAAGGCAGCCTGGGAAAAAATTTAAACAATGATTTTGGCTGCTAGATCCGAAGGTACATAGAAGATCGTTTTCGCGTGTGAACTTGTTGATCGCAATATATACATAGAGGGCAATAGGATCCTTTACGGTGCTTGTCATGAAACCCTTTTTGTTGGACTCTATTTTGCATATATGATGCGAAAATACAGTGATCCTTATATTTATACACTAGACAAAATGCCCAACACTTGAAAAGCAAACATAAATTATATAACTGACTTGAAGAAGTTTGCTTCATGACCATGAAGGAATGTTGGCCTGTCATGCAAATATGCCGCTCCTAGACATATCCTTGCACACAGCAATGCCGAAAGTAAGCTCAGCTTCAGATCACACAAATACCATTCAAGTGAAATCAATCACTTCGTTGTTTGATCTAGTGTAGGTAAAATAAACTCGACCATTTCACAAAGTACATGAGTGACTCAATATGAAGGGAAATATAGTGAATTTATTTTCCTAATTCTGTGTAGAAATCTTCATAAGCAGAATTCTGCATCATGCTATATATGAAAAATTATATTTGTTGGAAATTAATTATTGCTGCTTGAAGACTATACTCATGGATGAATATGCAGCAAGACTCAGCTATCTTATTATGCTGCTTTCGTTTCTCTACATACTACAATAAAATTGCAGTTTCATGCAATCGCACATCGGAAACACATAGTATCGAAGTTTTCTGGATACATCTATACATAGAACCATTGGATGAGTACATCATACCTGAACATGTCGTTGTAGCTAGTGTATTTGATTATCGAGCTTCCGAACTGAGTCAGAACAATTTGCATGGCAGATCCGAAGATACGCCGATACAGAAGTGCAACTCAGTACCAGGTAGATTGTCAAAACAACAATGCATGTCTAATACTAGAGAGCTTATCCTGCAAAAAATGATACAACTTTACAATACACATTGGGGAATGAAGACGGTTTGGGAACTTATAGAGAAGGGCAAGAGTATAATACAACTTTGCTCCGTATCAATGTCAATTAGAGTGCAATATGCAGCAGTCGTGACAAAAGAGAAATCAATATACAACCAACAGCGTGTCTAATTGTTCATTAATTGAGAAGCCATAAGACATACCAATGATAAAATGGACTAAAACAAAATTAGAATGATAAAACAAAACAATTGCGACGGAATGTGATGAAGAGGCATTTGCCGACATGCTTCTTTCAGTACTTGGATAGTGCCTGGTACGACATTTAAATTTTAAATTGTTGATCATGTAGAAGAATAAAGGCCACTTAGATTACACACAACCTACATAAAAATGATTAGGCTGCCTAAAAATGTCTCAAATTCTCAACAGATGAGCCGTACTAAATTACTGGTTATTAAAAGCAAGCGATGGATTTGCAACATCAATTTAATAATAATTATTAAGTAAAGTCATAGTACTGAGTGGGGTGATAATTAGTGATTCATACTTCAAACATATCTCACATTAGTCGAAGGCGCATAGAGCAATGTAGGTGATAGTAACTATGCACATCTTCTTACCAGATTCATACGAAGATATAAGCTACTCTAGCAGCAAACTAAAGCTAGAAGTATCTAAATTCTAACCAGACTCATGTGTAGCAAGGTGCATTGAAACTTCAAAATAATCACCTTACGTCTTCATTTTTTCTACACACAGAGCATCTCTGGCTTCCCATATCAGATATTTAACTTGAAAAATATTTCTGGATGCTGCAACATGTTTGCTCAACGATTGTTGATATTTATTGTATAATTTGATACACACTCCTGCACACACAACAATGAAGGATGTCAGAACCCAAAACCGAGACTGAATATAAACGAAGGCAGAAGGGCCATATATACGAAAGAAGTTATTTTGAGATATAAATGTTCACCTCTAACATGTAAAACCAGTGAGATCTCCTCCGGTGCCGAGCTTGAGTTCACCTTGAAGCTGCACTGGATCAGCACCCGAGCCCCTGCATCATCACACCATGGCACTTGCTACTGTTTGTGCCAGATAAATAAATACGTAAATTCTGAGTGTAAGCTCTTGTATTGAAAAAGAAAAAAAATGATACACCTGAATTGATCATTTGCTACTAATTCACAGGGCTAATATGGTCCCGTGCTCATTGCAAACAAAGAAACCTAACAAAAAGTTTAAGTAACAACGTAGCAGAGCAGGGGATCTATCCGTTTCAGTTTCAGGGTGAAGCAGTGCCAACATTGATCAGATCACACGTATATGAATGCCTCTGCAGATCATACACGCACGCAGGTGTCAATTTTGCGCGCCTAACTGATCACAGTATCAGTGTTTCGTGTGTATCACATGAGCTTGCATGAACCTACTTGTTTATGGACATGCCCTTTTACTCTTGTTCATATATGAACTGAAAATTAAGAGAACATAATCATATAGGCATATACATGACTATTTTCTTAAGGTTAATCACAACAGAGTTGTGGTAACCTCAATGTTCATCTCTCTTTTCAAGAATTCGCAGTAAAACACTATCCCCGTTGCTGACCAAAGATTAGTCAAATGGGGTCACCTGAAAAGGAAATAGATGCACCACTCGTGTTACAACCTTCACAGTCCAGCTCCTAGACCTCTTCCTCCATCTTCACCTCCTCCTCTTCTTCCCTTCTTGAGTAATTCATCTACGCCATTAAAACATACAATTCTTTAGTTTGTCTTCATCAAAATCAACTAATCAGAACATGCAAGAAAAATACCAATTTATAAACATATTTCATCAAGCAGTCGATGCGACCAGATTTCATCACGCAGTGGGGGAACCTTACCTCATCAGAGCTCTCCTTATTCTCATGTTCCTCATCTCCTTCTCTGAAAGAGTGATGATATGAGGCAGAGAGCGGCGACAGGTGGCCCGCGTGGATGGGTCGGGAGCTGGTGCAACGAAGAAGAGGCATATGTCGTGCCGCTTCTGCTTTCTCTCGATCGATCTCCCCATGTGCCCAGGGGCAGATGGCGGTGGCGGGGGTCTCTCCTTCTCTCCCGCGGCTTGGGGTGGGGCGGGTGTGGGAGTCCTGGACAAGGGGGTCCTCGGGCGACCAGTCTATTGATGTGGGCCGGACTGATGGGCCGTCAAGATACAAGACTGAAGATCACCTCTCGTGACTGATGAAGACTCCCGTGTGCGTGGATGGCAAGCATAGGCGTCCGGATATGTCATTCCTTTCTGTAAAACCGACTTTGTACAACCCTAAGCCCCTCCGGTGTCTATATAAACCGGAGGGTAGATCGGAGGTAGGATCAGAACAACATTGCTAGGCTAGCTGATCTAGGGTTAGCCGAATCGATCTCGAGGTAGATCAACTCTTGTAACCTTTATACCCTCAAATATAATCAAGCAGGAGTAGGGTTTTACCTCCATCAAGAGGGCCTGAACCTGGGTAAACACTGTGTCCTTTGTCCATAGTTACCATTGATCCTCAGACGTACAGCTTGGGCCCCCCTACCCGAGATCCACCGGTTTTGACACCGACATTGGTGCTTTCATTGAGAGCTCCGCTGTGTCGTCGACGGAAGGATCGATGGCTCACCTCTTCACCAACAACAATGCTTCGTCCAGGGAAACCTTCCTCCCTGGGCAGGTCTTTGTGTTCGGAGGCTTTGTGCTTCGCGCCAACTCGATCGGCCGCCTCGAGCAGGTCGATAGTTATGCCCCCGGCCACCAGATCAGGTTTGGAAACCTGAACTATGTTGCTGACATCCGAGGAGACCTAGTCTTCAACGGGTTCGCGGCCTCGGCCGCTACTTTGTGTCCCCGCCAAGAAGACTCTTCGCATCCCTTGTTAGATCCCGTCCAGGGGTCGGCACTCATACCCACCTCGGCCTTAGATCCGGGGCGTGCCTCATTGTCCGAAGACGGGAGCGCTAGCCCCGCCGGACCCTTTCCCCTTGTGGAACTCCTGACCGAAGACCCAGATGCAATCTTAGACTTGGCTCTGGGCAACCATCCCGAACTGCCGAGGTCTGCACTCAGCGGGTCTGATCAGGTGTCCCATGCTGAACTCAGCCCAGCAGATCCGCAGTTTCCAGTCCCACTTTCGCTCTTCGACGAAGCATTGGGTTTGATGCAGTCTCTCGCCATCACGGGGACCTTACCTCCGAACTGTACCCAGTTTGGACTGGGGGCTGAGAGCAGGGAATTTTATGCCCCACCCACCACCCACTTAATAGCCACTGTCGAGGACTTAACCGACTTGTTGGACTATGCGTCCGAAGACATCGACGGCATGGACGACAATGCCGACGCTGAATCAAACCAAGTCCCACCTGTCACGGGGCGTTGGACGGCCACCTCAACCTATGATGTGTACATGGTGGACACTCCGGATAAAAAGAACGACGAGGATAACCCGAGCCCAGATGAGGAAAAACCCATCGATAAACCAACAAAGCGCCGACATCAGCGGCACCGCTCACGATCGCGTCGGGCGAAGGATAGTAATACCGGCACCGGAGATAATGAAACTCCGGACAATGCCGAAGATCTCGAATACCCCGTCGCGCCCACATCCGAACAGGACGAAAGGGAAGAGGGTGAACATAGTCCCATACACGCTGATCACGAAGATTCGGAAGACAGCAACTATATGCCAGAAACCGAAGAGGAGGTTAGCCTCGGCGACGAAGATTTCATCGTCCCAGAGGAACCCCTCGATCAAGAACGCTTCAAGTGACAGCTTATTGCTACAGCTCGGAGCCTGAAGAAGAAGCAGCAGCAGCTTAAAGCTGAACAAGATATGCTGAATGAAAGGTGGACTAAGGTCCTAGCCGCTGAGGAATACGGCCACGAGCGACCTGTTAAAAGTTACCCCAAGCGCAAGCTGCTGCCACAATTCGACGATGAAGCCGTCGAGCCAGTACCGTCGAAGTATAATCAGGCAGACCAACCAGACCGACCACCACGTGGACGGGATAGAGCGGCATATCAAGCCGAACACCAACCCGCACCTCCTCGCCGAAGAGGCAAGGAGACGGCAGCCGCGGGATACAAGTACGACTTGCAACGTGACCGAGCCAATAAAGCCGGCCAGACTAGATCAATCTACGGATCAAGGGGCCGCGCCCCGGCGCGAGACAACGGCTATGAAGCCCGGCATGACGATCATTACTTTATTCGGGATCAGAACCGAACTCAGATGTCAGCCGATCTCCGCCACGACATTGCGCGATATAGAGGGGCCGCACACCCCCTATGCTTCACCGATGAAGTCATGGAACACCAATTTCCGGAAGAGTTTAAACCCGTAAACATCGAACAGTATGATGGGACGACGGATCCGGCAGTCTGGATTGAAGATTTTCTTCTCCACATTCACATGGCTCGAGGAGATGATCTCCACGCCATTAAATATCTTCCTCTAAAGCTGAAAGGACCAGCACGGCACTGGCTAAACAGCCTCCCAGAAAACTCTATTGGAACCTGGGAAGACTTGGAAGACGCTTTTCGGGCCAACTTTTAGGGCACTTATGTCCGGCCACCGGATGCTGACGACCTGAGCCACATAATTCAGCAGCCAGGCAAATCAGCCCGCAAGCTGTGGAATCGGTTCCTAACTAAAAAGAACCAGATCGTAGACTGTCCAAACGCCGAAGCCTTAGCGGCCTTTAAACACAGTGTCCGCGACGAATGGCTTGCCTGACACCTCAGGCAGGAAAAGCCGAAGACCATGGCAGCCTTAACGGCACTCATGACCCGCTTCTGTGCGGGCGAAGACAGCTGGTTGGCTCGTAGAAGCAACAGCTCAGGTGACCCCGGCACTTCCGAGGTGCGGGACGGCAATGGTAAACCTCGCCGTAATAAAAACAAACGTCGGAACAACAACGACGACGCAGACGATACGGCAGTCAATGCCGGATTCAGCGGTCCCAAGTCCGGTCAGCGGAAGAAACCTTTCAAAGGTAACAAGGACGGGCCATCTAGCTTGGATAAAATCCTTAAGAGGCCCTGTCAGATTCATGGCACACCCGATAAGCCTGCTAACCACACTAACATGAATTGTTGGGTTTTCAAACAGGCCGGTAAGATAAATACCGAACACAAGGGAAAGGGACCTCCAAGTGAAGATGATGATGAGCCCCGTCAGCCGAACACCGGGGGTCAGAAGTAGTTTCCCCCCGAGGTGAAAACAGTGAACATGATCTATGCCACTCATATCCCCAAAAGGGAGCGCAAGCGTGCACTAAGGGACGTCTATGCTGTAGATCCTGTCGCCCCCAAGTTTAACCCATGGTCAGCCTGTCCGATCACTTTTGATCGCAGGGATCACCCAACCAGTATCCGTCACGGGGGTTCGGCCGCCCTGGTACTTGATCCAATTATTGATGGATACCACCTCACTAGAGTCCTTATGGATGGAGGAAGCAGTCTCAACTTGATTTATCAAGATACTGTCCGTAAGATGGGGATCGATCCATCACGAATCAAACCTAGAAACACTACCTTTAAAGGTGTGATATCAGGAGTGGAGGCCCGTTGCACGGGCTCAATTACATTGGAGGTAGTATTCGGCTCCCCAGATAACTTTCACAGCGAGGAATTAATCTTCAACATCGTCCCTTTCCGCAGTGGCTATCATGCACAGCTCGGACAAACTGCGTTCGCCCGCTTCAATGCAGTCCCGCACTACGCTTACTTGAAGCTTAAAATGCCTGGACCTCGTGGCGTTATTACCGTCAATCGTAATATGGAGCGCTCCCTCCGTACTGAAGAGCACACCGCGGCCCTTGGAGCCGAAGTGTATGGCGGCCTTATCAAGCCAAACAGTTCATCGGCCAATAAAGCCGACGGCGTATCCAAACGAGTCCGGTCCGCGCCTAATAGCAATAAATCAACGGATCTGGACCTTGATTAACAGTTCGGCCTCCGCCGACTGCCCCATAAGGTTGCGGCTTACGTACCGCGCGTACATAACTACGCACTAAAAATACCTTGGGCAGCGCGGAGGCACACTGCGGAAAAGGTCCATAGTACGGCTTGACCCTATTCGGACCGCATATATATCCTTTCTTTTTTCCTCTAAACTGCAGGTTCATCAAGAGCCCTACTTGCGGGATGGTTGTCGCAGGAGTTCCTTTTAAGGCTGGCGCGTCCCAACCATCGAACACTCCTCTTAAAGGACTTATTACTAAGGAGAAAAGGCGCAGACGTGCGGCAGGGCATCATCGGAGTTTCTTTCTCTGAACTATGATTTTCAGGCCCTGTGTTAGACTTTCCCTTACGTAAAATCTTTTTTTTTCTTTTTAGGCATGTAACATGACCCTAATATTTATGGCATTGTCTGTCGAAACACGCCTCGACGTGTTAATAAGGATATAAAGGAAGCAGATGATCATCACATTTTTGGTTAGACTCTTATACCATCTTGTCATCCATATTACCCCTTGTGTTCGACTGACATATGTGCTTCGGCACGGCCTTCATACCAGGGGCTGTATTCGGCTCCGCAACATTCTCATAGTCCGAACACCTATAGGGAACTCTTTGGCGTCCCGGATATTGCATTATATGCATCTGCTCCGAATCATGTCTTTGGTCTATAGTTGGGTTGCCCGGCTCTTGTCTTTGCAACCTTACGTTCCGCAAGTTCGGTTAAGGTAGTAAAGGGAGAACTACTGCAATTGTATTTCTGGTTCGCCTGGTTAAGTAGCTCAGCAGAGAAAGCCGAAAACTGACTGTCATAATGGGCGAGAGCGGGTCAGCGATCCGGTGACTTAGTGTCATACTACAAATCGTTCGCGATTTATGCCGTGTTATACGAGGGGCTGGGCTTCGACCAGCCGCATTGCAAAGGCGCCGTACTCCGGATTGCCGTTCACGCAACAAGGGGCTAGTACTTAGCGCCGCCAATGGACTCTTATGGCTAAGTGAAAGTGATAAAGCCGCATAGTCTGATTGCCTACTTCACCTTGCTGACGCCTCCTACATCGGACCAAGACGTTGGATAAAGTGCGGTCATGCGTTCCCGAACACGCCTGTAATATTTACGTGGGGGCAGAAGCCGACGACTGGTAAACTTTCAGATTTATAAATTAAACGGCCAAACAAGAGGATAAACTAACAAAATCATAAAGCGCAAACATAAAAATTTCACATTATAAGTTCATTACATGGTTTTTACAAACAGGACTCAGCTACTCAAATATGACATCCTTTGAGCACTGGCCCTCCACAATGCGGGCTCCTTCGAGGACCTCGTCAAAATACTTTTCCGGCCGCCGGTGCTCTTTGCCTTCAGGTGGCCCGGCGGTGGCAATCTCGGTGGCCTTCATCTTCGCCCATTGTACCTTGACCTGGGCGAAGGCCATCTGGGCACCTTCTATGCAGGCCGACCGCTTGATGTCGTCAATCCGAGGACACGCCTCGACCAGCCGCTTCACAAGTCCGAAGTAGCTGCTGGGTATGGGCTTGGCTGGCCAAAGACGGACTATTACATCCTTCATGGCTAGTCCGGCCACCCTGTGCAGCTCCGTCAGCTGCTTCAGCTAATCGCTGAGGGGCGCCGGATACTCTGTCGCAAGGTATTGTGACCAGAATAGCTTCTCCGTTGAACTCCCCTCTTCGGCGCGGAAGAACTCGGCGGCGTCAGTAATACTCGGCAGATCCGCAAAGGCGCCTGGAGAACTCCAAACTCGGGTCAGTAAAATGTATCTCTTTCTTGTAAATTTACTCTGCATGAGAAAGGCCTTACCAGCCGCTATCTACCTCGCCTCTTGGATCTCCTGGCGAGCGCCCTGGGCTTCAACCCGGGCTTCCTTCACGCTCTTAAGAGCTTTGGCGAGTTCGGTGGCTTGTTCCGAACTCTTCTGCTCTAAGGACTCGCACTTAGCGATAGCATCCTTGAGCTCCTGTTCGACCTCGCTCACCCGCGCCTCGTGTTGTTCACGGGCGGTCCGCTCCACCTCCAAATCTTTGGCCGCTTTGTCAGCGGCCGCCTTGCTCACCTCCGCCTCCTTCTTGGCTTCGGCGAGGGCGCTCTTGAGGGACTCGACCTCAGTTGTGCCAATTGTGAGTATTTTATAGCATTTCTAGTCAGTTTACACGACTACATACACACATCACTTTAGAGGATGGAGTATTTTCGCATAGCTTGGGTTTCATTAAACCGCTTATTGATGCGGTCGAGCTCCTCATCGGCCAGCTGAAGCTTCCGATTGAGCTCAGAAACCTCTGCGGCTTGGGCAGTAGCCGCTAGCATATATGCCTGTCCAACAAGATAGCATGATACATTATCAACTTGTTTTAGACCCTTTGTCCGGATTGTTCTAATCCGGACAGAGTCTCAGGAGCTACTGTCTATACATGAGTTCAACCTTGCATAAAAAATAAACTTGTAAGAGAATTACATCGCATACCTCAAAGCCCGTCAGTAGGCTGTTGAAGGCTTCGTTCAGTCCGCTCTTCGCGGACCGAACCTTTTCCATAACCGCACCCATCAGGGTGCGGTGCTCCTCCATGATGGAAGCGCGTTGCAGCGCTTTCTCCAGAGTATGAGCGGCCTCCGGATTGACAGAGGCCATCGATGGAGCTGCCGCTCCTCCCCCCTCTGTCGAAGGGGGGTGTTGGTCCGAACCCGGAGCCACATTGGTCTCCGGGACGGTGTTCGGTGAGGGCCCGAACTCTTGAGGCCTCCCACCCTCGGTGGTCATGGGGGTCGCCGTGCCCCGATCTGCGGCATCCGAGGTATTGACCTCGGGCACCTTCTGGACGGTTTCATCCGCCCCTCCTCGGCCAGGAGAGGTTCTCTGGGATGACACCTCGGTGTCCTCCATGGCGGGGGGAGGAGGCTCGCGATGGTCCGTCGCTCTCCACCTCTTCAGGCGGCAGAGAATTCCCTGTCGAAGTCGAGGGGTTCGGGATATCGCGCGAAGGGCTGAAATATGAGCAAAAATACAGTTTATACAGAGGCGGGTAAGCGAGGAACTTAACAAGTAAGGTTTTGATACTTACGATTCGGCCAGGGGCTTGACCCTGGAAGCTCTCCTTGGGCCGTGTTCGGACCCCGAGTCCGAACTCACCGAGTGGGTAACTTTCTTCCTCTTCGGCGTCGCCTCCTCCGGATTCTCGGAGGCCGTCCTCTTCTTCCTCCTCGTAATACGAGGGGAGTCGCTCTCCACCTCCTCTTCCTCCTCCTCTTCGTCCTCGTCTCCCTCGTAAGAGGAGACGACCTCGGTCTCTCCGGACACTGCGTCCGGAGGACCTTTGCGGTGGGGCCCGTCCTTGGGCCCCTTGCCCTTCTTCTTGTTTTTCTTCTCCGGCGCTTGATAGGGCGCCGGGACCAGCATCTCCTCCAGCTGAGGAGTGACTGGGTCTTCGGGTAGCGGGGCCGGACTCTTAATCCGCTCCGCCTTTTTTGTTCAGCCCTGTAACAAAGGATGGGTTTATGAGTTCGACATAGATCGAGCATCATATCTATAGAACCTAGTAAATTATATATAAAGTAAAAAGTATATACTCCATCACCTAAGTATATATATATAACACCAGTTAAGACGTCTAACTAAGTATAATATTTATATATATAGTATATATGTGTAGTCAACTCATGTCTGTTCTTCAGAGATGACGAGTACTTACCGGAGAGGCCAGATTCGTGGCTTTGAGGCCGACGTCTTCGGTCTCCATGGGCCAGCTCTTCTGCGCCTTGAAAAGCAGCTTCCACATCCCCTCGTGCGTGGTGCCAAGGAAATGCTGTAGCATCCGCGGCTCCTCTGGCTCAAATTCCCACATGGGGGAAGCCCGGCGCTGGCAGGGGAGAATACGGCGGAAGAGCATGATCTGAACCACATTGGTTAGACCAACGATCTTCCCCAGCACGTTGGTGATGCGCATTTGCAGCGCCAGCACCTCCGTCTGGGGCCCCCAATCGAGGCCCTTTGCGTTCCAGGAGGTGAGCCTCATGGGGGGTCCGGATCTGAATTCCGGAATGGCCGCCCACTTAGTGCGGCGCGGCTCGGTGATGTAGAACCACTCCTGTTGCAAGATCTTCACGGTCTCCACAAAGGCCCCCTTGGGCCATGTGGTGTTCGGCAGCTTGCTAATCATAGCTCCACCGCAGTCCGCGTGCTGCCGTCGACCACCTTCGGCTTCACATTGAAGACCTTGAGCCATAAGCCGAAGTGTGGGTGGACGCGGAGGAGAGCCTCACACACGACGATGAACGCCGAGATGTGGAGGAAGGAATTCAGGGCTAGATCATGGAAATCTTGCCCGTAGTAGTACATGAGTCCATGGACGAAGGGGTGGAGTGGAAAACCTAACCCTCTAAGGAAATGGGGGAGGAAGATGACCCTTTCACCGGGCTCCGGAGTAGGGATGATTTGACCCTTGGGGGGAAGCCTGTGCTTGATGTCAGCAGCAAGATACCCCGCACTCCGGAGATCTTTTATCTCCTTCTCCATCACGGAGGAGGCCTCCCACTTGCCTTTGGAGCCGGCTCCAACCATGGTCGGAGAAGGCGGTGGTGGTGGTGAGAAAAACGGAGACTTTGCGAGCGCCGAGAGCTTGGGAGATTGGAAGGCTGAGGAGATGTGAAGGCGTGGGGGAGAACGTAGAGGTCCATCGCCCTCTTATAGGCAGTAAAAATGCCAACCGCCCCCGCTTGTGCCTTGAATCTCGCCTATTCCCAATGAGTGCGCCGCAAACGGTTGGATTATCCAAATTTTATTGATGAATAATCCCGTAATAAGTGGGCAGGATCTCTGCTTTGACGGGACGTGCCAACAAGGCGTGGCCTCGAAACACTGAGTGCGGGGTGTAAAAACGGTTCAAAATGTCGAAGGGTCAAGTCTGACGCTTCGCCGAAAAAATTGTCAGTCAAAGACACTGTTCTCATTTTTTATCCTGCCTTCGCGGCTAAGGGTTGTGCTCGTTATGAAAAGCTGGATACAGCTCTTTTATAGAGGAAAGCCGATGTGTATTCTTCAAGGAACCCGCCTTGCAATGCCGAAGACAATCGGAACGCCGAATATATCATCATTGAAGACTGGTTCAGGGGCTACTGTGGGAGTCCTGGACAAGGGGGTCCTCGGGCGACCGGTCTATTGATGTGGGCCGGACTGATGGGCCGTCAAGATACAAGACAGAAGATCACCTCTCGTGACCGATGAAGACTCCCGTGTGCGTGGATGGCAAGCATAGGCGTCCGGATATGTTATTCCTTTCTGTAAAACCGACTTTGTACAACCCTAAGCCCCTCCGGTGTCTATATAAACCGGAGGGTAGATCGGAGGCAGGATAAGAACAACATTGCTAGGCTAGCTGATCTAGGGTTAGCCGAATCGATCTCGAGGTAGATCAACTCTTGTAACCTTTATACCCTCGAATATAATCAAGCAGGAGTAGGGTTCTACCTCCATCAAGAGGGCCCGAACCTTGGTAAACACTCTGTCCTTTGTCCATAGTTACCATTGATCCTCAGACGTACAGCTTGGGCCCCCCTAACCGAGATCTGCCGGTTTTGACACCGACAGCGGGGCCCCCGGCGTGTGGAGGCGCGGCTGGTCGGGTCCTCTGGCGCGGCAGCCGGCCTTGCCTAGCGGCGGCGGCGGGAGGCTCTGCGGCCAGAAGGATCTTGGATTGGCGGCCGCGGTATGGAGAGCCTATTGGATTGATCGGCTGTACGTGTGGTCTGGCCTCCAGTCAGATCTGATCTGACAGGTGCGGCTTGCTCCATGCATAGCGACGGTGATCGGCGGCGGTCCCGTGCACACGAGGCTGGATAGAGGTTCCTCGAGCGGATCCGAATGAAAACCCTACTCTTGGCTCGTTGCCAAGGCTGGCGATGGTGGCATTTTCTGCGTCGTCCCCTTCTTGAAGACATCGTCATGGAGAAGTTCTAGACACCTATCCGCCACCTCCGGAGGAAACCCTAGATCGGTCAATCGGATGATGGCGGCGCTCTTGTGCCGTATACCTCTTGGGGGTGTCATTCTTGGAGATATGCATAGGCTCGAGGGACCAATGGACGGCAGCTGCGGTGGAGCGGCCTTCCATGTGACGGATAAACAACGTCGAGTCTCGGCGGCATGGCGCGGCAGGGCCTCGGCGACGGATGTATCATGATGGACGCGCGTAGGGAGGAGGTGTTGTCTGGCGTCGACAACAGGCCTGGAAAGATCGATGCGTCAGTATCTGCTGTTGACAGATGTTGCGAAGATGACAGCTTCAGACATATTGACGTATTACTTTGTAAGGTCTTTGTGAATAATTAATAAAGTGACTGCGTATGGACGATCGGCTCAAACTTGAGCCGGTCTTCTCCCACGCGATTTAAACTGCCTACGGGCCCACGCGCTCACGCCTACAGGGGCACTAATCTTGTTCTTATCCACCGACAGTTTGTCTCCTCCACACGTTTCTTTTCCTCATCTCCTTCTCTCTCTCTCTCTCTCCTTTCGTCAACTCGTCATCGATTCTATCCTGCTGCCGGCTTTCTCCGTCGACCTCATCCTCCCTTTCTCATTCCAACCACGCCCAACTCCACTCTCCGACGCCGAGGAACCAAGCCGACGACAGGCGATGTGGGGTGTGCTGCTAGCGTGGGGGGTGAGCTCCCGGCGCGAAGCTGCGACCATGTGTGGCGTCGAAGTTGCAACGGTGCTGGGTAACGGCGAAAAGCATCGGTGAAATGACGTTGCACCATCTGGCCATCGACAAGACGACGTTAGGGGATGCTACAACCGGCCATGCCCGGTGCTAGGACCGGCGGCCGCCGATGCTACAACCGATGTCGCCGTGAGCTGCGACAGGTCGCCACGGTCGCGGCTACTTATCACCTGATCGAGAGCTGGAACCGGCATAGCGGGGTGTTGCAACCATCGGTGTGCGGAGCTGGAACCGGCATTATGGGATGCTACAACCATCTGTGCGTGGAGCTGGGATCAGTGTCGTCGATGCTACAACTGTGGGTGAAAATGCTGGAACCATAGACGAGCAGAGCTGGAACCAGCCACCACAGAGCTGCAACCGCGGGCGACGGCTCTGAAGGCAGTGACGCCGTGCTACAATCGTGGGCGAAGATGCTGGAACCGGCACTCGCCGTTGTTGCAACCAGCTACGACGACAGCCACGGGAAAGCGGCAACCGACGACAAATGCTGCAACCCGTGGGCTAATTTGCTTGGACCGACGACGCATTTTGCTGCATAGGTGCAGAACCACGTGGGCACCAGCGCTACAACCGGTGAGCAGCCCCGGCGGCCGGCGAGCCGGCGGGCGGCCCCGGCAAGCCGTCGAGCGACCTTGGGGAGCTGCACGGGCGAGCCGGCTAGCGGTGCCATGACGATTCAAGCGAGAGGCTGGGGAGAAGGAGGCGACAAAACAAGAAACACGCATGGAAGAAGATGACCTGTGCGAGGGCGCTGCTTTCCAAATCGTGCGGTCACGAGCGCTGAAATCATGCGGCTGGGGGCCGACCGGCCGAAAATTGGGCCGGCCGGCCGGTGCCTAGCGCTGGACAAGGAAGTAACTCGTTAGTCGAGTTATAATTGGAATAAACATGATGCATGCATGCATGTACATCCGACCCAACCAAACTCAAACACGTTTGGCTCCATACAACAATAAGGTTCTGCTCCGTCCGGTTTGGGTTCCTGACTCTAATCCGATGTGGCAAAGCTGCTTCCGTTCTCCACACGAACTCGCCAAAGCTTGGTGATGCGATATATTAACAGGGTCTGCAGCCGGAGACAGCGGTACGTGCGATCGTTCTCTACCTGTAGCTGGCTTGTTATAGCACGCTAGGGCTTCCAAGTTCTAACTCAAACACGTACTACCCATGGCGTCACGCAAACGCCGACGAGACAACGTGTGTGCGACGGTGGCGACGGAGATCCTGACGACCCTCCCTGCTGATGTCCTGGTCGAGATCATGGTGCGCACTGACTTTCTCACGGTCGTCTGTTGCGCCGCCGTTTGCAAGCACCTCCGTTTTGACATCCTCGGTCCGCAGTTCATCCACAGCATTACCCAAAAGGTGGTTCCAAGCATCCTCGCCTACAGCACCTATGACGATTGGCCCCTAACTGTGGTCCACCCGGTCACCCCCACCATCGTGTCCTTATGCCGCAACCAGCTCTCGCCTTACATGTCGCGTTGCGCCACGGAGCTTTTTAGTCGGTACGAACCGGTGACTCACCCTGTGCGTTCGGTTTATTCGGTTTACATGGTTCGGTTTATACGGTTTTTCGGTTTGTATGGTATTAATACTTCGGTAAATACGGTATGAAAATAAAATACGGTTCGGTTTCGGTATATACCAAATTATTTCGGTATGGTTTCGGTATATACCATAAAAACCAAAGTTGACGCGAATTTGAAAATGACGTAATAATAATTTGCAAATTTATGACTCAAAACACATACTATTTTACACAAATAGTATATGACTATATATATAAGTATATATGCATGCATTGATTCATCTATTGATGGTTATGGACGTGCTTAGCATTTTAAAAGGAGAAAAATGACTATGTTACAAGAAAAATTTACATGCTTAGTAGTGAATTTAACTCATGTACAAGAAAAATGACAACTTGTATGGTTGTTCATCTCAAGAAATATAAATTTATTTTTTACTTCGGTTTATTCAGTTAACCGTTCGGTTTTTCGGTATATACCATAAAAACCAAAGTTCAAATCGGTATGAAAAGTTCATACCATACCGAAACCAGAAACCATAAAAACCATAAAATCGGTTCGGTTCGGTTTATTTTCGGTATGGTTTTTCGGTTCGGTTTTCAAATGCACAGAGTGACCGGTGACGTCCCGCGGTGGCCTTGTCGTCCTCCGTCGCGAGCACATCAACGCGCGACCCAAATCCAAGCGCTCTTCTGACATGTGTGTGTATGATCCCATGACTGGCAACCACACCTTCCTCCCAAGACCAACAGGTATCAAGAGTACCAAGAACAACTTGCAAGTGTACGTCCTACTCACCGCGGCGGACGGCATCGACTCTTCCTTCATGCTACTCTTCTTCGATCTCTACGAATGGAGCATCAAAGTACAGGCCGCCACATTCTCTGGTACCTGGGGACCCGTCACGACTCATGCGAGCGACCCGGACTTTCCATGGATGTATGTCTGGGAGAGAAGCGCCCCGGCCGTCCTCCACGGCGGTGTCATCCACTGGCTAGTGTTCGATGATATCCATATCCTCACCTACGATGTGTGCACGGGGTCACCCGGAATGGTGAAGCTCCCTCCTACCAAATGCAAAGGAAACAACCTCTACTTGGCAACGTCACCCGATAGGAATCTACTCAAACTGCTCGCCATAGAGGGGTTCAAGATGTCAGTGTGGGTACAACTCAATACGGTCCCAGCAGGTGGTGGTGGTGGTTGGTCACTAGAAAATATGATCGACATAGGGGAGAATCTACGATCAGTCTGCCCAGATATTCCTCTTTAGGATGGAACTGATGTAGTCATTGAGTTCCAGGGCTCCGGAAACAGGAGCGGGGACGTGGTGTTGCTGCAGGTATGTGAGAAAGATCGCTATGGTGCACTCGTAGTTTTTGATTTGCAGACAAAGGAGATCCATGTGCAAAATAAGCGCTCCTCGACATTGGAGATAGACCTACCATATCGTTTACGAACCATGAAAGTGTTCTCCTAGCTAGCTCGTAGGCCTAGTAAGTAGGGGACGATACAAATGGATTTTATTGTTTCAACCGATATTGTATTGTTATTACGTAAGTTATGCCATTGCTTTTAGAATGGTTTTTATTGGTGGATATATGGTCTACATCTCGCCTTGGATTTTCGATGTTGGTCTCTAAAATGCCTTACCAGTACGCCACCCCGACCAAAGGGGAGGTTTTCTAAATCTTAGTTGTTTTTAGTTCCATACAAATCTGGAAATATTGCTAACTTTTTGAGTTTCACGTCCTATAATCTCCTCCAAATAATTATCCAGTGCACATTGGAATGGAGTCATGAGAAACTTTTTCTCCAATGAACTTCGACCTACCATATTTCCTACAACTGCAAGCCAAGAGATTTTTTTCCCTAACTTGTATGCACTGCGCTTTGGCTCTAGTGAACTAGCTATTTTTCTCTTTTCTCGAACATGCTAATTTGGGCAAGAAATAATCCCAATTCATTTCCCTTTAAGTGATGTGCATCGACAGGTCGTGTTAGACAGATGAACGAAAGCATGACCATGCAATGAAAGCTGCTAGATCAATTCAATTTTCAAACCTGAGCCCTCACGTGTGAGTTAAGTATTTTAACGAACGCAGAGCGCCGTTGGTTCAGCCAGCGGGTGGCTCAAGGCAAAGGATAATATTGAGATGGATCCAATGGTCCATCTTTGATCTGGCATGCCGCCACGCGTCAACGATGACTTCAGACGTCGCTCTTTGCCATCAAGGTGCTCGGGCGCCACATACCCCAGGACACCAGCCACCTACCAATGCAAGCCCCCGGTTCATAGTTTACACTACTTACGTGTATCTAAATGAGTACTAAGGTGTCCTGCATCAACATGATCAAAAGTCTTCATGACAACTCTGAAAAGAGCTAGCGAAGAATCAATTTTCGGCCACACGCAGTCTAAATTAGGAAAGAGAGTGGTGGTCTGTTTGATACTTTATAAGCTCTTGTGGAGATGGAGAACAATTACAGCGGTCCTAATGGTCAGTTTAAATTCAATAAGTGGAAAATGGACAGTCTCGCCTGACAGTGTTGAGTCTGCAAGTGCCAATAAATGGAAAATGGACAGTCTCGCCTGAACAATGTTGAGTCTGCAAGTGCCTCACTCTTATTGTTCTTTAGTTGCAAGTAAGCACTAAGCAGAGATGATGCCAGTTATGTTTTTAACATGAAGGTGATGTGGCCCTTCATGGGGCCGCACGCGCATAGGCCACAAGAGCACTCAAACCAGCGGCAAAGGATGACGAGGCCGCCGCGGGGCGTCACCTGATATCAAGGGCGGAGCTAGAAAATTTAGCTGATGGGTTCTTTCATTGACTTATTGTGAGGATTTGGTCTAAGTGTAAAGTCTAATTTTGCACCAACTTACATCAACAATATAGCATTTTGTTTAAATGGTTCTGTGTATCTTAATTATGCAGAGGCCGGATGTTGCTCATCATGCTTTGTATCCGCTTAATACTACATTTTGAGCTAATAAAAGTGGCTTTATTAGAAGAAGAAAAAAAACACTCCATTTCAAAGAAGAAAAAAGAATACAGCGCTTGAAAAAAAAGCAAAAGAGATAGAAATATGATATCACTTGTGCAAATGCGGAAATGTTATCATCCTCTATAACACTAAGCTCCCTAATTTTAAAGCGCTCACAATCAATTGAGGTCTCTAATTGAAATTGGGTCACCCGATTTTGACCGGGTCAACAATTTCTCAAAGCTCTCTCATTCAATCTTTTTATACTACAAAATATGCTTCCTAATTTTTAAGGCGTCACAACTAATTGAGATCTTCAATTTAAAATTGAGTCACTCATTTTTTACTAGGACAACAATTTCTCAAGGAGCTCTCCCATTCAATAATTTTAGTTTACTATTGTTCCCTAATTTTGAAACTCTTCAATTCGATTGAGGTATTGAATTATGTATTTGGTTTAATATATTGATCGGGCCAATCATTTTTCAAATCAATCGGCATCAACCGCATATAAAAGCATATCAATCTCACGCACCCTCCTACCACCTAGAAAAAATAAATGCCACCATGTGATATGGTAGCATCAATATAGTTCATGCAGCTACCGACACATAAATTTCCCCATATAAATATGGGTTTCTTAGCGGATAACACAGAATCACATCGAGAAAGGCCCACCAAATCATCAAATTATATAAAAAATAAAATACACACCATCATCTTCTCGCCCCGCCAAACTAAATATTCCATCAATTCTAAAATGTAAGGGTATTAGTTTTTTGGAAAGTCAAATTCCTTTAACATTGAACAAGTTCAGAGCCAAAAATGTCAACATCCACAATATTAAACAAAAAAAGTTGGAAACTCATTTCATGACGAATCTAATTATACCGATTTGGTATTATGGATATTGATATATTTCTCTTGAAATTTGATCAAACTTAAAAATATTTGACTTTAAAAAACTGTAATACACCTTATATTTTATATAGAGTGAGTAATGTTTCTAAAAAACCCAGCAACACTAATGGCGCAGCAAAGCGCGTGCCCAACCCTTCTAGTTTTTTATTATGTATAACAAACACAAGGGTATTTATAGCTAGTAACTATTAAAGCATAATGATTAGATTGTATGATTACGGAGTTAATCTGGTTGTGGTGGGTCGAGCTGTCAAAGAATAACCCAAAGTCCCAAACATATGTTAATCGCACCCGGAAATTGACAAGTCAAAAATATTCCTATTAACAACAAATCACTTAAAATTAAGAACTCTAAACATACAATTTAGGTACTCCCCCCCTTGTCAGAAATGTTATACGCTTTGTATAAATTGATCAAAACAGGCATACACTTTCTAGAAATTGATGGCTTATCTCGTAAGAGATATGATGCACTTTGCCTATGTGTAACATGTGGCCTTGGCCTTGAAGTGCCTGCATCATTATTTAGATTTGGTAATTGATTTCCCTTGAGGGACATCGTTCCATACCCTAAATCAGCCAAAGTATGTGCAGTAAGCACTTACAAAATTAGGGTTGGAGAGAGGCGATGTGGTGATGCAATTTCAATACCTCGAATTTGGAGTTTTGGACAACCATCGCCGGCTTTCTGCTGTCGACCTACCATGGCGTCTGGCAAGTGATGGTTGATTGAGGGCGAACAGGAGAAACGAAGGAGCAGAGCAAATAGGAAAGACAAGTCGTGGCCTGTGTCGTGTGGCTGCCGAGAAGAATAGGATTGGGCCACGAACAGGCTAGGAACAGAGGCAATGTTTGGGCTTTTAGGCTTTTTTTATTGGGCTGCTCACTCGGCGATGGAACTTGATGGGTTGATCCCCTGTTTTGCGTTGGGTTCATTGGAGTCATAGTTTTAAATAGCCGGCTATAGCTCCGCTATAGCCCGCTATAGCCTTTTCAGGAGAGTGCCGCTAAATGGTCGGCTTCACAAATAGCCCGCTATAGCCTGCTATAGCCCGCTATAGCTCCGCTATAGCTGATTTTGAGGCCCGCCGCTATTTTTCATAGCCCGCTATTTAAAACATTGATTGGAGTACGTATATCTACATACGTGTACTAGATCAGGAAAAATCGTTGGGTTCATCTGAACCCAACGCTAGCACGCTGGCTCCGTCTCTGCCTGATATTACTGGCCAACGTGATTGGCGGCACAGCGTGGCATGAAGGGTTAGACGTCGTGACACAAAGATATGGCGGTAGGGACCGGATGGACTAGGGTCATGTGCCAATCCTGATAGGTGGAGCGCTAGGCGAGCATGCAGAGGCTGCCTTCTGGCTGACTGGATGGATGAACGGTGGGCTTAGGATGTCACCAGGAGCGATAGGCGGGCATGTAGGGGCCGTCTTCTTGCATATGGCAGCGCAGTGGACGAGCATGAAAAGGTCAGTGTGTACTATGATCTCAAGCAGGAGATAAGTTGGGAGGGTCATTGAAATCTCCGATGCCGCCAGACATATGTTCTTTCGCCGGGGTTTCTGTGGCGCCATGGGTCGTGTGCGTTTGAGTTAGGTGCATTGCTATAAGTAGCTATCTAGCTCCAGGAACCATTAAAAGCGTATGTGGTCTCCAACTACAGATCCATCCATTAATATTGTATAATCACCAAGGCGACTTTTTCTGGAGAACGTAATCAGGTACATGATCACACACAAGGATCCAAATCGGATGGCTTCAGTATGATCGGTCTTTCTTGATTGCACGAGACATGCATACACTTAGATATAAAATATCCATCCTTGTCCTATGTTGTATATAGAATGCATCCGATGTCGGGTGGACTTTATTACTCAGTAGACCATGTACTCGTGTGATACGATAAAATAAAATCAAATATGGACTAATCAAGCACCACTCGATCAAGGTGGTAAATACATTCGTAACATACCCTACCTACTTGGCTGGCTTGCTAGCTACGAGAAAACTTTCATGGTTTGTAGGTGAGATGGCAGGTCGATCTCAAACAACGGGGAGCAGGAGGCATACTTTTGTCGATGCATCTCCTTTGTCTCCATATCAAGAAACGCACAAGCTCGATTACGCACCTGCAATTCAACCACGCCTCCGTTCCTCTTTCCAGATCCATTAAGCTCAATTAGTACATCAGAGCCACCTGCAACAGGAAGGTCTGGGTACAACGACCGCAGCTTATCCTCTACATTGATCACACTTTCCAGCACCCAACCAGTAGCACCACCACCACTTGCTAGTACTGTGGGGAGGTGTAGCCACATGGATATCATGAACCCATCTATAGTGATCAATTTCAATACGTTCCCGTCTGACGACGTTGCCAAGTGGAGCTGCTTTTCATTGCAGTTGGTAGGTGGGAGCTTCACCAGTCCCGACATTCTGGTCCTCACATCATAGGTGAGGATTTGTTTGCCGTGGTCCGCTATCCAGTGGAGAACACCACCGTGGAGGATTGCGGGTTGGCTGTAGTCACGGACTGACCACCAGAGGGAGTCACGGTGCCTGTCGTATGTAACGGGAGGCCCCCAGGTACTAGAGGATGATGTGACGGTGTGTACTTTGATGCTCTTACACAAGTTGCGATCCATGAAAAGCAGCATGAAGGAGCAGTCGATGCCATCCGCAGCGGTGAGCAGGATATACTCATGGAAGGTGGTGATGCTAATATGGACATAGGGCGATTTTGAGAGGAAGGTGGTTTGGCCTGTCATGGGATTGTACACGCACAGGTCCAAACGGTGCTTGTACTTGTGACGCGTATTGACACATAAGTGGCTGAGGGCTACAAGGCCGCCGCGGAATGTAACTGGACTATATTGGCCGAGGAGGCTGGCCGTGCGGCGTGACATGAAGGGCGAGAGGTGGTCATGGCAAAAAGACGCAGCGGCGGGCGTGACTGGGTGGAGCAGAGTCAGAGTTAGGGGCCCTTTGTCGTAGGTGGGGAGGTAGGCGAGGATGGAGGGAGCCACGTGTTGGGTCACGCGGCGAAGGAATGACGGCCTTAGGATGTCACGGCGAAGGTTCTTGCAGGTGGCAGCGCACCGGAGGAGAGTGAAAAGGTCGGTGCGCGCTACGATCTCAAGCAGGAGATCGGCTGGAAGCGGCAATGGTGCCGTGATCTCTGTAGCCGGCGCCCCCGCACATATGCTGTTTCGTTGGCGTTTCCGTGGAGCCATGGGGGTTGTGTGTTTGAGTTGGAGGCCTTGGCTTGCTATATAGCCAGCTGCTATTAGGAGCGGTTGCACGTACGTCTCCGGCTGGAAACCACGTTAATATTGACACACAGAATTTGTGTGGACAACGGAATCCGGCAGCAGCTCTAATCGGACTCGGGAACCCACGTCAGCACGATCGAGCTGGCTCGGCACATGCAAACAAGGAAAAACGAGTTGGAGTTTGAGTTTGAGTTTACCTTGGTAACCAAACAAAATCGATTCCGTTAGTTTAATCAATTTAAACGATCGACTAAGATGCATGGACGTGCATGCATGCATGACAACTTTCCACACTACTCAGTTAATAATGCCTGCATGCAACTACGGATCATCCATATTATGTCTGATCGGTAGCCTTGACCGGTAAGAGAAATCATCTAGTAGTTCCTTGGCAAAGAGAGATGGCCCAGATATTGGGCCAACGGCACACAAGCCGAATCTATCGAGACCCTGCGGCTAGCCTGCTTTAATTTGTCACCAAGAGATCGATTTGTATATACAACAACTCACGCACGTACGGTACACCTTTCTGGTCCAGCTAGCTAGAAAGAACGTTCTTAACCTCTTGTGCTTACATCTTTTGGTGACAATTTATATTTACTGTCAGCTCCTTTGCCATCCATCCTTACATCGACTGTCAGCTCCCAATCAAGTGTCTACTCATGTCCTTAAACTCTTGTATGTTATAATTATATCTCCGTTCTATAATGTAGTGCGTATAAATTTTTGAAAAGTCAAACTTTGTAAACTTTGACCAAGTTTATAGAGAAAACTATTTATATCTACAATATCAAAATTATAAAATATAAAACTACATCTGGATGATATGTGTTTGGCATTCTGGATGTAAATATTTTTCTCCACAAATTTGATCAAAGTTTGTGAGGTTTGACTTTTTTTTTAAATCTATATGCAATAAATTATGGAACGGAGGTATTATTAATTCTTTTCGACCTGCAGTTGCCAGAAGGAGATTGCGTAGTCTGTGTTTATTTGTGCATCAGCTCTTAATCGCTCTTGTAATCACCAAAACCAAATTTGACTGGAGAAGGGAATCTTCCACTAAATGCGATGTGAGTCCTGCTTCAGTACAACCCCCCTCACTAATAAACGTGTACAGGTCAATATTGATATTTCACACCTTTTGTTTGCACGATGGATCACCCATCGAGATGTATATGCCGTACGTTTTGGGAGAGGACACGCTACTGGGCCGACCCACTAACAGGAACCTAAATAGAGCAAATTCACAAAACAATCAATGCGCAGTCCATGGATCACCCACCGAGATGTATACGCCGTACATTTCGGGAGAGGACACGCTACTCGGCCGGCCCACTAAAAGGAACCGAAATAGAGCAAATTCACAAAAACAATCAATGCACTGTCGAGATTCGAACTCGCGACTTTAGACCATTGAAGGCGTGGGTGTTTTAATAACACACACAAGTGGCACAATTGAAACAAACATTTACAAATTTCGAACGTTACCCTCAAATCTCAGGACCGGTCCTAGCTCCATTTCGCTCCATATGCTGTTTGGTAAAATTGTTTCATGTTTTACATCCAAAGGATGTAGTCTTTCACGATGTAAAATGTACACTACTGGGAAAGGGCTTATAGGTGAACCCCAATGAGTGGAGGGCGGCCTATGTCACCCGCCACATCTACTTATAAAAATTAGCAGCGGCGAGTAACAAACAGCGACCGCCACAGCTAACAGCACAACTGTGGTGGGCAGAATTCAAACACCGCCACAGGTACAATCTCCCGAACAAGGCTTGCTTCCATAACTCAGCTATGACGGGCCCTAGCAGTTGCCCGCCACAGGTAGTAGATGAAGCAGTGGCGAGCGCTGGCTAGCATCCGCCACTAGCTATCATTGCGGGATGCCCAATTTTAGTAGAACATAGCTGTGGCGGCTCCTCTACCACGCCCGCCAGTGGTAGT
Organism: Thinopyrum elongatum; assembly: GCA_011799875.1. Lineage (NCBI taxonomy): Eukaryota > Viridiplantae > Streptophyta > Magnoliopsida > Poales > Poaceae > Thinopyrum > Thinopyrum elongatum. The sequence goes on from CM022303.1 coordinate 731,321,869, forward strand.
TTACATAACTGTGGCGGGCAGAAACACAAAATATTTTCCCGCGTGGGGTTGCTGTCCACGTCACTTTGCAGTGGCGGGCTACTCCTGCCGCCCGCCAATGATAAGATCGTGTGTGATGTTTGCTGCCTGGTTCAGTGGCTTCCCCTCCCTAGTTTCTTCCTCTCGCACAACGCCCTCTTCCTCTTCCTCCTACTCCTCTCACCATTGATCATCCACCACATCTCTCTCTTCTTGATTTCATCCAATCGATCGGACATGACATCGGAGAGAGACGAGGAGACACATTTTAGGTGAGAATTCTTTTCTAAATTCAACCTCGTGTGTATGTATACGCATGCAGGAGTACTTTATTATTGGTGTGTGGCGCGATGGACGTGTGTATGTATACGCATGCAGGAGTACTTTATTATTGGTGTGTGGCGCGATGGACGTGTTGGGCGATTCAACATTCGGTTGATCGGATGCTTTTGTTGAAAATTTCCAGGAAATACAAATGAGTGCCAAATCTCATAAATTTTTTAATTAATTTCCATTTCGTCTAGTTGGTGTGACTCAATATGTCCCATTATTAGCAACGGTCATGCCGAATTTTTTAATTTTCCATATTCTTGTTGGGAATCGTTGCATGGAAAACAAACAAAATTCTACGCACACGCAATGATCTATCCATGGAGATGCATAGCAACGAGGTGGAGAGTGTGTCTACGTACCCTCGTAGTCCGTAAGCGGAAGCGTTTGACAACGCGGTTGATGTAGTCGAACTTCTTCGCGCTTCATCCGATCAAGTACCGAACGCACGGCACCTCCGCGTTCTGCACACGTTCAGCTCGGTGACGTCCCTCGCCTTCTTGATCCAGCAAGACGTCGAGGTAGCAGATGAGTTCCGTCAGCACGACGGCGTGGTGACGGTGATGGTGAAGTGATCTCCGTAGGGCTTCGCCTAAGCACTAAGGAAATATGACCGGGGGTGTAAACGGTGAAGGGGGACGCCGCATACGGCTAGGCAATTGTCTGGTGTGTGCTAGGCGCCCCCTTTGACATATATATAGGTGGGAGTGAGGGAGGAGCAGCCATAGAAGGCGCCCAAGTAGGAGGAATCCTACTTGGAGTCCCTCCCAAGGCGCCCCCCCCCCCCCCGCCATATATAACCGAGGGGGAAGGAAAGAGGGGGGAGAGGGAAGGAAGTGGGAATCCTAATCCACACTTTCCTTTCCCTTCTCCCCTTTCCTTCTCCTCCTTAGGCCGGCCCATATGGGGGGCGCACCAGCACCTTGTGGCTGGTGCGTTTCCCCTCTTGGCCCATAAGGCCTGTATCTTTTGCCGGGGTGCCCGGAACCCCTTCCGGTGACCCGATAAGTACCCGGTACCCCCCGAAACACTTCTGGTGTCCGAATACCATCGTCCTATATATCAGTCTTTATCTCTCGACCATTTCGGGACTCCTCGTCATGTCCGTGATCTCATCTGGGACTCCGAACAACATTCGGTCACCAAATCACATAACTCATATAATACTATATCGTCATCGAACGTTAAACGTGTGGACCCTACGGGTTCGAGAACTATGTAGACATGACCGAGACACTTCTCCGGTCAATAACCAATAGCGGAACCTGGATGCCCATATTGTCTCCTACATATTCTACGAAGATCTTTATCGGTCAAACCGTTATGACAACATACGTAATTCCCTTTGTCCATCGGTATGTTACCCGCTCGAGATTCGATCGTCGGTATCTCTATACCTAGTTCAATCTCATTACCGGCAAGTCTCTTTACTTGTTCCGTAATACATCACCTCGTAACTAACTCCTTAGTCATTTGCTTGCAAGCTTATGATGTGTATTACCGAGAGGGCCCAGAGATACCTCTCCGATACTCGGAATGACAAATCATAATCTCTATCTATGCCAACTCAACAAACACCTTCAGAGATACCTATAGAGCATCTTTAGGATCACCCAGTTACGTTGTGACGTTTGACAGCACACAAAGTATTCCTCCGGTATCCGGGAGTTGCATAATCTCATAGTCGAAGGAATATGTATTTGACATGAAGAAAGCAATAGCAATAAAGCTGAACGATCATTATGCTAAGCTAACGGGTGGGTCTTGTCCATCACATCATTCTCCTAATGATGTGATCCCGTTATCAAATGACAACACATGTCCATGGTTTGGAAACCTTGACCATCTTTGATCAACGAGCTAGTCTAGTAGAGGCTTACTAGGGACATGGTATTTGTTTATGTATTCACATATGTATTTAAGTTTCCAATCAATACAATTCTAGCATGAATAATAAGCCTTTATCATGAATAAGAAAATATAAAATAACAACTTTATTATTGCCTCTAGGGCATATTTCCTTCAGTCTCCCACTTGCACTAGAGTCAATAATCTAGTTCACATCGTCATGTGATTTAACACCAGTAGTTCACATCATCATGTGATTAACACATCAATAATCTAGTTCACATCGCCATGTGATTTAACACCAATAGTTCACATCGTCATGTGATTAACACCGATAGTTCACATCGCCATGTGACCAACACCCAAAGGGTTTACTAGAGTCAATAATCTTGTTCACATCGCCATGTGATTAACACCCAAAGAGTACTAAGGTGTGATCATGTTTTGCTTGTGAGAGAAGTTTAGTCAGCGAGTCTGTCACATTTAGATTCGTATGTATATTTGCAAATTTCTATGTCTATAATGCTCTGCATGGTGCTACTCTAGCTAATTGCTCCCACTTTCAATACGTATCCAGATTGAAACTCAGAGTCGTCTAGATTAGTGTTAAACCTTGCATCGTCGTAACCCTTTACGACGAACCCTTTATCACCTCCATAACCGAGAAACATTTCCTTAGTCCTCTAAGGATAATTTTGACCGCTGTCCAGTGATCTACTCCTGGATCACTATTGTACCCCCTTGCCAAACTCATAGGAAGGCACACAACAGGTCTGGTACACAGCATGGCATACTTTATAGAACCTATGACTGATGCATAGGGGAATGACTTTCATTCTCTTTCTATCTTCTGCCGTGGTCGGGCTTTGAATCTTACTCAACTTCACACTTTACAATACAGGCTAGAACTCTTTCTTTCACTGATCCATTTTGAACTCCTTCGAAATCTTGTCAAGGTATGTGCTTTGTGATAGTCCTATTAAGCGTCTCGATCTATCTCTATAGATCTTAATGCCTAATACATAAGTAGCTTTACCGAGGTCTTTTATTGAAAAATTCTTATTCAAGTATCCATTTATGCTATCCAGAAATTCTATATCATTTCCAATCAACAATATGTCATCCATATATAATATCAGAAATGCTACAGAGCTCCCACTCATTTTTTTGTAAATACAGGATTCACCATAAGTCTGTATAAAACCATATGCTTTGATCACCTCATCAAAGCGTATATTCCAACTCCGAGATGCTTGCACCAGTCTATAGATGGATCGCTGGAGCTTGCACACTTTGTTAGCACCTTTAGGATCGACAAAACCTTCTGGTTGCATCATATACAACTCTTCTTTAAGAAATCCATTAAGAATTTCAGTTTTGACATCCATTTGCCAAATTTCATAAAATACGGCAACTGCTAACATGATTCGGACAGGCTTAAGCACCGCTACGGGTGAGAAAGTCTCATCGTAGTCAACCCCTTGAACTTATCGAAAATCTTTTGCAACAAGTCGAGCTTTGTAGATAGTTAAATTACCATCTGCGTCCGTCTTCTTCTTGAAGATTCATTTATTCTCTATGGCTTGCCAATCATCGGGCAAGTCCACCAAAGTCCACACTTTGTTCTCATACATGGATCCTATCTCAGATTTCATGGCTTCAAGCCATCTATCGGAATCTGGGCTCATCATAGCTTCTTCATAGTTCGTAGGTTCGCCTTGGTCTAGTAACATGACTTTCAGAACAGGATTACCGTACCATTCTGGTGCGGATCGTGCTCTAGTTGACCTATGAAGTTCAGTAGCAAATTGGTCTAAAGTTTCATGAGCATCATCATTAGCTTCCTCTCTAGTTAGTGTAGGCATCACGGGAACGGTTTTCTGTGATGAGCTACTTTCCAATTCGAGAGAAGGTACAATTACCTCATCAAGTTCTACTTTCCTCCCACTCACTTCTTTCGAGAGAAACTCCTTCTCTAGAAAGGACCAATTCTTAGCAACAAAGATCTTGCCTTCGGATCTGTGGTAGAAGGTGTACCCAATAGTTTCCTTAGGGTATTCTATGAAGACGCACTTCTCCGATTTAGGTTCGAGCTTATCAGGCTGAAGCCTTTTGACATAAGCGTCGCATCCCCAAACTTTAAGAAACAATAGCTTTGGTTTCTTGCCAAACCATAGTTCATATGGTGTCGTCTCAACGGATTTAGACGGTGCCCTATTTAACGTGAATGCAGCTGTCTCTATTGCATAACCCCAAAACGATAGTAGTAAATCGGTAAGAGACATCATAGAACGCACCATATCTAATAAAGTACGGTTACGATGTTCGGACACACCATTACGCTGTGGTGTTCCAGGTGGCGTGAGTTGTGAAACTGTTCCACATTGTTTTAAATGAAGGCCAAACTCGTAACTCAAATATTCGCCTCCACGTAGAAACTTTATTTTCTTGTTACGATGATTCTCCACTTCACTCTGAAATTCTTTGAACTTTTCAAATGTTTCAGACTTGAGTTTCATGAAGTAGATATACCCATATCTACTCAAATCATCTGTGAAGGTCAGAAAATAATGATACCCGCCGCGTGCTTCAACACTCATCGGACCGCATACATCGGTATGTATTATTTCCAATAAGTCATCAGATCGCTCCATTGTTCCGAAGAACGGAGTTTTAGTCATCTTGCCCATAAGGCATGGTTCGCAAGAATCAAATGATTCATAATCAAGTGATACCAAAAGCCCATCTGCATGGAGTTTCTTCATGCGCTTTACACCAATATGACCTAAACGGCAGTGCCACAAATATGTTGCACTATCATTATCAACTTTGCATCTTTTGGCATCATTATTATGAATATGTGTATCACTACGATCGAGATTCAATAAACCATTTACATTGGTTGTATGACCATAGAAGGTTTCATTCATGTAAACAGAACAACAATTATTCTCTGACTTAAATGAATAACCCTATTGCAATAAGCATGGTCTAATCATATTAATGCTCAACGCAAACACCAAATAATATTTATTTAGGTTCAACACGAGTGTGCGATAGTGATCATATCAACCTTGGAATCAATTCCAACACACATCGTCACCTCGCCCTTAACTAGTCTTTGTTTATTCTGCAACTCATGTTTCGAGTTACAAATCTTAGCAACTGAACCAGTATCAAATACCCAGGGGCTACTACGAACACTAGTAAGGTACACATCAATAACATGTATATAAAATATACATTCGTTCACTTTGCCATCCTTTTTATCCTCCAAGTATTTGGGGCAGTTCCGCTTCTAGTGACCATTCCCTTTGCAATAGAAGCACTCAGTTTCAGTCTTAGGTCCAGCTTGGGCTTCTTCACGGGAGTGGCAACTTGTTTGACATTCTTTTTGAAGTTCCCTTTCTTTTCCCTTTGCCCTTTTTCTTGAAACTAGTGGTCTTGTTAACCATCAACACTTGATGCTCTTTCTTGATTTCTACCTTCACCAATTTCCGTATCGCGAAGAGCTCGGGAATCATTTTCGTCATCCCTTGCACATTATAGTTCATCACGAAGTTCTAGTAGCTTGGTGATAGTGACTAGAGAACTCTTGTCAATCACTATCTTATCTGGAAGATTTACTCCCACTTGATTCAAGCGATTGTAGTACCTAGACATTCTGAGCATATGCTCACTGGCTGAGCTATTCTCCTCCATCTTGTAGGCAAAGTACTTGTCAGAGGTCTTATACCTCTCGACATGGGCATGAATCTGAAATACCAATTTCAGCACTTGGAACATCTCATATGCTCCGTGGAGTTCAAAACGTTTTTGAAGTCCCGGTTCTAAGCCGTAAAGCATGGCGCCAAACGTTCATAACGTCTGTATCTGCTCCTGCAATAGGTATATTACCTAGCGGTGCATCAAGGACATAATTCTTCTATGCAGCAATGAGGATAATCCTCAGATCACGGACCCAGTCCGCATCATTGCTACTATCATCTTTTAACTTATTTTCTCTAGGAACATATCAAAAATAGGGGAGCTATATCGTGAGCTATTGATCTCCAACATAGATTTGCAAATACTATCAGGACTAAGTTCATGATAAATTAAGCTCAATTAATCAAATTACTAATGAAATCCCACTTAAATAAACATCCCTCAAGTTATCTAAGTGATACGTGATCCAAAACAACTAACACATGTCCGATCATCATGTGAGATGGGGTAGTCATCAATGGTGAACATCTCTATGTTGATCATATCTACTATATGACTCACGTTCGACCTTTCGATCTCCAGTGTTCTGAGACCATGTCTATACATGCTAGGCTCATCAAGTTTAATCAAAGTATTATGCATGTGCAAAACTGTCTTACACCCATTGTATGTGAACGTAGAGTCTATCACACACGATCATCACGTGGTGTCTCAACACGACGAACTGTAGCAACGATGCATACTCAGGGAGAACACTTTTACCTTGAAATTTAGTGAAGGGATCATCTTATAATGCTACCGCCGTACTAAGCAAAATAAGATGGATAAAAAATAAACATCACATGCAATCAAAATATGTGACATGATATGGCCATCATCATCTTGTGCTTTTGATCTCCATCTCCAAAGCATCGTCATGATCTCCATCATCACCAGCTCGACACCTTGATCTCCATCGTTGTGTCGTGGTCGTCCCGCCAACTATTGCTTCTACAATTATTGCTAACGCATAGCGATAAAGTAAAGCAATTACATGGCGCTTGCATTTCATACAATAAAGAGACAACCATAAGGCTCCTGCCGGTTGCCAGATATCTTACAAAACATGATCATCTCATACAATAATGTATATCACATCATGTCTTGACCATATCACATCACAACATACCCTGCAAAAACAAATTAGACGTCCTCTACTTTGTTGTTGCAAGTTTTACGTGGCTGCTATGGATTTCTAGCAAGAACCGGTCTTACCCACGGCAAAAACCACAACGGTGTTTCGTCAAGTTTAATGTTTTAACCTTCTTCATGGACCGGCCGCAGTCAAATTCAATTCAACTAAAGTAGGAGAAACAGACACCCGCCAGCCACCTTTATGCAAAACTAGTTGCATGTCAGTCGGTGGAACCGGTCTCATGTGCGTGGACATCTAAGGTTGGTCCGGGCCGCTTCATCCCACAATACCGCCGAATCAAAATTAGACATTGGTGGTAAGCAGTATGACCATCACCACTCACAACTCTTTGTGTTCTACTCGTGCATATCATCTACGCATAGACCTGACTCATGATGCCACTGTTGGGAATCGTTGCATGGAAAACAAAAAAAATTCTACGCACACGCAATGATCTATCGATGGAGATGCATAGCAACAAGGGGGAGAGTGTGTCTACGTACCCTTGTAGACCGTAAGCGGAAGCGTTTGACAACGCGGTTGATGTAGTCGAACTTCTTCGCGCTTCAACCGATCAAGTACCGAACGCACGGCACCTCCGCGTTCTGCACACGTTCAGCTCGGTGACGTCCCTCGCCTTCTTGATCCAGCAAGACATCGAGGTAGTAGATGAGTTCCGTCAGCACGACGGTGTGGTGACGGTGATGGTGAAGTGATCTTCGCAGGGCTTCGCCTAAGCACTATGAAAATATGACTAGGGTGTAAACAGTGGAGGGGGCGCCACAAACGGCTAGGCAATTGTCTGGTGTGTGCTAGGCGCCCCCCTCCCACATATATATAGGTGGGTGGGAGGGAGGTGCAGCCATAGAAGGCGCCCAAGTAGGAGGAATCCTACTTGGAGTCCCTCCCAAGGCGCCCCCCCCCCCGCCATATATAACCGAGGGGGAAGGAAAGAGGGGGGGAGAGGGCAGGAAGTGGTAATCCTAGTCCACACTTTCCTTTCCCTTCTCCCCTTTCCTTCTCCTCCTTAGGCCGGCCCATATGGGGGGCGCACCAGCCCCTTGTGGCTGGTGCGTTTCCCCTCTTGGCCCATAAGGCCCATATCTTTTGCCGGGGGTGCCCGGAACCCCTTCCGGTGACCCGATAAGTAACCGGTACCCCCCGAAACACTTCCGGTGTCCGAATACCATCGTCCTATATATCAATCTTTACCTCTCGACCATTTCGAGACTCCTCGTCATGTCCGTGATCTCATCCGGGACTCCGAACAATATTCGGTCACCAAATCACATAACTCATATAATACTATATCGTCATCGAACGTTAAGCGTGCGGACCCTACGGGTTCGAGAACTATGTAGACATGACCGAGACACTTCTCCGGTCAATAACCAATAGCGGAACCTGTATGCCCATATTGGCTCCTACATATTCTACGAAGATCTTTATCGGTCGAACCGTTATGACAACATACGTAATTCCCTTTGTCCATCGGTATGTTACTTGCCCGAGATTTGATCGTCGGTATCTCTATACCTAGTTTAATCTCGTTACCGGCAAGTCTCTTTAATTTTTCCGTAATACATCAGCTCGTAACTAACTCCTTAGTCATTTGCTTGCAATCTTTTGATGTGTATTACCGAGAGGGCCCAGAGATACCTCTCCGATACTCGGAGTGACAAATCCTAATCTCGATCTATGCCAACTCAACAAACACCTTCGGAGATACCTGTAGAGCATCTTTATGATCACCCAGTTACGTTCTGACGTTTGATAGCACACAAGTTATTCCTCCGGTATCCGGGAGTTGCATAATCTCATAGTCAAAGGAATATGTATTTGACATGAAGAAAGCAATAGCAATAAAACTGAACGATCATTATGCTAAGCTAACGGGTGGGTCTTGTCCATCACATCATTCTCCTAATGATGTGATCCCATTATCAAATGACAACACATGTCCATGGTTAGGAATCCTTGACCATCTTTGATCAATGAGCTAGTCTAGTAGAGGCTTACTAGGGACACGATATTTGTTTATGTATTCACATATGTATTTAAGTTTCTGATCAATACAATTCTAGCATGAATAATAAACATTTATCATGAATAAGGAAATATAAAATAACAACTTTATTATTGCCTCTAGGGCATATTTCCTTCAATTCTTAGATCGAATAATAATCTATTATGTTATGTATGCATATATGTTCCAGATTTTGGCGTCGAATGATGGATCGTAGTTGGATGTACTCCATACCACGGGCATCCAATGATTTTGTTAATGGTTTGATAGAGTTCTTACAGTTTGCGGAGGAATATGTTAGGAAAAAGGGTTCGAAGAAAATATGTTGTCCATGTGTTGTTTGCGAGAATGATGTTATGTACACAATTGAAAATGCAGAGTTGCATAAGCACTTGTTGGCTAGTGGTTTCATGCCCGGTTATACGACATGGACAAGTCATGGTGAGGATGGGATGTCATGTGAAGGAGTGGAACATGGTGAGGAACAAGAATGGATGATAGATGGACATGATGAACAATCTTACGGTGATGAATACAACAAGTCCGGTGAAGAGTCCGGCGAAAGTGACGAGGCCGAAACGGAGGAGGCAATCATGTGGAGCAAATTGGCGGAAATGGTGCACGATGAACACATGCAAGAGTTGATAGTGAAGGAGACTAGCACCGAGGCAGCTTCTCGTAGAGAGGCTACCAAACTGGCGACTCTTGTGAAGGACTCAACAACTCCTTTGTATGCTAGTTGCAAGGCAAAACACACCCGACTAAGTGTCACGATGAATCTTATGGACATTAAGGCAAAAAGCAATAGCACAGACACTTCCGTCGATATGAATTTGAAGTTTTTGCATGATGTTCTGCCTGAAGGCAACATGTTGCCAAAATGTATCGATGAGGCAAGGTAGGTATTGTGTCCTCTTGACATCGAGCTGGTAAAGTACCATGCGTGCAAAAATGACTGCATCATTTACCGGGATGAGTACTCCAACCTAACAAGGTGTCCAACATGCAATTTTCCCGGATTCAAGCAGGGAAACGATAGTCGGGAAGACAATGATGATGTTAGGGCACCCACTAGCGGTACTCCTTTTAAGGTTGTTGGTACTTTTCAATCATTCCACGCCTGAAGCATTTGTATGTAAACAAGAAGCATTCAAAGCTTATGCTTTGGCGATGAGGGGGTGCGGACATATGACGCTAAAACGGGTACGTACTTCCCTATGAAAGCCGTGCTACTCACGACGGTGCAGGACAATCCGGCATACGGTTATAATTTGGGTTAGGTTTGCCACGGGAACTGTGCATGTGTTAGGTGCATGGATGAAACTCATTCTCTATATCTGAACGCCTCTCATAAAACAGTTTACATGGGGCACAGAAGATTGCTGAACAAAAATCATGAATGGAGAAATAGAGAAGATTTGTTCAATGACACAAAAGAAAAGCGAGGAAAGCCACGCAAAACGAGTGGAATAGAAATCCAACAAATTCTGAACTACTGGGAAGAGTGTCCAGAGCCTGGAAAGAATCAGAAGAGAGTGGAGCCACTGTTAAAATTATGGAAAACGCGGTGTCCATTTTGGGAGTATCTCTCCACGCCCCATTGTATCGATGTCATGCATATCGCGGAGAATGTTTGCGAGAGTTTGGTTGCTACCATTTTGAACATCCCAGAAATGACAAAAGATACAGTGAGCTCAACAAAAGACCTAGAATCAGTTCAATTTAGGCCGGATTTGTGGGCTGACGTGGAGGAAAGCGAATATATATATGCGTGCATGTGTGGATCAGATAGATAATAGCCGTGTCGTGTGACGAATATATTGATTAGAAGGATTAACCGTTTAAAAGAATTCCAAAGAAAACATTAAAAATTTGCGGCGGTGGGCGGGGGAGGGGGTATGCCATGTCAGACATTTGCGGTGGCGGCGTAGGCCGGAACGCCCGCCACGTCGATCCCCTCCCCAAATCCCTCCCTCTTACCTTACCACGTGTTTTGTTCAAACCATGCCCCCTCCCAACCGAAATCGCCAGCCGCCGCCACTGCGCGCCGTTGACCTCACCTCGCCGGCGTCCTCGCCTCCTGCGCCGCCCCCGATGCCGCCGCGTGCTCGCCTGCCGCGCTTGCACGGCTAAGGAAGAGACTAGGGCGCCACCGCGGGGTCCTCGTCACGTGCCCACGCTCTAGTCCGACAACAACGACGGCCCCAAGATCTCCTCCAACACCGTCGCCGGCATGCCCACTGTACTCCAACACCACCGCCACCGCCGAGCCGTCTCCCACCAAGGTACATATATAATACGGCTGACCCATCTGCTTCAATTAACATGAAACAAAATTATTTGAGCAACGCAAGGTGTTTGATGAAATGTCTACACCGGTTTATTTGCAGGAATTAATATGAGTGCCAATGTTCTGACGAAACGTTGATTAATTTCCGTTTCGTCAAATTTCTGGCACTCAATATGCCCTACTTTTAGCGAAGATCATGCCAAAATTTTAACTCTTTGTCAATTTGGCAGTTGGACGAATGGATCCCCACGCCGGAGCACGTCTCAAGACGAACTCATCGACAACAACCCTGACGTTGAGGTGGGCGCCCCCGATGTCAAGACGGGCGACGACCATCATGAAGAACCGCCCACCGGGCGAGGAGAAATGAGCCACACTGATGGGACTTCATCCAGCACCGCCGCCAACAAGAGCACGCGTAAGCTAGGCAACCAAACAAGCTTCACGAAGGTATCATTAGGAGAGCCCGTCGCCCCAGATGCCGCGGCAAAGACATATAGTAAAATGCTAGGTTGCATCTTGAGAAAAAACGTCTCGATCAGTTGCAAGGATATCGGCAGACATAAGCAGAAGCTACTCGAAGTATTACACCAGAGTTATGCATTTCCATCTGACTCTAAAAAAAAAGGCCGAAGAGTATGCCCAATCGAAATGGCCGAAAATGTTTAGGGACTAGAAGAGCAGTGCCCGTTGCAATCTCGTGGGTAAGTACTTCGAGACCGTTAAGTGGCTCAATCCAACTATGGATCACAAAGAATGGAGGAAGTTTTGTGAATCATCAGGGAGCGAGTCAAGCAAAGAGGTGAGCGATCATTTCCGTAATTTACGGAAAAATCTGTCTGGTAACCACTGTCTGCGCCCTGGTGGTTACAAAGCTGCAATACCCAAGTGGGAGAAGGAGGCCGCGGAATTTGAAGCCACGGGTAAACCACCCCCATTCTTGGAACATTGAGATCATCCTCGTTACTTCCATTTCCTTAGGCCCGTGCAGTTCGAGACCCAGAGACTAACGAGTTCGTCATCCCGACGCCGCAACTTCGCTCCACGAAGGAGAGCTTGGTTGCGTCACTGAAGACTAATAATTTAGTACGTACTACAATTATTATCATACTAATGGTTTACCACAACTTATGTACTTTTTTGTAGAGAACAATGAAGGAGGAATTTGGACCCGGTCTGGATGAATCTCCATACGGCTATAGGTATGAAGACCATCTTACACGGGCTGTGAACGAGGGATTTTGGGTTGACAGGAAGCCCAAGACTGGGCGTGTGTTGGGCACGGGTAGGATGCTGTGGGACCAGGCCTATTCCCAGACCAAAGAGTTAAAAAATATAGAAGGAAAATCAAGGTTGATGACAAGATCGACGCCAAAGTAGATGTGAAACTAGATGCAGCAATTCAAAGAAGGCTAGCTGAAATATTCCCGTATGGCCACGAGCATCATCTGTATAGTAGCACCCAACAGCCACAAGCATCGCCGGATGTTTCATGCTAGCTGCTAGCTAAAGTGAACGGCGCGCCGACGAAGGTTGCCAAGGGGCAAATAATTCCATTTACAGATGGTACTAGAATGATGCACGGGGTCGTCCTGCCACTGGACATGACGAGGGTGCTAGTGCAGTACGTAATGCCGGGCTTTGAATATTGTTCGTTGCCTCACCCCCTTGATGAAGGCATCACTATGTTAGGACAAGTGATGCGGGGGTACCTGCCTAAGTGGCCACTCAGTGTTATAGAGGAGATTAGTCCACATGGATTCTCAGGTAATGACTGTGATCACGCCTTCGCGAACCTTGACCCTCTTTTCAACATTAACATCGGAGACAACATAGCCAACGATATTCGGCAATCAACGAGGAAGGATCTATGTGCTGATTGCGGACCATCTGCAGACAAGCCACCTGTGCCAATTGTATTTCCCGAAGGACATAAATGGAATCAGTATAACCCCGGCGAACCGTCTCTATCAGACTCTACGTTGATGACCCTCTCGACAGATCTTAATGTTCTACACGACGACGTGGTACCTAGATCAAAAGAAGAAGGTCAACAAGGTTACAGGGCCAAGGTTCTACAAGGTTATAATTTCATTCTTCAGTTTCTGTCCGTTACAATTGATCTGCCATTTAATGAGGTGATCCATGCAAATATCTTCTATGTGAGTATACTCTCCCCGGAGTTAATGAGGCTTTGGGCACTTCACCAAGCTTCATATCCCCTACTCGGGCATAGTAAAGTGTCTTTACTTGATCCTTTTTACATGCATTGCCACAACCTCGAATCCATAATTAGCCAGGAGCTCATCTCGAGCTACCTATTCCCGTGCATGATTTTGACTCATCAGCAAAAGGACACCTTTCTGTTGCCATAGTGCGACAAGTAATTTTTAACATACACTCATTTATTATGAAACATATATAGTTGACCTTCTAGTTTGATCTCATCCATGCTAATTTCTTCATTTATTGTGCAGCGACCGACATTGGATCGTAATCGCACTATTGCCAACGCAGGGCTTGGCATACTTCTTCGATTCGAAGAGAGCCCTCAGGAGCAATGGGCAAAATTGAAGGAGGTGTAAATGATGCTCTACGCAAGTGTAAGAACTTCAACAACAAGGTAACACAGTATTCAGAATTCAAGTTCACCACTAGCGCTTGTTGCTATCAAGAACCAAATGTCAGAACCTCCCATATGTCTGGCTGCTTTATAATGGCTGTCATGAACGACTATTTGAAGAAAAGTCAATATTTGTGAAATCATAGCCAGATCATCAAGTAGTCTGAGGAGATGGAGAAGGACATTGACATAGGGGAATTATTATGTGAGCCTAGGCGCATCCATAAGGTGTTGGCCAAAATCATCAACAAGGAGGTTGTAAATGAGGATGGGAAGTACCATTGCGCACCACAGTCACATGAAAAATGACTTCACCAAGTCGAAGACACATTTCGGTCATCGATTGCCAGCGAGTAGCCTACTCAAGACAATTTTTCAAAACAGCTTCATAAACTATTGATTATGTGTTGAGACACATGTTTTTTTCTCTGGAACTTTTTATACTCAACTGATTTGCTTCACTATTACTCTTATTTATTATGGCGACGTTCTAATAATTAATGTACTGCATGATTGTTTGAATGATGAGACAACATTCTATATTTGTATTACAATGTGATGATTGAGTGCGAAATACTCTAACCACCTAATTATAATGCTGCCACGGCAGCAAAAAATGCTACCGCGGCAGCAATTCTTCTATATGCCTAGACCACTACCAGTGGAGGGCGGAGAAAACTATTGTGGCGGGCATTACGCGCCGCCCGCCATTGTATCTATTAGAAACAGCCAAAAGCGCTGGCCACTAGAGTACGCCCACAAAGTGGCGGGCGCCCGCCCGCCACTGATGCCACAATAGTAGTCGCAGGAGGTCGGTGACGGGCGGCCCTGGGAGCCTTGCCCGCCACTACTGGCCTTTTTCCCACCCGTCACTGCTAGGCATTCCTGCAATAATGGCACCCCAATAGTTATTCGTGCATTCTGTTTTATAGTCACACTACCATGTTATATATTGTCAATTCAGTATTATAGGGTTTTCTTTTTAATTTGCACATACACGAGATGTGCAAGAGAAAAGGTGTGTGTATGGTTCAATGCAAATAGAACAGGCTGATGGGGGAGGTATATGAACAAAGGGGGGAGGGGGATTTATGTTTCTGATCTTCGAGAAAAAACTTTTGGTTCTCTTTTTATGATTGCACTTTTTGTTTTGATATAAGATATTTGAAAGTGAAAAAATCTCTAATGAAAGGTTGATGGGTAGACAACATATATACAGGATAAACATATGTAGATGACAACATCGGACTACAAATGTCAGTGTTTCTTTAGAAAAATGATTACAAATATTTATGTAGCCCTGTAGATGGTAATGCTTGATCAATGAAGGATAATATCTGTTTTAATTTGATTTACACCTATGTATCTTCGTGCCCTGATTTTTTAAACATAAGCACATATTTATATGATGAGGGGGTTAATATTATGGGTCTATAACTAACCGTAGAGCGTCATGTTACGAACAGAAGAGTGCCATGTTAATTTGTATCCTGCCATTTTGTTTCAAGTCCTTGCAAATTGTAAATCATGTTCTAAGGTTGGTAATGTTGTTTTTCTTTTGCAGATTTTTTAGGGGTAGAAAGAGTTTCGGCGAGAGTGCAGGGGCGCCGGTGGTACAGGATGAAACCATGGAAGAATATTTCAAATCATAATATTTCCTGTGAATTGTACACAGAAGTCGGATTTTGTTAAACCGTCTAAGTAAATAAAGAGATAAGAAAGGTTATCTTATGTCTTCCCATAAATTTTGTGTATATCTAAATGTACATTAGCTATGTATGTAGAAAAGCCGAGGGATTGCATAGTGGTGGAGAATATAAAAGATGGCCACAGCTTATGCGCTTGTGCTCATATTGATTTCTCTTGCTCCCGTAGCAACGCACAAGTTTCTAACTAGTATATATAATACATAGAAGGCACCGACCCAATGCAAATCTAATCCTACTACTGCTACCTAAGCACGTGGACAAGTACAGGTCTTTAATTGGATTCCTGCTTGAATCACGACATGCAAGCAAAAAAAAATATTATTACTCTCTTCGTCCTATAATATAAGATCGTTTTTCAAGCTAAGATCGTTTTCAAGCTTAAAAACGATCTCATATTGTGAGACAATCAGCCAGCACTAGATGCATTTGTTTTTTTTTTCGAGAAAATGCATAAAGCCCAACTTGAAATTATTAAAGCCATCAACCGGCTAGGGGATACAATGGTGTTGCAAACAAGGATACAGACTGGATACAAGAAAGAAAAGAGCCAGCTAGAACAAAGATGCTAACTAGAGAATGCCACACAAAGCTGCCAACGAAGAAAACTACGAGATCAAGTCGAAGATGAACTCCAAGCCGAAGAGGATCAGAGCGTGTGGAGGCCCTTGATACGCGCCAGACAGAGGGTGACAGGAACACAGCCGCAGGGATGAACACCGTCAGAAAAGTCCAGACAGCGAAGCCAGGGACGGAGGAGAGACCGCCATCTCTCCTCATAGGTTGTCTAAAGGGAGACCTCATCTCTGCTCGCCCCAAGCTGAAGCACAACTACCGGCCAGCAACCCCACAACACCGCTGGACAGCGAACCACAACAACTGGAGCGGGAAGGCGACCTGACAACCACCACCATTGGCATCCAACAAGGAACACACTGCCGCCCGCCGATGCAGACTACTCGAAGCACATTCACAACCCTCCAACCATCCCAAGGCATCGTCTTCAAGAAGATCATGACGCCGGAGCACCGCCGTCGCCCGACCGCGCGCGGCCAAGGTTTTCACCGGGAAAAATGGGATGGAGGAGGTGGGGAAGGGGGGAATCGAGCACCCCCTCAGGAGGAAAAACGGATCCGGAGTCGCAGTTGGCGTCGAGGTCGACGGGAGGTCAACAGGAGGCCGACCAGGGGGTTTCCGCCGTCCCAGGTCCTCCCCCACCACGTCCACAAGCCAGCCCGAACACGAGACCTGGAGACGACCGGATCTGCAGCCGGTGAGGACGGATGTGGCCGAGAAAATGCGCCGGGATCCAGATCTGGCGGGGCCGCCGGAGCAGACCACGCCACAAGGAGCCACCGCCACCCATGCGACTAGGAGGGCCAGGCAACACCCGTATCACCACCCGCCTGTAAGGTCGACGCCGTCTTCGCACCCAGGGCCACCGCCTCGGCGTACCAGCGCTCCCCGACTAGACGCGGGTAGTAGAGACCTCGCCGCCACCTTAACCGGCAGCCGCGCGGGAACACCAGCTACCACCTCAAGTGGCAGCGGGGATGGGAAGGATGGAGGGGGAGTGCCTAGAGGATCTATTATTTGTTGCCCTCGGAGTCGCCCGCGAGGGGGGACGTGAGAGCCCGAGGGACCGCCGGAGATGCATTTGTTTCGTATAGCATCATTGGACCTAACACGCATTGAGTTCTTTGATTTTTTTTCAAAACTATGACGTATTTTATAGCAAATTTGAAAACTATAGGGCCGACCGCAAAAAATTCAGAAATATGACCCCGTCGGCCTGCGGTGGGCCGAAGAGTGGCCCGTCGGCCTGCGGTGGGCCGAAGAGAGGCCCGTCGGCCTGCGGTGGGCCGAAGAGCGCCCGTCGGTCTCCAGGCGACCGAAGAGCACTCTTCGGCCTCCCGTTGGCTGAAGAGTGTCAGGGGCACAAAACGTAATTAAGATGGCCTCAAATGAAAAAGTTATCAACATGAAAAATCTTTGTCACGTCGAAACGGTTGATTTTGATATAAAAATCGTCTTAATCCGAGGTCGTATGCAACCTGTAGAGCCAAAACAAGGTCAAGGGCAGAAGCTACAGAGTTACTTCGGACAGACCGAATGGATGTCAGAAAATTTGTCACGGGAAGTCCGGTGCACTCGGTGAGACCGTGTGGAATGACCTTAATTGCTGAGCAGGCCACTGATGGTGGTAACGGAAGACAGAACAATAAAGTCAAACAATCCCCACAGAAAGAGTTTGGCTACTGAAGGGTGCGAAAATGCTAAACATACAAAGGTTTACAGGCAATTACATGCTGACTAGGATTTTTTCCAACTAACTAACCTCTCTCCCCCTGATTTTCACCGGGGTGGGCCCCTCATCCCTCTTAATCTCCAATCAAAACACACCTGCCTGTAAATCCCCTGTAACTCCATGTATGTGTAGCATTGCCGCTGAAGGGTGACTCCCCTGCCTCACTCAAGGCCATATTAGCATTGCACAAAGTACACTCACTATTCACAATGAACTAAACCTCTTCACGAAAAGACTACCCTCTCCACCGAAGGAAATACCGTCCACT
Source organism: Thinopyrum elongatum (assembly GCA_011799875.1). Classification (NCBI taxonomy): domain Eukaryota; kingdom Viridiplantae; phylum Streptophyta; class Magnoliopsida; order Poales; family Poaceae; genus Thinopyrum; species Thinopyrum elongatum. Next base: position 731,340,168 of record CM022303.1, read on the forward strand.
TTCAGTTATTATTTACTTGTGGACTCTTGTTCCCTAGTTCCATTACTTTCCATTACATTCACTCTTTCACTACGGCTATCTCAAGTCTTGCAGATACCATACTAGTCAATTCACTCAAGACTAGTGACACCTTAATTTTTTAGTTTATTTCAGACTTTTCAACATATTTTTTTGAGCGAGAGACAATATTCTCATCGACTACGAGGCACTTGCGAGCTTAATCTTGGATGCGTGCATGTGAAAGGAGAACCAACAAATACCTAATAGCACATACCAAATTCAAAGACGTTTTGCAGCCTGATTTTATTATTTATAGAAGATTGTCAGACTAAAATTGTTGGGGAATGTAGTAATTTCAAAAAAATTCCTACGCACACGCAGGATCATGGTGATGCATAGCAACGAGAGGGGAGAGTGTGTCCACGTACCCTCGTAGACCGAAAGCGGAAGCGTTAGCACAACGCGGTTGATGTAGTCGTACGTCTTCACGATCCGACCGATCCAAGTACCGAACGCACGGCACCTCCGAGTTCAGCACACGTTCAGCTCGATGACGTCCCGCGAACTCCGATCCAGCAGAGCTTCACGGGAGAGTTCCGTCAGCACGACGGCGTGATGACGGTGATGATGTTGCTACCGACGCAGGGCTTCGCCTAAGCACCGCTACGATATGATCGAGGTGGATTGTGGTGAAGGGGGGCACCGCACACGGCTAAGAGATCAATGATCAATTGTTGTGTCTCTGGGGTGCCTCCTGGCCATGTATATAAAGGATGGAGGGAGGAGGAGGCCGGCCCTCATAGGGCGCGCCAAAGTGTGGAGTCCTACTAGGACTCCCTAGTCCTAGTAGGATTCCACCTCCCACATGGAATAGGAAAAGGGGAAGGGAGAAGGAGAAGGAAGGAAGGGGGCGCCCCCTTTCCCTAGTCCAATTCGGACCAGTCCATGGGGAAGGGGCGCAGCCACCCTTGAGGCCTTTCTCTCCTTTCCCGTATGGCCCATTAAGGCACAATACGAATTCCCGTAACTCTCCGGTACTCCGAAAAATACCCGAATCACTCGGAACCTTTCCGATGTCCGAATATAGCCTTCCAATAAATTGATCTTTACCTCTCGACCATTTCGAGACTCCTCGTCATATCCCCGATCTCATCCGGGACTCCGAACAAACTTCGGTCATCAAATCACATAAACTCATAATATCGATCGTCACCAAACTTTAAGCGTGCGGACCCTACGTGTTCGAGAACTATGTAGATATGACCGAAACACGCCTCCGGTCAATAACCAATAGCGGAACCTGGATGCTCATATTGGCTCCCACATATTCTACGAAGATCTTTATCGGTCAAACCGCATAACAACATACGTTGTTCCCTTTGTCATCGGTATGTTACTTGCCCGAGATTCGATCGTCGGTATCTCAATACCTAGTTCAATTTCGTTACCGGCAAGTCTCTTTACTCGTTCTGTAATACATCATCCCGCAACTAACTCATTAGTTACAATGCTTGCAAGGCTTATAGTGATGTGCATTACCGAGTGGGCCCAGAGATACCTCTCCGACAATCGGAGTGACAAATTCTAATCTCGAAATACGCCAACTCAACAAGTACCTTCGGAGACACCTGTAGAGCACCTTTATAATCACCCAGTTACGTTGTGACGTTTGGTAGCACACAAAGTGTTCCTCCGGTAAACGGGAGTTGCATAATCTCATAGTTATAGGAACATGTATAAGTCATGAAGAAAGCAATAGCAATATACTAAACGATCAAGTGCTAAGCTAACGGATTGGGTCAAGTCAATCACATCATTCTCCTAATGATGTGATCCCGTTAATCAAATGACAACTCATGTCTATGGCTAGGAAACATAAACATCTTTGATCAACGAGCTAGTCAAGTAGAGGCATACTAGTGACACTCTGTTTGTCTATGTATTCACACATGTATCATGTTTCCGGTTAATACAATTCTAGCCTGAATAATAAACATTTATCATGATATAAGGAAATAAAATAATAACTATATTATTGCCTCTAGGGCATATTTCCTTCAGTCTCCCACTTGCACTAGAGTCAATAATCTAGTTCACATCGCCATGTGATTAACACCAATAGTTCACATCGCCATGTGACCAACACCCAAAGGGTTTACTAGAGTCAATAATCTAGTTCACATCGCCATGTGATTAACACCAATAGTTCACATCACCATGTGACCAACACCCAAAGGGTTTACTAGAGTCAATAATCTAGTTCACATTGCCATGTGATTAACACCCAAAGAGTACTAAGGTGTGATCATGTTTTGCTTGTGAGAGAGGTTTAGTCAGCGGGTCTGCCAAATACAAATCCGTATGTATTTTGCAAATTTCTATGTCTACAATGCTCTGCATGGAGCTACTCTAGCTAATTGCTCCCACTTTCAATATGTACCCAGATTGAGACTCAAAGTCATCCAGATCAGTGTTAAAGTTTGCATCGATGTAACTCTTTACGACGAACTCTTTATCACCTTCATAACCGAGAAATATTTCCTTAGTCCTCTTAGGTAACTAAGGATAACTTTGACCGCTATCCAGTGATCCACTCCTGGATCACTATCGTACCTCCTTGCTAAACTCATAACAAGGCACACAACTGGTCTGGTACATAGCATGGCATACTTTATAGAACCTATGACTGAGGCATAGGGAATGACTTTCATTCTCTTTCTATCTTCTGCCGTGGTCGGGTTTTGAGTCTTACTCAATTTTACACCTTCTAATACAGGCAAGAACACCTTCTTTGACTGTTCCATTTTGAACTACTTCAAAATGTTGTCAAGGCATGTACTCATTGAAAAAATCTTATCAAGCATCTTGATCTATCTCTATAGATCTTGATGCTCAATATGTAAGCAGCTTCACCGAGGTCTTTCTTTTGAAAAACTCCTTTCAAACACTCCTTTATGCTTTCCAGAAAAATTCTACATCATTTCCGATCAACAATATGTCAGTCACATATACTTATAAGAAAGGATGTAGTGCTCCCACTCACTTTCTTGTAAATACAGGCTTCACCGTAAGTCTGTATAAAACCATATGCTTTGATCACTTCATCAAAATGTATATTCCAACTCTGAGATACTTGCACCAGTCCATAGATGGATCGCTGGAGCTTGCACATTTTGTTAGCACCTTTAGGATTGACAAAAACCTTCTGGTTGCATCATATAAACTTCTTATTTAAAAAATCCATTAAGGAATGTAGTTTTTGACATCCATTTGCCAGATTTCATAAAATGTGGCAATTGCTAACATGATTCAGACAGACTTAAGCATCGCTATGAGTGAGAAAATCTCATCGTAGTCAACACCTTGAACTTGTCGAAAAACCTTTTGCGACAATTCGAGCTTTGTAGATAGTAACACTACTATCAACGTCCGTCTTCCTCTTGAAGATCCATTTATTCTCAATGGCTTGCTGATCATCGAGCAAGTCAACCAAAGTCCATACTTTGTTCTCATACATGGATCCCATCTCAGATTTCATGGCCTCAAGCCATTTTGCGGAATCTGGGCTCATCATCGCTTCCTCATAGTTCGTAGGTTTGTCATGGTCTAGTAACATGACCTCCAGAACAGGATTACCGTACCACTCTGGTGCGGATCTTACTCTGGTTGACCTACGAGGTTCGGTAGTAACTTGATCTGAAGTTTCATGATCATCATCATTAGCTTCCTCACTAATTGGTGTAGAAGTCATAGGAACCGGTTTCTGTGATGAACTACTTTCCAATAAAGGAGCAGGTACAGTTACCTTATCAAGTTCTACTTTCCTCCCACTCACTTCTTTCGAGAAAAACTCCTTCTCTAGAAAGGATCCATTCTTAGCAACGAAAGTCTTGCCTTCGGATCTGTGATAGAAGGTGTACCCAACTGTCTCTTTTGGGTATCCTATGAAGACACATTTCTCCGACTTGGGTTCGAGCTTATCAGGTTGAAGCTTTTTCACATAAGCATCGCAGCCCCAAACTTTAAGAAACGACAACTTTGGTTTCTTGCCAAACCACAGTTCATAAGGAGTCGTCTCAACAGATTTAGATGGTACCCTATTTAACGTGAATGCAGCTGTCTCTAATGCATAGCCCCAAAACGATAGTGGTAAATCGGTAAGAGACATCATAGATCGCACCATATCCAATAAAGTACGATTATGACGTTCGGACACATCATTACGCTGTGGTATTCCAGGTGGCGTGAGTTGCGAAACTATTCCGCATTGTTTTAATTTGAAGGCCAAACTCGTAACTCAAATATTCGCCTCTGCAATCAGATCGTAGAAACTTTATTTTCTTGTTACGATGATTCTCTACTTCACTCTGAAATTCTTTTGAACTTCTCAAATGTTTCAGACTTATGTTTCATCAAGTAGATATACCCATATCTGCTCAAATCATCTGTGAAGGTCAGAAAATAACGATACCCGCCGCGAGCCTCAATACTCATCGGACCGCATACATTGGTATGTATTATTTCCAATAAGTCCGTAGCTCGCTCCATTGTTCCGGAGAACGGAGTTTTAGTCATCTTGCCCATGAGGCATGGTTCGCAAGCATCAAATGATTCATAATCAAGTGATTCCAAAAGTCCATCAGTATGGAGTTTCTTCATGCGCTTTACATCAATATGACCTAAACGGCAGTGCCACAAATAAGTTGCACTATCATTACTAACTTTGCATCTTTTGGCTTCAATATTATGAATATGTGTATCACTACGATCGAGATTCAATAAACCATTTACGTTGGGTGTATGACCATAGAAGGTTTTTATTCATGTAAACAGAACAACAATTATTCTCTGACTTAAATGAATAACCGTATTGCAATAAACATGATCCAATCATATTCATGCTCAACGCAAACACCAAATAACATTTATTTTGCAATAAACATGATCCAATCATATTCATGCTTAACGCAAACACCAAATAACATTTATTTAGGTTCAACACTAATCCTGAAAATAGAGGGAGTGTGCGATGGTGATCTTATCAACCTTGGAATCTCTTCCAACACACATCGTCACCTCGCCCTCAACTAGTCTCTGTTCATTTTGCAACTCCTGTTTCGAGTTACTAATGTTTAGCAACTGAACTAGTATCAAATACCCAGGGGCTACTATGAACACTAGTAAAATACACATCAATAACATGTATATCAAATATACTTTTGTTCACTTTGCCATCCTTCTTATCCACCAAATACTTGGGGTAGTTCCGCTTCCAGTGACCAGTCTCTTTGCAGTAGAAGCACTCAGTTTCAGGCTTAGGTCTAGACTTGGGCTTCTTCCAGGGAGTAGCAACTTGCTTGCTATTCTTCTTGAAGTTCCCCTTCTTCCCTTTGCCCTTTTTCTTGAAACTAGTGGTCTTGTTAACCATCAACAATTGATGTTGTTTCTTGATTTCTACCTTCGTTGATTTCAGCATCACGAAGAGCTCGGGAATCGTTTTTGTCATCCCTTGCATATTATAGTTCATCACAAAGTTCCAGTAACTTGGTGATAGTGACTAGAGAATTCTGTCAATTACTATCTTATCCGGAAGATTAACTCCCACTTGATTCAAGCAACTGTAGTACTCAGACATTCTCAGCACATGCTCACTGGTTGAGCTATTCTCCTCTATCTTGTAGGCAAAGTACTTGTTAGAGGTCTCATACCTCTCGATACGGGCATGAGTCTAAAATACCAATTTCATCTCTTTGGAACATCTCATATGCTCCGTGGCATTCAAAACGTTTTTGAAGTCCCGATTCTAAGCCGTAAAGCATGGTGCACTAAACTATCAAGTAGTCATCATATCGAGCTTGCCAAACGTTCATAACGTCTGCATCTGCTCCTGCAATAGGTCTGTCACTTAGCGGTGCATCAAGGACATAATTCTTCTGTGCAGCAATGAGGATAATCCTCAGATCACGGAACCAGTCCGCATCATTGCTTCTATCATCTTTCAACTTAGTTTTCTCTAGGATCATATCAAAAATAAAACAGGGGAGCTATACGCGAGCTATTGATCTACAACATAATTTGCAAATACTACCAGGACTAAGTTTATGATAAATTAAAGTTCAATTAATCATATTACTCAAGAACTCCCACTTAGATAGACATCCCTCTAATCATCTAAGTGATCACGTGATCCAAATCAACTAAACCATGTCCGATCATCACGTGAGATGGAGTAGTTTTCAATGGTGAACATCACTATGTTGATCATATCTACTATATGATTCACGTTCGACCTTTCGGTCTCAGTGTTCCGAGGCCATATCTGCATATGCTAGGCTCGTCAAGTTTAACCCGAGTATTCTGCGTGTGCAAAACTGGCTTGCACCCGTTGTAGATGAACGTTGAGCTTATCACACCCGATCATCACGTGGTGTCTCGGCACGATGAACTTTGGCAACGGTGCATACTCAGGGAGAACACTTTTACCTTGAAATTTAGTGAGAGATCATCTTATAATGCTACCGTCAAACAAAGCAAAATAAGATGCATAAAGGATAAACATCACATGCAATCAATATAAGTGATATGATATGGCCATCATCATCTTGTGCTTGTGATCTCCATCTCCGAAGCACCGTCATGATCACCATCGTCACCGGCGCGACACCTTGATCTCCATCGTAGCATCGTTGTCATCTCGTCAACTATTGCTTCTACGACTATCGCTACTGCTTAGTGATAAAGTAAAGCAATTACAGGGCGATTGCATTGCATACAATAAAGCGACAACCATATGGCCCCTGCCAGTTGCCGATAACTCTGTTACAAAACATGATCATCTCATACAATAAAATTTAGCATCATGTCTTGACCATATCACGTCACAGCATGCCCTGCAAAAACAAGTTAGACGTCCTCTACTTTGTTGTTGCAAGTTTTACGTGGCTGCTATGGGCTGAGAAAGAACCGTTCTTACCTACGCATCAAAACCACAACGATAGTTCATCAAGTTAGTGCTGTTTTAACCTTCAGAAGGATCGGGCGTAGCCACACTCGGTTCAACTAAAGTTGGAGAAACTAACACCCGCTAGTCACCTGTGTGCAAAGCACGGCGGTAAAACCAGTCTCGCGTAAGCGTACGCGTAATGTCGGTCCGGGCCGCTTCATCCAACAATACCGCCGAACCAAAGTATGACATGCTGGTAAGCAGTATGACTTGTATCGCCCACAACTCACTTGTGTTCTACTCGTGCATATAACATCTACGCATAAAACCAGGCTCTGATACCACTGTTGGGGAACATAGTAATTTCAAAAAATTTCCTACGCACACGCAGGATCATGGTGATGCATAGCAACGAGAGGGGAGAGTGTGTCCACGTACCTTCGTAGACCGAAAGCGGAAGCGTTAGCACAACGCGGTTGATGTAGTCGTACGTCTTCACGATCCGACCGATCCAAGTACCGAACACACGGCACTTCCGAGTTCAGCACACGTTCAGCTCGATGACGTCCCACGAACTCCGATCCAGCAGAGCTTCACGGGAGAGTTCTGTCAGCACGACGGCGTGATGACGGTGATGATGTTGCTACCGACGCAGGGCTTCGCCTAAGCACCGCTACGATATGATCGAGGTGGATTATGGTGGAGGGGGGCACCGCACACGGCTAAGAGATCAATGATCAATTGTTGTGTCTCTGGAGTGCCCCCTGGACACGTATATAAAGGATGGAGGGAGGAGGAGGCCGGCCCTCATAGGGCGCGCCAAAGTGTGGAGTCCTACTAGGACTCCCTAGTCCTAGTAGGATTCCACCTCCCACATGGAATAGGAAAAGGGGAAGGGAGAAGGAGAAGGAAGAAAGGGGGCGCCCCCCCTTTCCCGAGTCCAATTAGGACCTGTCCATGGGGAAGGGGCGCAGCCACCCTTGAGGCATTTCTCTCCTTTCCCGTATGGCCCATTAAGGCCCAATACGAATTCCCGTAACTCTCCGGTACTCCGAAAAATACCCGAATCACTCGGAACCTTTCCGATGTCCGAATATAGCCTTCCAATATATCGATCTTTACCTCTCGACCATTTCGAGACTCCTCGTCGTATCCCCGATCTCATCTGGGACACCAAACAAACTTCGGTCATCAAATCACATAAACTCATAATACCGATCGTCACCGAACTTTAAGCGTGCGGACCCTACGGGTTCGAGAACTATGTAGATATGACCGAGACACGTCTCCGGTCAATAACCAATTGCGGAACCTGGATGCTCATATTGGCTCCCACATATTCTACGAAGATCTTTATCGGTCAAACCGCATAACAACATACGTTGTTCCATTTGTCATCGGTATGTTACTTGCCCGAGATTCGATCGTCGGTATCTCAATACCTAGTTCAATCTCGTTACCGGCAAGTCTCTTTACTCGTTCGGTAATACATCATCCTGCAACTAACTCATTAGTTACAATGCTTGCAAGGCTTATAGTGATGTGCATTACCGAGTGGGCCCAGAGATACCTCTCCGACAATCGGAGTGACAAATCATAATCTCGAAATACGCCAACTCAACAAGTACCTTCGGAGACACCTGTAGAGCACCTTTATAATCACCCAGTTACGTTGTGACGTTTGGTAGCACACAAAGTGTTCCTCCGGTAAACGGGAGTTGCATAATCTCATAGTTATAGGAACATGTATAAGGCATGAAGAAAGCAATAGCAACATACTAAACGATCAAGTGCAAAGCTAACGGATTGGGTCAAGTCAATCACATCATTCTCCTAATGATGTGATCCCGTTAATCAAATGACAACTCATGTCTATGGCTAGGAAATATAAACATCTTTGATCAACGAGCTAGTCAAGTAGAGGCATACTAGTGACACTCTGTTTGTCTATGTATTCACACATGTAACATGTTTTCGGTTAATACAATTCTAGCCTGAATAATAAACATTTATCATGATATAAGGAAATAAAATAATAACTATATTATTGCCTCTAGGGCATATTTCCTTCAAAAATGTGGCACAAATGATTGGCAGGAACTAAGATCAAGGATCACTGTGCCTGAAAATCCTCTTTGTTGCTGATGTCCTGACTGTCGCTGCTCATTTTGAGATCTTGGCGCTCAGCTCCCGGACAAGCTTTGCGGCGACCATAGCCGTCATCCCGTCAACCGAATGCGGGGTCGAGGCAGTCCACGTCGACGGAGACATACACCCCCTTCACACCTTCCCCAAGTTTCTGCCAAAAGCAGTGGAGTACCTCAGGTGAAATATGTGCAAAGGTCCCAAAATAACACCGAACCATAGGACACATCAATATGAATTGTCCTCGTGATAAAATGAATAACTGACAGAGACAGACAAGTATGAAATGTTGTATTTTATGTTAGTGAGTTACCAGATTCTCAAGCTTCTCCCGATCTCTGGAGAAGGTGCGCATCTCAATTTGATAGAAGCAGAATAACACAGAAGCAGGATAGAAGCAGAATAACACAGAAGCAGGTTTGGACGCAGAGTTTCTGCACCCGAGCTCAAATGAGCTCGGGTGAACAGTTAAATCAAAACAAAATCAAAAAAATTCAAAAAATTCCAAAAATTTTTGGGACAAACATTGACAAAAGTTTTAAGTGCTTGGAAAAATTCGTCACAAAATCACATTCCTAGAAGGCGTGGCAAAAAAAACAAAATCGGTACTCTGAAAATGCTACTTTCAAAAGCATTTTGGAGCATTGATTTTTTTTTTTGGCCACGCCTTACAGGAATGTGATTCCATGATGAATTTTTGCAAGTAATTATAACTTTTGTCAATGTTTCTCCCAAAAAAATTGGAATTTTTTGAAATTTTTTCGTTTTTGTTTTGATTTAACTATTCACCCGAGCTCATTTGAGCTCGGGAGCAGAAAGGCACTTTCGGATAGAAGCAGAGTTGCACAATACTGACTAGTGAGCATGAAAAGGTTAGTCTTAATCTAAGGACAACACAAGCAATGAAAAAAAATTACTTCTAAAACTCACAGCCGGTAAAATGTTTCTGGTGGCTTATAACCATTATTTCAACCTTGATACAACTTATAGATGTTAATATTCATAACATATTTTGCAACAAATGTATTATTACCCAACATTATATTGTACGGGAAGTCCAGCCACCTCATAAATCGATGTGGGCATTGTTCGTCTGCACCGGGAAGACACATGCGGGCATTGAAGAAATGTCTCTGTTGCGATGGCAGGAATTAAGACCAAAACTTTCGGCGATGGCGTCATCCACCATGCAAAGTAGAGGCAATGGTCACCTCTCAAGCCAGTCACCGTGTACCCTCGACGCCGGGGGTGATGCACACAAAAACGTCACTGTGTACCCTCAACGCCGGGGGTGATGCACCGTAGCTCACGTCGAAGGAGACCCGGCCAGAAGCGCGGTACGCAAACAGTCTTCCTGGTGCAGACGAACAATTTTTTGGATCAAAAATCCTAACTTTAACTTGGACAGGAATCTTTGGCAATTTTTCGGATCCATTCGGAGCCTCCGAGTGGTTTGGTTCGGTCTCACCGAGTGAACGTGACCAAACTTGTGTACTCTTCTACATTCCACACGGTCTCACCGAGTGCACCGGGTGTCCCGTGACAAATTTTCTGACATCCATTCGGTCTGTCCGAAGTAACTCTGGAGCTTCTGCCCCTGACCTTGTTTTGACTCTACAGGTTGCATACGACCTCGGATTAAGACGATTTTTATACCAGAATCAACCGTTTCGACGAGACGAAGATTTTTCATGTTGATAACTTTTTCATTTGAGGCCATCTTAATTACGTTTTGTTCCCCTGACACTCTTCGGCCAACGGGAGGCCGAAGAGTGCTCTTCGGTCGCCTGGAAGCCGACGGGCCCCTCTTCGGCCTACTGCAGGCCGACGGGCCGCTCTTCGGTCGCCTGGAGGCCGACGGGCCACTCTTCGGCCCACCGCAGGCCGATGGGGTCATATTTCTGAATTTTTTGCGTTCGGCCCTATAGTTTTCAAATTTGCTATAAAATACGTCATAGTTTTGAAAAAAAATCGAGTTCTTTCTTGGTTTGATATCGCTGGTGGAGATCACTACCGGAAAACGGCCCTACCCCGACGGCCAAACCTATGCCTACGGCTGCCGTCGGCCTAGTTTGAGATATGCCGACAACCCAGTCCTGGCCGTCGGCTTATCCTGGCCGTCGGGTTACACGGATCTATGCCGACGGCCGCCGTCGGCACAGAACGGCCGTCGACCTAGGTGCAGACATGCCGACAGCAGCCGTCGGCATAAATCAGCCGTCGGTATAACTGTGGGCCCGGCGACCCCGCCCGTCACTAGCGGCTAACGCCGTCAAACCTATGCCGATGGTCGGGACGGGCGGCCGTCGGCATATCTCCGCATGCCACATCACCGATCCGCGGCATAGGTATGCCGACGGCAGCCGTCGGCATAGGTGCCACGTCACCGATCCGCGGCACGGCGCCCACCAGAACCCTGCCGTCCCTATGCCGACGGCAATGCCGTCGGCATAGCTATTTTTTTTTACATACGTTTTTTTTTCATATGTTTTTATGCTTTTTTTTACATATGTTTTTATGCTTTTTTTTAAATATGTTTTCATGCTTTTTTATGTATTATATGAATATATATGTAGTTTGTAATTTTTTCCATAGATTATGAATATATATATAGTTTGTATTTTTTTCGAGCACATTAATAATGTGCCGTCATGTTCTTTTGAATATAGGTCCTTATATTTTATTAAAATCAAAAACAGCTATGCGACAGAAGTTGAGTGGCGGTTGCAAACGCCCGGCACCCGTCTCCGGAGTGTGACCCCCTCACGTCCGCGGTGTGCCCCCCTCACGGACGGCGCCGCCGCCAGCATCTGGAGGGCGGAAACAGCCGCATCGGGTCTATACGGAGGGGACGTTGCTCTTCGCGCGTCTACGACTGTGGCCGGCGGCCTCCGGGGGCTAGCATGCCGCCGAATCTTGCGTAGGCGGCCTCTCACAAGTCTGGAAGTGTTGTGGCGGTTGCAAACGCCCGGCACGCATCTCCGGGGTGTGCCCCCCCTCACGGACGGCGCCGCCGCCGGCACCTGGAGGGGGGAAACGGACGCGTCGGGTCTACACGGAGGGGATCTTGCTGTGGGTCTAGCCCGGATGTTGCTCCAAAGTGTTCCTATGGGCTGACCTGACACAACCGGGTGGGGAGGTCCACTGGTCAAAGCCCGTCCGTGCAAAGTCAAAGGGCTAGATCCCGTGGTCAAACTCTACAGGGTTAGGCGGGACGGGGGCCCTGGGGCGGTAGCAATGCCACCGGAGCGTCGCACCGGGCCCTCATACATGCGGGGTGGTGTGGTGGCATGTTCGAAGAGGCGGCACGCGTCTCCGGGGTGTGGCCCCCCTCACGGACGGCGACGACACGGTAGTAGACGTTCTGTGGTAACGATGCGGCGTGAATATTATTAAATACTCGGAGGGCGATAAAATCATGAGTTTTTTACACGACGTGTGCACATGTGCTATAGGACTGATGGTAATTTTTTCATAATTTTTCGTGATCGAGAAGTATCCGAACAATTCCCTCTATGCGGATTGCTCTTCGCGCGTCTACGACTGTGGCCGGCGGCCTCCGGGGGCTAGCATGCCGCCAAATCTTGCGTAGGCGGCCTCTCACAAGTCTGGAAGTGTTGTGGCGGTTGCAAACGCCCGGCACGCGTCTCCGGAGTGTGCCCCCCCTCACGGACGGCGCCGCCGCCGGCACCTGGAGGGGGGAAACGGACGCGTCGGGTCTACACGAAGGGGATCTTGCTGTGGGTCTGGCCCGGATGTTGCTCCAAAGTGTTCCTATGGGCTGACCTGACACAACCGGGTGGGGAGGTCCACTGGTCAAAGCCCGTCCGTGCAAAGTCAAAGGGCTAGATCCTGTGGTCAAACTCTACAGGGTTAGGCGGGACGGGGGCCCTGGGGCGGTAGCAATGCCACCGGAGCGTCGCACCGGGCCCTCATACATGCGGGGTGGTGTGGTGGCATGTTCGAAGAGGCGGCACGCGTCTCCGGGGTGTGGCCCCCCTCACGGACGGCGATGACACGGTAGTAGACGTTCTGTGGTAACGATGCGGCGTGAATATTATTAAATACTCGGAGGGCGATAAAATCATGAGTTTTTTACACGACGTGTGCACATGTGCTATAGGACTGATGGTAATTTTTTTCATAATTTTTCGTGATCGAGAAGTATCCGAACAATTCCCTCTATGCGGATTGCTCTTCGCGCGTCTAAGACTGTGGCCGGCGGCCTCCGGGGGCTAGCATGCCGCCAAATCTTGCGTAGGCGGCCTCTCACAAGTCTGGAAGTATTGTGGCGGTTGCAAACGCCCGGCACGCGTCTCCGGGGTGTGCCCCCCCCTCACGGACGGCGCCGCCGCCGGCACCTGGAGGGGGGAAACGGACGCGTCGGGTCTACACGGAGGGGATCTTGCTGTGGGTCTAGCCCGGATGTTGCTCCAAAGTGTTCCTATGGGCTGACCTGACACAACCGGGTGGGGAGGTCCACTGGTCAAAGCCCGTCCGTGCAAAGTCAAAGGGCTAGATCCCGTGGTCAAACTCTACAGGGCCAGATCGAGCACGCGAAGCGGCGGCCATGCGCTCCCAGACCCGCGACCAGGCCACGGCCTCGGCGGTCGAAGCTGCTCGAGTTCGGCGCCTCCCCTCCCCTCCCCTCTGTGTGGTTCCGGGAGAGGAGAGGGCCGAGCGGCGTTAAAAAAAATTGAAAATCCATATGAAATAATAATACATAAAAAAACATAAAAAAGGAAAAATATAACTATAAAAAACATCAAAAAATTTATATGAAATAAAAAAACGTAAAGAAGAAAAAATATAAACTATTAAAAACATAAAAAAATAAAAAATATAACTATGCCTACGGCTAAGCCGTCGGCATAGGTGCCACGTGGCATCGCTACATATGCTGACGGCTTAGCCGTCGGCATAGTTGCCCTTATCCATCCGCGGTCGACCCCTCCACCACTCATTCCTCCCCGACCCCAGAGCCCGACCCGCGCCGCCGCCGCCGCTCCCCGTCGCCCGCGTCGCTCCCCGCCGCCCCCCGCCGCCCGCCCGCCGCCGCTCCACCCGCGCCACTCCCCTTCCCTCGCCCCTCCCCCCTCCCCGCCTACATCCCCGGCCCTTCTCGCGCCGCCGCCGCCACGCCGTCGCCACCTCGTCTCCGCGCCGCCGCGACCACCCCCCTCTCCGCCCCCTCACCCCACCACCACCCCCGTCCCCCGCACCTCTCGCCGGCGTCGTCCACACCCGTCCCCGACCCCGCGCCCTCCCTGTGTCCTGCCCCGACCCCGTGCTAGGGGGCGCCGGAGCTAGGAGGCCCCCCTCCGCCGATGCCCTGCTGCGCCCCGGCCGGCCCCGTCCACCCTTCCCCGGCGGCTGCCCCCCGGCCTCCCTGCTGCCCGCTGCACCGGCGGCCAAGGTGAGCTTTTTTTCAATTTTTTGCATTTTGTTACTGTTTTTTTGCATAGATGGATATATATGTGATGAATGGATATATGCATGTACAGATTGATGGTGAAGTTTGTGATAGATGGATGCATTGATGGATATTGGTCAAGTTTGTGAATTTGGACACTTAGTTTAAAATATGGATAGATGATATTGGTCAAGTTTTTGAATATGTGCATGTATAGATTGATGGATATTGGTCAAGTTCTGCATTTTGTAGACACTTAGTTTAAAATATGGATGAATTGATGAATATTAGTAAGTTTTGTGTTTGGTCAAGTTAGTGTTAGATGGAAGCAATTCGAGGCACTTGGTTTCTAAAATACTTAATGAATCTTTTTTTTTTACAATTTGACATGTTGTTTCATGTTCATTCATAATGTTGTGTCAATGCTTAATGTGAGGTGATGACCTAATTTTTTTTCACTCGGTGTAATTAACAGGATTTGTGGTGTTTCATCTTCGTGGAGTGATCGTCGACGTTGGAGGTGTTGGTCCACGATCGTCCCTCTCCTTTGATCGACTACATCGGAGGGTGAGCAACAATTCCATGACCTCGTCCACTTTTTTTTCCATGTCAGTAGATTAAATTTTCACATCAAGTCGCGTAACCTAGGTCTCCCGTCCGAAAGGGTTGCATCGATAAATATGCATTCAATTGCATATTTATCACCGCAGCTCTTTTGGATTGTCCAGCGCTTTCCACGGACAGCCCGAGGATGTGTAGATTGGGTACGTTTTTCATGCTCTACCCCGTTCCGAGACAGGATTTCGGCAGCGCCTCCCTGTTGTTCTCCGTATGCACATTCTCTCGGCATTTTGCCGAGACGTGTATTTGGAGAACAGCGGGGAGGTGCTGCCGAAATTTTGTCTCGGAATGGGGTAGAGCATGGACAACGTACTCAATCTACACATTCTCGGGTGGGATTAGGACCCATCTTTACCTATTAGAGATGTAGGTGGATTAAATGTCGTTTCTCGTCAACCTTGTAAAAAATAAAATATTGATGTGAGTAATTTAAATGAATCCTTAATTTTGTTGTGTGGCTTCCAATAAAGCAGAGATGGCAGATAATCAGTGGATGTATAGTGGGTTTTTCCGTCGGAATCAAGTAACAACAGAGTGGGTCGAGAAAACTGATGTGTTTTTGAAAGAGATATTCCGTAGTCCAATGAGGATGGTGCCAGAATTCCCGTGTGCCAAATGTAAGAGACGTATCCGTAGAGATAAGAGTGAGATGACTAAGCACCTTCGCACGCATGGATTTATGCCCAACTTTAATATGCCGATAAACTTTGCCTAGCAGGACCGTGGTAGAGAGGAGGTGATACGACAACGCGTCGCTGGTTATGAGGACGGTGGGGTTAGAGACATGCTAGATGATGTCTTTGCTGCACAGCCGACACCTCCGTCACATTCAGTGAATGAACCGGAGGAGCCAGAGAAAACCGCAAAGGCCTTCCTGGAAATCTTGGCCTCGTCAAAGAAACCTCTCTATGAGGGTGCCAAGCTGTCTGTGCTGGATGCCATCTCGCAACTGATGGCAGTCAAGGCTGAGTACGGCTGTAGCCGAGGTTGCTTCGAAGCATTTCTGGGAGTATGGGCTAACAGCCTGCCTGAGGACCATGAACTGCCGAAAACCATGTACGCTACGAAGAAAATCATGAAGGCGCTCTCCCTGGACTATGAGAAAATACATGTTTGTCCAAAGAATTGCCTTTTGTTTAGGCATGAGTATGCGGATGACAACTACTGTAGGAAGTGCGGTTCCTCTCGGTATATTGAGGTGGTCGATGAGCATGGTCAGAAGCGGCAGCTAAAAATCCCTGTGAAGGTTCTTCGGTATCTTGATTTTATAAAAAGACTGCTGCGCCTTTTCATCACCGAGGAGTCTGCCAAAATGATGAAGTGGCACAAGGAAGGGAAAAGGTACAATCCAAAAAAAATTGTACATCCATCAGAAGGTGAAGCATGGAAGTCATTCGATATAGAGTACCCGGAGGAAGCAGCCGAGGCTGGGAATGTCAGAATTGCAATAACAGGTGATGGGTTCAATCCATATGGTATGTCGTCTAATCCATACAGCTGCTGGCCCGTATTTGTTATTCCGCTCAATCTCCCTCCCGGCGCCCTAATGCAACGCAAGACCATGTTCCTGTCGCTTATAATTCCGGGGCCTGAATATCCAGGGAAGAATTTGAGTGTGTTTATGCAGCCGTTGGTGGATGATTTGCACCATTCTTGGTACTTCCCGAGGTTGACATACGACCGGCATCTGCAGAAAAATTTCTTGATGAAAGTTTGGCTACAGTATTGCATGCATGACTTTCCCGGCTATGCCCTGTTCTGCGGATGGTGTACAAGTGGAAAGATGCCTTGCCCAGTGTGCATGCAGGCCTTGATTTTCATTTGGCTGAAGAAGGGTGGCAAGTATGTTGCCTTTGACCTGCATCGACAGTTCCTCCCTCCAGACCATCCTGATAGGGAAGACAAGAAGAACTTCACAAAAGGCAAAGTTATCCATGAAGTAAACGACATTCCAACGTTTTCTGGTGCGGATGTGCTTGCTCAGCTGAAAGCTCTTAAGCCTGCAGGCGAAGGGAAAGGCAAAGGCAAAGGCAAAGGCAAAGGCAAAGCCACAGGCGAAGACGAGGGCGAGGGCAAAGGAAAAGGTAAAGGAAAAAAATGTTTTGAACGATATGGTGAGACGCACAACTGGACTCACATTACCCCCTTCATGCAGCTTCCCTATTTTAAGGACCTCAAACTTCCATACAACATCGACGTGATGCACACCGAAAAGAATGTCGTAGAGTCCCTTTTTCGCACGATCCTCAACATTCCTGATAAGACAAAGGATAATGTTAATGCTAGAGTCGATCAACAGAATATTTGTGATAGACCACGTCTACACATGCAACCTCCCACAGGCAGTCGAAAATCTTGGTTCAAGCCAGATGCTGACTTTGTACTTAAAAAGGATCATAAGATGGAGGCATTCAAGTGGCTGAAACACGTCGTGAAGTTCACTGATGGTTATGCGTCGAATATAAGTAAGGGGGTCAATCTTTCAACGGGCAAAGTGACCGGGCTCAAGAGTCATGACTATCATGTATGGATTGAGCGAATAATGCCGGTGATGGTTCGGGGCTATGTTCCCGAGCGTGTCTGGCGTGTGCTTGCGGAGTTAAGCCATTTCTTCCGCACACTTTGTGCTAAAGAAGTATGTCCTGAGAAGATAAAAGAAATGCATAAGAAGGCGCCGGAGTTGATATGCAAGCTAGAGAAGATCTTCCCGCCAGGCTTCTTTACTCCGATGACACATCTCATTTTGCACCTCGCAAACGAGGTATTGTTGGGGGGCCCTGTGCAGAATCGTTGGCAGTACGGCCCTGAGAGACAGAACAAGCATCTGAGACAGAAATATGGAAACAAAGCTAAGATTGAAGCTTCCATAGCTGAGGCAGTTATCCTAGAGGAGGTGGCAGACCTCAGGACAGCCTACTATCCGGACCATGTTCCCACGTTGCACAATAAGGTGTCTCGATACAATACAGAAGAACCCAAGTATAAACCCAAGTTGCCTCTATTCATCGGGCAAGGTGGCAGGGCTGGATGCTCGACACCTTATCTCATTCCACGAGATGAGTGGGAGGATGTCATGTTCTATATCTTGCACAACATCAAGGAAGTTGAGGATGAGTGGATGAGGTAATACCTTTGCACCATTCTTGTAGTCAATTCGTTATGTTCACTTTGCCTAGTTCTTATACCGCTTTTCTTATTGTAGTCGATTCGTTGATGAAGAGTGGACGGGAATGCTGCCTCCTACTAAAGCGGAGGCACTTGCTCTTCTCCGAAAGGGTGCTGATGGAAGGAAAAATTTCGTTGCGTGGTTCATGGAGAAAGTAATTTTTCACACATCCCTATTACCTATTTCAATTAAACTCATGCACACTATAATTTCAATTAAACTCATGCACCCTATAATTTCAATTAAACTTGTAGGGAAATGATCCGAACGAATCAATGGATGAAGAATTGAGATGGGTTTCCATGGGTTTTGACCCTGCCGTCATGACATGCCAAAAGTATGATGTGAATGGGTATCTCTTCCATACAAAGGAGCACCAGAACAGTCGGCCTGATCCCAAAACCATAAATACCGGAGTCTTCACTGAAGGAGATAATAAAGTAGATTACTACGGAAGGGTAGGAAAAATATATGAGCTTACATTCATACGTGGCCGCGAACCCCTAAGTATCACTGTGTTCAAATGCCGATGGTTCGACCCCAAAAAGGGTCTGAGACATATGCCTTCTGTTGGTTTAGTTGAAGTTAAACCATCAACCGTGTATGCTGGAGCTGATCTCTTTATCGCCGCTACCCAGGCCACACAAGTATATTATCTGCCTTACCCCTGCCAGAAAGAGTACCTAAAGGGTTGGGAAGTTGTGTTCAAGGTGTCGCCACATGGTAAGCTACCGGACCCGAACGATGATGATTACTACAACATAAACCCCATGACATACGAGGGAGTGTTCTTTCAAGAGGAACATGATGACGTGGTCCAAAACAACGAGGATGATGACTTGGGTTATGTTGACCTGGACCCAAACAACGACGACGCACGGATTGATGGTGAGGCAGTTGTGAATCAAAGAGACATAATTATCCTTGAAAAGTTAAATGAAGACGCTGACGATGAGGAAGAGCCTCCACCTCCGTCAGACAACGAAGAAGATATGCGTGATAGTGATGATGAGACCAGTCGACAAATAGATTACAATAGTGATGATTCATATGGGTTCTAGAAAATGTAAGTTCTTTTAATGATCATTACAATAGTATGCTTAATGTGCTCTTCTGTTATTAATGTTTTTCATGTATGCTTGTTTATTTGATATCCTTACTAATTGTTTATTCTCTTCTCAATGCAGGTTTGCTAATCATGGGCAAGTCCAGCGGCGCCAGTTTCCTCAGTAAATTCAAAGGACTTACTCGGAGTGGACGAGCCCACAAGGTTCCCTCCCGACTACGCGTTGGAGGGGTCGGGGGAGGAGACCCTAGAGGAGGAGGGGGTGGGGAGAGAGCCCCTAGAGGAGGAGGAGGTGGGGGAGAGGCAGCCGGGGCAAAAAACTCCGGGCCGTGTCCGAAATAGGAGGGTCTTCTTCGATGCCCTCCTATACTGAGGCACCTTTTGAGTCTGAGGAGGAGGAGTATGTTCCTGATGGCGAGGAGGAGGAGGGTGAGGAGGATGAGGGCGAGGAGGAGGAGGCCGAGGAGGAGGGTGAGGAGGAGGGCGAGGAGGAGGGTGGAGGGGAGGTTGACCCCGAGTTGTGGGGTGACTTGCCACCGGGTGCTCCGCAGGGGTGGCTGCGTGGTAATGCCGGAGTACCTACACCACCTTCTATCGAGGCGCACAAGTGGCTCATTGAACCTGCGGGGACAGAGTAAGTGCCTCTCAATCATATTTTCAACACATGACAACATTTTCTTATTGTACACATGGCAATCCTTTGATTCTTTTGCAGTAACTGGATCCTTCGCGGAAAGGGCCGTAAACCGAATGGCCTTATCACTGTCCTGTTGAAGGAGTTTTGGCCTGGCCTATTATGCCCGCGGCCAGACAGGGACCCACAGCTGCGGGGTTTGGCCACGAGCTGGGCCCACTACGAGGCTTGCAGCAACGCGGAGTACGGGACGGCCGCTAAGGCCGTGATCACCAAATTTTGGGTAAGTTCTCTTCTGAATCACTTATCTTCAGTTTCGTTCATACTTTATCATTGAATCACTCAACTCATGCCTTGTTTGCTTCTGGTTTATGCATGATTGCAGCAACTCTATAGAGTTCTTGACGAGCACAAGGCCAGAGCCGACGTGGTCTTGCTTGCAGCTGCGAAGAAGAAAGCTCGTCAGTTGCAGTACGAGGTGCGCTGGGTTGCCGTCTCGCAGTACTACCACATCTACCTGCACCAAAAGATGACCAAAACTCAAGCGCAGAGGCAACGACTTACCTTGAACAGGGAGCAGTTCATGATGGTAACTATTACTGACTTTTCATTGTTTCAAGCAGTCAACTATATGTTTCGTGCTCACATGTCATGCTTCCAAAATTTGCATAGGTTGTTCCTCGTTGGTGCTATGGAAGGCATGACGGATGGGCGAGTTTGGTGGATAGGTGGCTCGGCAACGATGCAGAGTTTGCTGCCAAGAGCATCAAGGCCCGGGCTAACCGTGGAAGAGACGGGACACACGGCCAAGGAAACAGGAACCACTGGGGCTTCAAGGCCATGAAGGTATATCTATATGCATGATGCATTTTTGTTCTTCTTTACCATCATGTTCTTATGTATGGCTAACTTCTGTTTGACGTTGCAGGAGGACAAGTTGAAGAGGCCGCTCTCAGACATTGAGTCGTGGAAGCTGGCCCGCGAGCGGAGTGATCGCAAGGACGGCGAGAGCCAGTACTACGGCAAGACCGAGGAGCACCTGGAGTCTTACACTCGGAACCATCAGAAGTTGCATCCGGATGTTCCTGTTCCTGAGGTCGCCCAGTCTCAGATCGATGACACGGCGGTGGTGGCCATCCAGGGGAAGTCACATGGCCGGTATCCGTGTTTCGATGGCTTGATCACTCCTTCGATCTCGTACACACGGCTTCGGGCTAGCAACCCGAGCCAGTTAGAGAGTACGGGGCGTTCACAGACTCCCTTAGCCCGCCAGCATGCTGTAAGTACTTCCCCTTTATCTTCTTTCTCTCTAGCATTCTCAGTTTATTTTCAGCATTGCTCACTTAGAAACAACCTAAATTATGTAGGCATATAAGGCCTTTGTCGAGCATAGGAATCTTGAGGTGCGAGAGTACTTGCAACGAGTGAAGGCAAACGATGATTACAACCGTCAGATGATGGCGGTTAGTTTTGCCCTCTTAAAACCAAGCTAAATTTTTGCACTTTCATTCCTTCTGACCTTCTAGTTTGCTTGTTTAACTAACATCCAGGCTATGTTGGCGTCTTGGAGTAACCGCACGGATCCACCACAAATGGGACCCCCACCACCACCTGCGGGAGAACCCCCACACGTGCCCACGTTCGATGAATGGGTGGCACTAGGCAGTGATAGTCCGGTTAGTACATTTGCCTAACTACTGACAAACTAGTTCTCGTTCATTCAACACTATCATATCATATTTACCGTTAGAATCTTCTCTCAAACATGTAGGGGACCGGTGGCTCGACTCCTGCTCCGTCGACCCCAGTCACTCCGATCTGGCAGAGTGATGGTGGTCGTGGTTGCGGTTTTGGCGGAGGTGGTCTTGGCGGTGGTGGTTTTGGCGGAGGTGGTCTTGGTGGTGGTGGTTTTGGCGGAGGTGGTCTTGGTGGTGGTGGTCTTGGCGGAGGTGGTCTTGGCGGTGGTGGTCTTGCTTGATGTCGATGATGATACCCGTGCATGTGGCCGTCGTGCCATACCTTTCATGTTCCTACTTTTATGATGTTCCATGTCTTGCACTACTTTTATGTTCATGAACTTTCGCCGGTGATGATCTTTAGATGATGAACTTGACTATGTTTAAATGATGATGATGAATTTGAGTATGTTTAGATAATGAACTGTCATATTTCTGCATAATCCCATATTATTCTGCTTTGAAATGCTGTCAAATGAATTGAAAAAGAGAAAACAGGGAAAATAAAAAAAACAAAAAAAAACTATGCCTACGGCAAAGCCGTCGGCATAGATGAGCCCAGGACTTCCGAGGGCGCGCCACGTGGCAGGGCTATGCCTATGGCAAAGCCGTCGGCATAGATTTTCATCTATGCCGTAGGCATACCCCTGCCGCCAGGAGGAACCGGGGGACGACACGTGGCACAGCTATGCCTACGGCAAAGCCGTCGGCATAGATTCCATCTATGCCGTAGGCATAGCCCTGCCACCAGGAGGCACCGGGGAATGCCACGTGCCAGAGGTATGCCGACGGCTCGGCCGTCGGCATAGATTTCCACCTATGCCGACGGCCAAGCCGTCGGCATACCTCTGGCACGTGGCTTCTCGTGAATCGTCAACCCTTTTGACGGCACCGTCCGTTGCCGTCAGGCGAAAAACACTGCCGACGGCTAAACTATGCCGACGACTGACGCCCGGCCGTCGGCATAGACCCCTATGCCGACGGCTATACTACGCCGACGGTCTGACATGACTACGCTGACGTGATCTACGCCGACGGGCCTATGCCGACGACAGCCGTAGGCATAGATCTATGCCGACGGCAAAGGACCTATGCCGCCGCGATTCCGGTAGTGATGGCCAGATAGGGGATGGACAAATTTGGGTTCCACGGCACTTCCAGGTTACTGCTCCAATGGAGGGTGTACGTAGCTGCTAACACTTGCCACATGGTAACTACTCCGGAAAAGCAAAACAGTAAGACAGTCAACCGGCACGTACTCTAATTATTTCGATTATTCCAAACTAAGTGTCAGTCAGGGTCCAACCCTGTTTGTCTTGTCTGAGATCTCCAACTCAAACACGATTGATGAAATATACCATAGAAGGACTATAATCAGAACCCTTTCTAGGCATTACACAATTGATCGGTCTCTTGATCGAATCCGAATCGGTCTAATATTCTGCTTGCCGGCTCAACTCTCGTTACATGCAGCTAGCGGTGTACAAAAGCTAACAGGAGTTCAGTTGCCGCATCAGAATATCAGGTTAGCAATTGTCCGCTTCATACACGACCGCGATGGATCCGCAGAAACGCCGACGAGAAAATACATGCACGCCGAAGGCTCCGGACTCCGGAGTCACCAGCAACAGCGATTGAGCGGACACTCCCTGCGGATCTCCTGCTCGAGATCATCACGTGCTCCGACGCACGCACCCTCGTCCGTTGTGCCGCAACAAGCAAGCTCCTCTGCCGCGACATCCTTAGCTCACCCTTCGTCCGCCGTGTGACCTGCGGCCAGCAAAGCATCGTGCCCCCGTGCATCCTCGCCTACCTCAGCACCCCCAGCAACATGGATGATGCTTCGCCGATCCTCTCTCTGGTCCACCTGACCACGCCCGCTGCCTTGTCGTTTTGTGACGACCTTCTGGCCTCTTTCATATCGTGCAATCTAGATGACATCCTTGGAGAGTACTACCCCGTGACGTCCCGCGGCGGCTTTGTCCTCCTACGCTGTCAACGTGTGAAAAACAACGGGTCCAACTTATGTGTGTACGACATCATCACCGGACAACGCACCTTTCTTTCAGTGCCACCAAGCATCCCTAATCATATCGGATACTTTCACAAGTGTGTCTTGCTCACCGCAGCTGATGGCATCGACTCCTCTTTTTTGTTATTCGTTAGCGATCTTGAAAAATCATCCGGCACCAGCACCAACACTACACCTGCCATCATAGTCCAGATATTCAAGTCTTCAACTCGTGCCTAGGGACCCATCATGATCTACGAGGACTTCACCCAGATGCAACGGTGGTTCCAAACCGGTCGTGATAGCACGACTGTTGTCCTCCACGGTGGTCTCATCCACTGGCTGCCGTGGCATGGCGGCAAGATTCTCAGCTACAACGTCTGCACAGCAGAACCCGGCATGATGGACCTCCCCAGCCCCGTCGCCAGCTACGAAGAATCACGTCAGTTCCACCTAGGGTCCTACTCCTCCCCGGATGGACACATGCTGATGGAAATATGCACTAGAGACAATAATAAAATGATTATTATTATATTTCCTTAATCACGATAAAGGTTTATTATTCATGCTAGAATTGTATTGACCAAAAAATTAAATACATGTGTGAATACATAAACAAATACCGTGTCCCTAGTAAGCCTCTACTAGACTAGCTCGTTGATCAAAGATGGTTAAGGTTTCCTAACCATAGACATGTGTTGTTATTTGATAACGGGATCACATCATTAGGAGAATGATGTGATGGACAAGACCCATCCGTTAGCTTAGCATAATGATCGTTCAGTTTATTGCTATTGCTTTCTTCATGTCAAATACCTATTCCTTCGACTCTGAGATTATGCAACTCCCGGATACCGGAGGAATACCTTGTGTGCTATCAAACGTCACAACGTAATTGGGTGATCATAAAGATGCTCTACAGGTATCTTCGAAGGTGTTTGTTGAGTTGGCATAGATCGAGATTAGGATTTGTCACTCCGAGTAACGGAGAGGTATCTTTGGGCCCTCTCGGTAATACACATCATAAGCTTGCAAGCAAATGACTAAGGAGTTAGTCACAAGGTGATGTATTATGGAACGAGTAAAGAGACTTGCCGGTAACGAGATTGAACTAGGTATGAAGATACCGACGATCGAATCTCGGGCAAGTAACATACCGATGGACAAAGGGAATTACGTATGTTGTCATAACGGTTCGACCGATAAAAATCTTCCTAGAATATGTAGGAGACAATATGGGCATCCAGGTTCCGCTATTGGTTATTTACCGGAGAGGTGTCTCGGTCATGTCTACATAGTTCTCGAACCCGTAGGGTCCGCACGCTTAACGTTCGTTGACGATATAGTGTTATATGAGTTATATGTTTTGGTGACCGAATGTTGTTCGGAGTTACGGATGATATCACGGACATGACGGGGAGTCTCGAAATGGTCGAGAGGTAAAGATTGATATATAGGACGATGTCATTTGGACACCGGAAGTGTTTCGGGATGTACCGGGAAGGAATCGGGTCACCGAAAGGGGTTCCGGGCACCCCCCCGGCAAGTTATGGGCCTTATGGGCCAAAGTAAGGGGGGGGGGGGGGGCGCCACCCTCCTTTGCCTTTCCCCGCACTCTAAATAAGGAAAGGGGGGCGTAACTTGGGAGGGACTCCAAGTAGGATTCCTCCTACTTGGGCGCCTCTTTTGGCTGCTCCTCCCTCCCTCCCATCTATATATATGTGGGAGGGGGCGCCTAGCACATAACACAATATTATCTTAGCCATGTGCGGCGCCCCCCTCCACCGTTTACACCCCCGGTCATATTTTCGTAGTGCTTAGGCGAAGCCCTACGGAGATAGCTTCACCATCACCGTCACCACGCCGTCGTGCTGCCGGAACTCATCTACTACCTCGCCGTCTTGCCGGATCAAGAAGGCGGAGGACGTCACCGAGCTGAACGTGTGCAGAACGCGGACGTGCCATGCGTTCGGTGCTAGATCGGTTGGAGCGCGAAGAAAGTTCGACTACATCAACCACGTTGTAAAACGTTTCCGCTTACGGTCTACGAGGGTACGTAGACACACTCTTTCCCTCTCGTTGATATGCATCTCCATGGATAGATCTTACGTGTGCGTAGAAAAAAAAATTCCATGCAACGATTCCCAACACATGCTACTAAGGCTGCTCATCACCGACGGGTTCATGATCTCCATGTGGCATCAGCTCCCAGGAGGTGGTTGGGCCTTGGAGGCTATGATCGATGTGCAGCAGAAGTTGTGGCCACTGGATCAAGGAGTCTCTCTCATCGGTCATCTGAGGATATGGTTTAGGTGCTCCGGCGAGAGGACCAATGTTGTGTTGCTACAGACAAACCAACGCTCTAATGGTGTGCTAACTGAATTTCGTATTATGCTTATTTTGCTTGACCTGGAGACGAAAGAGATGCACAAGATCATGAAATGCCCGGCTCCCTCATCTATGGTCTTGGAGATCGACCTATCTACACGGCTACAAGCCATGAAAATCTTCTCCTAACTAGCTCATTAAGCTTCACATGCCTGTTGTGTCGCGTTGAATGCAAAGATGGAATTGTGCTTAGACTATGTGCATGTACACGGGCATCTATCCCTTGTATGATTTGGCAATATATTGATTTTTCATCTAATATATTAATAAAGTGATTGCACATTTTACACATTAGCTGCAATTTATGTCTCCACGCATGCAAGCGACGGTACATTTGCACATTCTATACAATATTTACAATTTATGTTTCCACGCATGCAAGCGGCCGTACATTTGTACCATTTTGTTTTTCTAACCATCAATTCGAAGACATGCATCCTCTTTGAGCAAATTTTCTATATTTTGTTTTGCAGGGAGGGCAAATGTTCTTTAGAAGGAGCAAAATTGGTTTTATATATTGGACTGTCGATCTGGAATTGAAATGATAATTTCGTATTTCTAACATAAATCAATACTATGATTGTTAAATTTTTAACTAGCAAGGTGGCCCTAGCAAATGCGTGGGCTTGAATTTCATGAAGTTAAGTTATTAAGTAGGCAATATATGTGCATTTTATTATGATATCATGTTATCTTATTTGTTAAAATGAGATGTAGCGTGTACTTTTTTGAGAAGGACATAAACATGTACTTGCCATTTATAGTTAACTATTGATTATTATTTGTAACTTTTTTGTTTGCCCAAGATCTTTCTTTTAGACTTTTTAATGCAACTGTAATGGGCTATTAGTTCTTTCTTCTTCTTAATATAATTGACATAAATTTCCTAGGCTCTCATATTTATTTATTGTAGATTAACATTGATGTATGTGATTTATTGTTAACTAATAACTAACATGTGCACCTATTTGTTTGTGTGCGAGAGATATTGAATTGCAAATGCAACATTCATGAATTGTGTTTTTACTATACCCCATCTTAGGACATGTACGCCCAGCTATAAAAGAATTAAATAACAATAAACTCAAATATTACCACGCCACGTTTTGACATACTTGTTATTTTAGAAATTGTGTTTCTATTTTTTTGCTACCATTGCGGAGAGAATCATCAACATCGACAATATCAATTTTTGATACCAATAGATCTATCATTAATACCTCTGAAATGTTGGGACTATATTGTACAATAAACTAGCTATTCTAAATTGCCATTACATATGGCTAAAATTTAAATAAGTGTTGAAACAACTACGATTTATGTCCTCTATGTATTAATATACAGAAATGCATTCTACCGTGGAAAAGGACGAAGTAGTTCTAGGAAAGTATTAGGGAAGATAAAATATTGCTCTATAGTACACCTGAACTCGGGATGAAAAGTAAAATCATAGAACATTAAAAATTGAAATTAATATTAATGAGAATTTGATTTTTTTTATTTCTTTAAATTACATCTGATTTTATAATGAACAATAAACTTTTTGGTGTTTTTGAACAACAATTTATTGCTCTAAAATGCATGTTTTTATGTCCAAAGAATCTAAAAGATATCATTGGAAAAAATGGACCAGTTTCACTTATATCATCTAGTAGATGTTGAACTGGAACACAAACATGTCTGGTATGTTGTTCGTGCATGCTATTAGATAAGCATGTGAAATTCAGTTTTGTATTGCAAACCAAATTAGCATTTATGATATGTTAGTGTAACTATAAGTATCTCGAGATGACTATTCTGTGTGCTGAATTGAAGTTTTAGTTGCTAGCTTTTATAGTACATCAAAGTTTGGATGGTAAGTATTAGAGCATGTTAATCATGTGTACTTGAGGAATTAATACACATATCTAAATTAAACCGAAGTGCAAGTTCCCTTACATGTTTTTTAGTCCTGCGCATAAGAACTCCCTGTAGTAATTTTGATTTTGCTTTGCAATGTGTTGTATTATTTTCCACAAGGGCCTCGAAACATAAGCTGCATGTATTGGAAAATCATGCATTGTGGTTTTGGTACACATGTATAGGGAGTAACGGTCCACCTAGTAAGGGTCCACCAGAGTCCATAGACCTAGTAGTTAGGATTCGCTAGTAGAAGAGGTAGTACAGATCAATGGCTAGATGGTTTTATGTTTGTGTGGATATAGATCATCCTTAAAGCATTTGTTATTTTTATATTCTTCTCCACCAATCCTGGTGGCCTGTACAGAAGAACAACTAATTCCTCAAATCAAAATATTGCTGGGCAAGATAAATATGCTTTTTTGGATACTAATAGCTGATATTCAGAAAGAGGTCTATAATTTTACCTTCTAGTAATCATGTGCATGGGATATTCACTTGACAGATAACAATGAGGTAATATTTAACATAAGTATGGAAACATTACTGAAAGAAATATTATAGTATATTTCTAAAGCGTGCAACTTATATATCCGGTCAACTATTCTATAAAGATCTTGGTAAGCACAACGGGGTAAAAACAGAGCACATATTATTCAACATACATAACCACTCTAAGGCGTTTTGTCACAACAACATATGCATAAACATGAGGTAGTAATTGTTGGAAATATGCCCTAGATGCAATAATAAAATGGTTATTATTATATTTCCTTGTTCATGATAATTGTCTGTTATTCATGCTATAATTGTGTTATCCGGAAATCGTAATACATGTGTGAATACATAGACCACAACATGTCCCTAGTAAGCCTCTAGTTGACTAGCTCGTTGATCAATAGATGGTTGCGGTTTCCTGACCATGGACATTGGATGTCATTGATAACGGGATCACATCATTAGGAGAATGATGTGATGGACAAGACCCAATCCTAAGCCTAGCACTAGATCGTGTAGTTCGTTTGCTAAAGCTTTTCCAATGTCAAGTAACTTTTCCTTAGACCATGAGATTGTGCAACTCCCGGATACCGTAGGAGTGCTTTGGGTGCACCAAACGTCACAACGTAACTGGGTGGCTATAAAGGTGCACTACGGGTATCTCCGAAAGTATCTGTTGGGTTGGCACGAATCGAGACTGGGATTTGTCACTCCATGTAACGGAGAGGTACCTCTGGGCCCACTCGTTAGGACATCATCATAATGAGCTCAATGTGATCAAGGAGTTGTTCACGGGATGATGTGTTACGGAAACGAGTAAAGAGACTTGCCGGTAACGAGATTGAACAAGGTATCGAGATACCGACGATCGAATCTCGGGCAAGTATCGTACCGATAGACAAAGGGAATTGCGTACGGGATTGATTGAATCCTCGACATCGTGGTTCATCCGATGAGATCATCGAGGAGCATGTGGGAGCCAACATGGGTATCCAGATCCCGCTGTTGGTTATTGACCGGAGAGTCGTCTCGGTCATGTCTGCGTGTCTCCCGAACCCGTAGGGTCTACACACTTAAGGTTCGGTGACGCTAGGGTTATAGAGATATTAGTATGCGGTAACCCGAAGGTTGTTCGGAGTCTCGGATGAGGTCCTGGACGTCACGAGGAGTTCCGGAATGGTCCGGAGGTAAAGATTTATATATGGGAAGTCCTATTTTGGCCACCGGAAAATGTTCGGGATTTTTCGGTATTGTACCGAGAAGGTTCTAGAAGGTTCCGGAGTGGGGCCCACCTGCATGGGGGGACCCACATGAACGTGGGTAGTGGGGGCAAGGCCCCACACCCCTAGTCAAGGCGCACCAAGATTCCCCCTTAGAAGGAATAAGATCATATCCCGAAGGGATAAGATCAAGATCCCTAAAAAAGGGGGATAACAATCGGTGGGGAAGGGAAAGGATGGGATTTCTTTCCTTCCACCTTTGCCAACGCCCCAATGGACTTGGAGGTGCATGGGAGAAACAGCTCAGCCCCTGGCGCCTCCCTCTCCCTCCCGTGACACCTCTTCCTCCTCCAGTAGCGCTTGGCGAAGCCCTGCTGAAATCCCGCTGCTTCCACCACCACACCGTCGTGCTGCTGGATCTCCATCAACCTCTCCTCCCCCCTTGCTGGATCAAGAAGGAGGAGACGTCTCTGCTCCGTACGTGTGTTGAACGCGGAGGTGCCGTCCGTTCGGCGCTCGGTCATCGGTGATTTGGATCACGACGAGTACGACTCCATCAACCCCGTTCTCTTGAACGCTTCCGCTCGCGATCTACAAGGGTATGTAGATACACTCCCCTCTCACTCGTTGCTAGATGACTCCATAGATTGATCTTGGTGATGCGTAGAAAATTTTAAAATTCTGCTACGTTCCCCAACAATGGCATCATGAGCTAGGTCTATGCGTAGTATCTTGCACGAGTAGAACACAAAGTAGTTGTGGGCATCGATTTGTCAATCTTCTTGCCGTTACTAGTCTTATCTTGATTCGGCGGCACTGTGGGATGAAGCGGCCCGGACCGACCTTACACGTACGCTTACGTGAGACAGGTTCCACCGACTGACATGCACTAGTTGCATAAGGTGGCTAGCGGGTGTCTGTCTCTCCCACTTTAGTCGGATCGGATTCGATGAACAGGGTCCTTATGAAGGGTAAATAGAAATTGGCATATCACGTTGTGGTTTTGGCGTAGGTAAGAAACGTTCTTGCTAGAAACCTATAGCAGCCACGTAAAAAACTTGCAACAACAATTAGAGGACGTCTAACTTGTTTTTGCAGCAAGTGCTTTGTGATGTGATATGGCCAAAGGATGTGATAAATGATATATGTGATGTATGAGATGATCATGTTCTTGTAATAGGAATCACGACTTGCATGTCGATGAGTATGACAACCGGCAGGAGCCATAGGAGTTGTCTTAATTTATTATATGACCTGCGTGTCATTGAAATTCGCCATGTAATTACTTTACTTTATTGCTAACCGTTAGCCGTAGTAGTAGAAGTAATAGTTGGCGAGACAACTTCATGAAGACACGATGATGGAGATCATGATGATGTAGATCATGGTGTCATGCCGGTGACGATGATGATCATGGAGCCCCGAAGATGGAGATCAAAAGGAGCAAAGTGATAATGGCCATATCATGTCACTATTTTGATTGCATGAGATGTTTATCATGTTTTTGCATCTTATTTGCTTAGAACGACGGTAGCATATATAAGATGATCCCTTACTAAAATTTCAAGAAAGTGTTCCCCCTAACTGTGCACCGTTGCGAAGGTTCGTTGTTTCGAAGCACTACGTGTTGATCGGGTGTGATAGATTCTAACGTTCGAATACAACGGGTGTAAGCCAGATTTACACAGCAATACACTTAGGTTGACTTGACGAGCCTAGCATGTACAGACATGGCCTCGGAACACAAGAGACCGAAAGGTCGAGCATGAGTCGTATAGAAGATACGATCAACATGGGGATGTTCACCGTTGATGACTAGTCCGTCTCACGTGATGATCGTACACGGCCTAGTCGATTCGGATCATGTAATCACTTAGATGACGAGAGGGATGTCTATCTGAGTGGGAGTTCATTACATAATTTGATTAGATGAACTTAATTGTCATGAACTTAGTCTAAATGTTACATATCTATCTTGTAGATCAAATGGCCAACGCTAATGTTACCCTCAACTTCAACGCGTTCCTAGAGAAAAACAAGCTGAAAGACGATGGTAGCAACTATGCGGACTGGGTCCGTAACCTGAGGATTATCCTCATAGCTGCCAAGAAATCATATGTCCTTGAAGCACTGTTAGGTGACCCACCTGCTCTCCCAGCACTGCCAGACGATTTGAACGTTTGGCAGACACGCACCGATGATTACTCCTTCGTTCAGTGCGGCATGCTCTTCAGCTTAGAACCGGGGCTCCAAAAGCGTTTTGAGCATCACGGAGCATATGAGATGTTCGAAGAGCAGAAAATGGTTTTCCAAGCTCATGCCCGGATCGAGAGATATGAAGTCTTCGATAAGTTCTACAGCTGTAAGATGGAGGAAAATAGTTCTGTCAGCGAGCACATACTCAAAATGTCTGGGTTGCACAGCCGCTTGTCTCAGCTGGGAGTTAATCTCCCGGATGACGCGGTCGTTGACAGAATCCTTCAGTCGCTTCCACCTAGCTACAAGAGCTTCGTGATGAACTTCAACATGCAGGGGATGGAAAAGACCATTCCTGAGGTATATGCGATGCTGAAGTCAGCGGAGGCAGAGATCAGAAAGGAACATCAAGTGTTGATGGTGAATAAAACCACTAAGTTCAAGAAGGGCAAGGGTAAGAAGAACTTCAAGAAGGACGGCAAGGGAGTTGCCGCGCCCGGTAAGCCAGCTGCCGGGAAGAAGTCGAAGAATGGACCCAAGCCTGAGACTGAGTGCTTTTATTGCAAGGGAAACGGTCACTGGAAGCGAAACTGCCCCAGGTACTTGGCGGACAAGAAGGCCGGCAATACCAAAGGTATATATGATATACATGTAATTGATGTGTACCTTACCAGCACTCGTAGTAGTTCCTGGGTATTTGATACCGGTGCGGTTGCTCATATTTGTAACTCAAAGCAGGAACTGCGGAATCAGCGTAGACTGGCAAAGGACGAGGTGACGATGCGCGTCGGGAATGGTTCCAAGGTCGATGTGATCGCCGTCAGCACGCTACCTCTGCATCTACCTACGGGATTAGTTTTAAACCTCAATAATTGTTATTTAGTACCAGCTTTGAGCATGAACATTGTATCTGGATCTCGCTTAATGCGAGATGGCTACTCATTTAAATCTGAGAATAATGG
This sequence comes from Thinopyrum elongatum, assembly GCA_011799875.1. Classification (NCBI taxonomy): domain Eukaryota; kingdom Viridiplantae; phylum Streptophyta; class Magnoliopsida; order Poales; family Poaceae; genus Thinopyrum; species Thinopyrum elongatum. Next base: position 731,373,066 of record CM022303.1, read on the forward strand.
TTGTTCTATTTATATGAGAGATATGTTTTATGGTCATGCCCCGCTGGTGAATGGTTTATTTTTATTGAATCTCGAACGTGATGTTACACATGTTTATAATGTGAATGCCAAGAAATGCAAGGTTGATAACGATAGTCCCACATACTTGTGGCACTGCCGCCTTGGTCATATCGGTGTTAAACGCATGAAGAAACTCCATGCAGATGGACTTTTGGAGTCTCTTGATTATGAATCATTTGACAGATGCGAACCATGCCTCTTGGGCAAGATGACCAAGACTCCGTTCTCCAGAACAATGGAGTGAGCAACCAACTTATTGGAGATCATACATACTGATGTGTGTGGTCCAATGAGTGTTGAGGCTCGCGGTGGTTATCGTTATGTTCTCACCCTCACCGATGATTTGAGTAGATATGGGTATGTCTACTTGATGAAGCACAAGTCTGAGACCTTTGAAAAGTTCAAGGAATTTCAGAATGAGGTTGAGAATCAACGTGACAAGAAAATAAAGTTCTTACGATCAGATCGTGGAGGAGAATATTTGAGTCATGAATTTGGCACGCACTTAAGGAAATGTGGAATTGTTTCACAACTCACGCCGCCTGGAACACCTCAGCGTAACGGTGTGTCCGAACGTCGTAATCGCACTCTATTGGATATGGTGCGATCTATGATGTCTCTTATTGATCTACCGCTATCTTTTTGGGGTTATGCTTTAGAGACTGCCGCATTCACTTTAAATAGGGCACCGTCAAAATCCGTTGAGACGACACCGTATGAATTATGGTTTGGGAAGAAACCTAAGCTGTCGTTTCTGAAAGTTTGGGGATGCGATGCTTATGTGAAGAAACTTCAACCAGAGAAGCTCGAACCCAAGTCGGAAAAATGCGTATTCATAGGATACCCTAAGGAAACTATTGGGTATACCTTCTACCTAAGATCCGAGGGCAAGATCTTTGTTGCAAGGAATGGATCCTTTCTAGAGAAAGAGTTTCTCTCGAAAGAAGTAAGTGGGAGGAAAGTGGAGCTTGATGAGATGACCCTCGAACCGGAGAGTAGCGCAGCACAGGAAAATGTTTCTGTGGAGCCTACACCGGCTAGAGAGGAAGTTATTGATAATGATCATGATCAAGCTACCACTGAACTTCGAAGGTCCACGAGGACACGTTCCGCACCAGAGTGGTATGGCAATCCTGTCCTGGAAATCATGTTGTTAGACAACAGTGAACCTTCGAACTATGAAGAAGCGATGGCGGGCCCGGATTCCGACAAATGGCTTGAAGCCATGAAATCCGAGATAGGATCCATGTATGAAAACAAAGTATGGACTTTGACTGACTTGCCCGATGATCGGCAAGCCATAGAAAATAAATGGATCTTTAAGAAGAAGACTTACGCGGATGGTAATGTGACCATCTATAAGGCTCGGCTTGTCGCTAAGGGTTATCGACAAGTTCAAGGGGTTGACTACGATGAGACTTTCTCACCCGTAGCGAAGCTGAAATCCGTCAGAATCATGTTAGCAATTGCCGCATACTATGATTATGAGATATGGCAAATGGACGTCAAAACGGCATTCCTTAATGGTTTTCTTAAGGAAGAGTTGTATATGATACAACCGGAAGGTTTTGTCGACCCTGAGAATGCTGACAAGGTATGCAAGCTCCAGCGCTCAATCTATGGGCTGGTGCAAGCATCTCGGAGTTGGAACATTCGCTTTGACGAGATGATCAAAGCGTTTGGGTTCACACAGACTTATGGAGAAGCCTGTGTTTACAAGAAAGTGAGTGGGAGCTCTGTAGCATTTCTCATATTATATGTGGATGACATACTGCTGATGGGAAATGATATAGAATTCTTGGAAAGTATAAAGGCCTACTTGAATAAGTGTTTTTCAATGAAGGACCTTGGAGAAGCTGCTTATATATTAGGCATCAAGATCTATAGAGATAGATTGAGACGCCTCATAGGTCTTTCGCAAAGCACATACCTTGATAAGATATTGAAGAAGTTCAATATGGATCAGTCCAAGAAGGGGTTCTTGCCTGTATTGCAAAGTGTGAAATTGAGCTCGGCTCAATGCCCGACCACGGCAAAAGATATAGAAGAGATGAGTGTCATCCCCTATGCCTCAGCCATAGGGTCTATTATGTATGCCATGCTGTGTACCAGACCTGATGTAAACCTTGCTGTAAGTTTGGTAGGTAGGTACCAAAGTAATCCCGGCAAGGAACACTGGACAGCGGTCAAGAACATCCTGAAGTACCTGAAAAGGACTAAGGATATGTTTCTCGTATATGGAGGTGACGAAGAGCTCGTCGTAAAGGGTTACGTCGACGCTAGCTTCGACACAGATCCGGATGACTCCAAGTCACAAACCGGATACGTGTATATTTGGAAGCGGTAAGCTGGTGCAGTTGCAAGCAAAGCGTCGTGGCGGGTTCTACATGCGAAGCGGAGTACATAGCAGCCTCGGAGGCAGCACACGAAGCAGTATGGATGAAGGAGTTCATCACCGACCTAGGAGTCATTCCAAATGCGTCGGGTCCAATGGCTCTCTTCTGTGACAACACTGGAGCTATTGCCCTTGCCAAGGAGCCCAGGTTTCACAAAAGGACCAGGCATATCAAGCGTCGCTTCAACTCCATACGTGAACATGTTCAAGATGGAGACATAGATATTTGTAAAGTGCACACGGATTTGAATGTAGCAGATCCGTTGACTAAACCTCTTTCACGAGCAAAACATGATCAACACCAGTACTCTATGGGTGTTCGATTCATCACAATGTAACTAGATTATTGACTCTAGTGCAAGTGGGAGACTGTTGGAAATATGCCCTAGAGGCAATAATAAAATGGTTATTATTATATTTCCTTGTTCATGATAATTGTCTGTTAGTCATGCTATAATTGTGTTATCCGGAAATCGTAATACATGTGTGAATACATAGACCACAACATGTCCCTAGTAAGCCTCTAGTTGACTAGCTCGTTGATCAATAGATGGTTACGGTTTCCTGACCATGGACATTGGATGTCATTGATAACGGGATCACATCATTAGGAGAATGATGTGATGGACAAGACCCAATCCTAAGCCTAGCACTAGATCGTGTAGTTCGTTTGCTAAAGCTTTTCCAATGTCAAGTAACTTTTCCTTAGACCATGAGATTGTGCAACTCCCGGATACCGTAGGAGTGCTTTGGGTGCACCAAACGTCACAACGTAACTGGGTGGCTATAAAGGTGCACTACGGGTATCTCCGAAAGTATCTGTTGGGTTGGCACGAATCGAGACTGGGATTTGTCACTCCATGTAACGGAGAGGTACCTCTGCGCCCACTCGGTAGGACATCATCATAATGAGCTCAATGTGATCAAGGAGTTGTTCACGGGATGATGTGTTACGGAAACGAGTAAAGAGACTTGCCGGTAACGAGATTGAACAAGGTATCGAGATACCGACGATCGAATCTCGGGCAAGTATCGTACCGATAGACAAAGGGAATTGCGTACGGGATTGATTGAATCCTCGACATCGTGGTTCATCCGATGAGATCATCGAGGAGCATGTGGGAGCCAACATGGGTATCCAGATCCCGCTGTTGGTTATTGACCGAAGAGTCGTCTCGGTCATGTCTGCGTGTCTCCCGAACCCGTAGGGTCTACACACTTAAGGTTCGGTGACGCTAGGGTTGTAGAGATATTAGTATGCGGTAACCCGAAAGTTGTTCGGAGTCCCGGATGAGATCCCGGACGTCACGAGGAGTTCCGGAATGGTCCGGAGGTAAAGAATTGTATATAGGAAGTCCAGTTTCGGCCACCGGGAAGGTTTCGGGGGTAATCGGTATTGTACCGGGACCACCGGAAGGGTCCCGGGTGTCCACCGGGTGGGGCCACCTATCCCGGAGGGCCCCATGGGCTGAAGTGGGAAGGGAACCAGCCCCTGGTGGGCTGGTGCGCCCCCCTATGGGCCTCCCCTGCGCCTAGGGTTGGGAACCCTAGGGGTGGGGGGCGCCTCCACCTGGCTTGGGGGGCAAGCCACCCCCTTGGCCGCCGCCCCTCCCCTCAGATTGGATCTGAGGGGGCCGGCCCCCTCTCCCCTTCCCCCTATAAATAGTGGAGGGGTGGGAGGGAGGACACACCCCAGCCCCTGGCGCCTCCCTCTCCTCCCGTGACCCCTCTCCCTCTCGTTGGTGCTTGGTGAAGCCCTGCCGAGATCCCGCTGCTTCCACCACCACGCCGTCGTGCTGCTGGATCCTCATCAACCTCTCCTTCCCCCTTGCTGGATCAAGAAGGAGGAGACGTCTCTCCCAACCGTACGTGTGTTGAACACGGAGGTGCCGTCCGTTCGGCGCTCGGTCATCGGTGATTTGGATCACGACGAGTACGACTCCATCAACCCCGTTCTCTTGAACGCTTCCGCTCGCGATCTACAAGGGTATGTAGATGCACTCCCCTCTCTCTCGTTGCTAGATGACTCCATAGATTGATCTTGGTGATGCGTAGAAAATTTTAAAATTCTGCTACGATCCCCAACAGTACTGTTGGAAATATGCCCTAGAGGCAATAATAAAATGGTTATTATTATATTTCCTTGTTCATGATAATTGTCTGTTATTCATGCTATAATTGTGTTATCCGGAAATCGTAATACATGTGTGAATACATAGACCACAACATGTCCCTAGTAAGCCTCTAGTTGACTAGCTCGTTGATCAATAGATGGTTACGGTTTCCTGACCATGGACATTGGATGTCATTGATAACGGGATCACATCATTAGGAGAATGATGTGATGGACAAGACCCAATCCTAAGCCTAGCACTAGATTGTGTAGTTCGTTTGCTAAAGCTTTTCCAATGTCAAGTAACTTTTCCTTAGACCATGAGATTGTGCAACTCCCGGATACCGTAGGAGTGCTTTGGGTGCACCAAACGTCACAACGTAACTGGGTGGCTATAAAGGTGCACTACGGGTATCTCCGAAAGTATCTGTTGGGTTGGCACGAATCGAGACTGGGATTTGTCACTCCATGTAACGGAGAGGTACCTCTGGGCCCACTCGGTAGGACATCATCATAATGAGCTCAATGTGATCAAGGAGTTGTTCACGGGATGATGTGTTACGGAAACGAGTAAAGAGACTTGCCGGTAACGAGATTGAACAAGGTATTGAGATACCGACGATCGAATCTCGGGCAAGTATCGTACCGATAGACAAAGGGAATTGCGTACGGGATTGATTGAATCCTCGACATCGTGGTTCATCCGATGAGATCATCGAGGAGCATGTAGGAGCCAACATGGGTATCCATATCCCGCTGTTGGTTATTGACCGGAGAGTCGTCTCGGTCATGTCTGCGTGTCTCCCGAACCCGTAGGGTCTACACACTTAAGGTTCGGTGACGCTAGGGTTATAGAGATATTAGTATGCGGTAACCCGAAGGTTGTTCGGAGTCTCGGATGAGATCCTGGACGTCACGAGGAGTTCCGGAATGGTCCGGAGGTAAAGATTTATATATGGGAAGTCCTATTTTGGCCACCGGAAAATGTTCGGGATTTTTCGGTATTGTACCGAGAAGGTTCTAGAAGGTTCCGGAGTGGGGCCCACCTGCATGGGGGGACCCACATGAACGTGGGTAGTGGGGGCAAGGCCCCACACCCCTAGTCAAGGCGCACCAAGATTCCCCCTTAGAAGGAATAAGATCATATCCCGAAGGGATAAGATCAAGATCCCTAAAAAAGGGGGATAACAATCGGTGGGGAAGGGAAAGGATGGGATTTCTTTCCTTCCACCTTTGCCAACGCCCCAATGGACTTGGAGGGCAAGAACCCAGCCCCCTCCACCCCTATATATAGTGGGGAGGTGCATGGGAGAAACAGCTCAGCCCCTGGCGCCTCCCTCTCCCTCCCGTGACACCTCTTCCTCCTCCAGTAGCGCTTGGCGAAGCCCTGCTGAAATCCCGCTGCTTCCACCACCACACCGTCGTGCTGCTGGATCTCCATCAACCTCTCCTCCCCCCTTGCTGGATCAAGAAGGAGGAGACGTCTCTGCTCCGTACGTGTGTTGAACGCGGAGGTGCCGTCCGTTCGGCGCTCGGTCATCGGTGATTTGGATCACGACGAGTACGACTCCATCAACCCCGTTCTCTTGAACGCTTCCGCTCGCGATCTACAAGGGTATGTAGATACACTCCCCTCTCACTCGTTGCTAGATGACTCCATAGATTGATCTTGGTGATGCGTAGAAAATTTTAAAATTCTGCTACGTTCCCCAACAGTAATTTACGCCATGCCAGATGTATATATGGAGATCACACTAATTAGGTGGAGAATGCCTCCAAAAAGTAGTGTGTGGTACCACCTGGCTTGACGGACTTCCCATGCTAGAATATTATTATTTTTGGGTCAAATAGAAAATGTACTGTTAGAAATGATTATATAATCTACACCCATTTTTTTAGCAAAAGTATCAAACACACACACTTGTTGTCAATGTAACCATTCACAAACCGATTTTAAGGATTTTGGCTTCGTATATTCCAAAAGCACACCATGGCAGGAGGATTCCTACAATTGGCTTTCCCTGATTACCTGAAAACGACACATGTTTATTTTTCAAGAAGCAAAATGGAGGCGATAAATGACACATGTTTATTTCCCAAGATTTGTCGTTTTGTTAAGTTGTGGCACCCATTCAAATAGGGGTGGGGGTGCTAAATGACAAACATACAAACTAAATTCTGTATTGTTTTTAGAGAGGCGGTCATATGATGTATGTTATGACTTATCAACCATGGTGAAGTTTAATTGGCAGAAAAAATTTGATTTCACAAAAAATTGGTAGCTCATGAGCAGTACTGGTGAGATTACCCTTGTATCAGAACGCTTAACATTCTATATCAAAGCAATGACAACTGAAGATAACCCCATCAGAAAATCTTGATCCGTATCCTTGAAATTGAAGGGCATAAAATGAATTTGCATTTTCTAAGAATCTTAAAATAATTTTAAATCCTAGAAGAGATTGTACCATTTACTAATTTGAGAAGGACCTAACAAACATCCCAGTAACTCAATATTATTTACCAATTCTGTATTTAAGCGCCTATAAATCGTGGAATTGTCCGCCCAATAATGTAGTCAATTTCACCTTTGTATAGTCTTGGGTAAAAAAATAAAGCTCCATTCATAAATTAATGACTAATGCCAAATTAGTTTCATACTTGAGCGTTCAAACAAATGAAAATTCAGAAACTTGAAATAATCTGTCAACCAACAACAACTCTATCTCTAAACCCATCAAATGTACCTAGTGGAAAATCGTCCGTACCTTGACACGTCATGGCCCTACTTTGTTAAACCCAACAACATATGATATCATGAAACATATCCTTCTGTTTGTCAAGATGAAGGTTTAAATCTACCTTAATGTAGGACAACTACTATCCTGTTGCTGCCAGTGGTTGCTGCACTCCAGTTTCCAATAATAGCAGCAATTCCAAAAATATTGCAGACCTCTATCTAATAAACTTATAAATACAAGATAAGATCTAACTCTGGTCCAACATGCATCACGTATGGACTACAATAATATGCAGGATATGCAATTAAGTTTTATAGTTCTGTTAAATTAGTCCAAATAGAAAGGATGAAGATGTCATTATTAGAAACATTATCTCAGTAAACAAGAACCTGGGAAACAGTACAGACAGACGCACCAAATTTACCAGACAAATTTCCATGCTGAACTCTAAAAGGCTTTGCATCCTATATCACTTGACTGAGACTTGGTTAAGTTTCAGTCGACTGAGACCTAGACACACCCCTCCGGAAAATCAGCTAACCAATTTGTTTCCCCTACAAAATCTCTCGAGAAATTGCAATCCGTCCAACCAAGCGGCCATGAATGGCAGCGACGGACCACTGAGCAGATGAGGGCACGGTCGAAGTGTCGCCTCGCCGGATCCGAGGGGACAATGACGCTAGCACGGCGGCAGCACCGGTGTGTAGACACTGGATCTGGCTTTCCAAGGAAGGAGAATTCCGTTTGTGCGCATCCCACCGGCGATCGAGAACCAAAAGTGAGCGAATGGTATGAACTTTCTGCAGCTTTCTTCCGATCTGTTTTTCTTCTTGGCCTGGCGGCTCACTCCTCTGGCATTGGCATGGCATGTCCTGGCAGGAGGGACTAGGCCAACCTGACGACGCTGTTCTTCGAGGACATCGCCAGCCGGCTGCTTTCCGTCGACGTGTCCGAGTACCTGCGCTTCCGGGCCGTGTACCAGTCCTGGCGCGAGCTAACAGACGACCCCAGCGCGTGGGGGGTCCTGGAAGCCCGGTTCCGGCCCCGCTACTGGATCCCGCTGTGCAAGCCGGCAGTGTCCCCCGCACGCCTCCGTCTCAAGAACATAGACACCGGTGCCCGCGTCGGGCTGGACCTCCCAGTGCTCGCGACCAGCCGCGTCCTTGTTTATGTTAACGGCCTCTTCATCCTCTGTGACAAGGCTACATGCGCCATCCGCCTCCTGCACCCGCTCACCGGCATGCTCGCCAAGTTCCCAGTCATCACCGATGTGCGGCACCACAGCGGCGGCCGCGTTTGCATGGACGTGTGCAGGTCACAGTTCCCCTCCCCACGCACGGAGCTCACCATAGCCCGCATCGACGAGTCGACCTCGCCACTGACCCTACAGCTTCCTTTGATGAGGGATGAGGCATGGCTGGTCCTCCTCGCCAAGCCTGGCGATGCGCACTGGGTGGCCTTGTACCAGAAAATTGGCATGCTCCGTTATACTCGTCTTTGTACCGGACAACCGCTGCATCAACGGTTCTGCAATGATGAAAGTACAATGGAAATGTATGATCCGTTGGAACTTGGAAGTTAAATGAAAATAGGACAAATCCGGCCAGCATAGAAAGGCGAAAGAACTCCTGCATGCACGAGCTTTGAATCATGCGCAATCGTTGTCAACAGTGTGCAACAGCCGCTTAAGGTTTATATCTTGTTTGGCTTGGATCGATAGTAATCAATTTGTTTGCTGTTGTCGGTTCAGTATCTTGTAATTTTAATTATAGTGGCGTTAAGAAATCGATGAGATGTATGCCGAGGATCTGCAATTGGTTGCTCCATTTGTGCTTGATTGTAAACAAATGTGCTGCACCTTGCAAGTCGATGAACCACAAGAGATGGCCATGCTCAGTTACTTTTTTGTTTGTGCCAGACAGCCGGAGCATCATCCAGCGCCCATAGACAAAATTAAGCAATCGTCAATGCAAATACCTTTTTTATTGCCCTAAGAAATGTGTGTTTCTCTACTTGTTTCGGATTGAACTTTTGAGTACTATATTGTGTTCTTTTGTTAACTTGGCCATGCAACTTGGATAAGCTTATGTGGCATTAACATGTGAGGAAGCAGCGTTGTCATTCCATTTCTTAAAACTATAGCAACTAGATTTCTCACCTAGGGCATTTGATCAACACATGCATTTATCAAGGTACAACCGATGTGCCATGGGCTCACGCTTCTCCCTCGTCCACAGCAGTATGACTTGTTGTCAGTCCAGGTCAATGAAAAAATGATTCAGCGATAGTTCCAGAGCTAGGGGAAACATTTTAGCGTCAGTATGTGTGTCAAAAGTAAGGGCTCATTCAGTTTGGAGGAAACCAAAATGTAGGAATTAGGAGTTGTATAGGAATTTGATAGGATGGCACTTGCCATCCTATGGAATTGACTTGCCTCGTTCCTATGCATAAAATGAGCTTTGAGTGGATGTGCAGTTTCCTCCAAAAAAAATACAGGAAATGAATAGTATTCCTATGAAATTCCTATACGCATTTCCTACAAACCAAATGCATCTATAGGAAACTTTCCTCTGGAATCTTTGTTCCCATGTTTTTCCTATGAAAATCCTCAAAACCGAATAAGGCATTAAAGAAGTCCAAGCAGAAGAAAGTAGTAATTTAACTGGGTCTTCATTAGCATAGACTGTCCGTTCATCTTTTGGTCCAGTCATCTTTGTGTAGGTTTGGTTTTCCCACCCTGTAATGTATAAGTCCCTGTGATAGACAATTTGGTTTCAGTATGCGTGTCAAAAGTAAAGGAGTACAAGCAGAAGAAAGTATAAACTTAACTGGGTCTTCATTAGCATAGGCTGTCTGTTCCTCATCTTTGTGTAGGTTTGTTTTTTCCTCCTTTTTTTTTAACACAGTACAGACGCAAGCGCTCATATACACGCGCATACACTCACCCCTATGAACGCACACATGCACACCCTACCCTTATGAGCACCTACGAAAGACTGAGCCGGCATATCATTTTGAAATTTACGAAGTCACCGTAGGCACCTCGTCGTCGACGGGAACGTCTCCTCCCACTGAATGCGCATCGCCGGAAATCCTGAAATAAATCCAGGAATAAATGCGAGCGCCAGAACTTGAACCCTGGTGGGCTGGGGATACCACAGTCACTCTAACCATCCAACCACTGTAATGTATAACTCCCTGCTGATCAACCATCGACAAGCAAAGACGAAACACCCACGAGCCATTCTTATAAGTACTGAATATTATATAATAGGTAAGCAAAAGCAGAGATGCACAAGCAGAATCCTCCGTGTAGTCTTTCAGCCTAGCCACCAGTCTTTTTTTTTTGGGGGGGGGGGAACTGCACCCACCAGTCTGAATCAACCATGACTGGCATTAGCTATACTCACAGTCTTGATCTAACTAAAGTATGGAAAATATCAAGAAGTTTGAGGCACTCACAGATCCATTACTATTTAGACAAGATTCTCATGTAAGCAGTCCAGCAGCATGTCAATCCTTGGCACAAGTTACATCCTGATTAAGAGTTGACTGTTTAGATAAAAAAACTAGACTATTTTGCGATCAACACCAATGCAAACATAAAAGATATTTAGAGATGCCAGTGTAATTATTAGGAGGTTCTCTGAAGTCCTAAGAGATGCTGCCCTGGATTGGGAATTTTTTTTTTTTTGCCAAGATTAAATTAAAGATGATCTTTGTTCATCCTTTGGACGACCTAACAAACGTAATTTATGTGTAGTGTTTTGCCGAGATGCGGTTAAGGATAGCTATCAAGCAACTGAATAATATTTGTTCAATCTAAAACTTTGAAACCATAAGTCTGTACATATTCCTACTTTTTTGCATAAAAAACAAGCAATTATACAACCACATTCAATACATATATATCACAAATATTGTTCATAAATAGACATAATATAAATAACTATAACCATACTGCACAATATTAAGTTGTCTTAACTATGAGATGAAACTACAGGTATGTAGGAGCAGGGAGGGGAAATCTTCATTTCAACAAGGTCTGATTCAATAGCTTTGGAATATTCCTAAATGATGAAACACCAAACTTTACAACTTCCTTGTCTTAGGTACATAAATTTATCTAAACTCAAGAAAGTTATGGCTGGATCCAAACCGGTGGGGGCCAATTCAATCTTGAAGAATTAGGAACCAGTATATTCATGAAACTACTATCTTCCATATTGAAGATAAAAACCTGCCGATGGCCCTCGTCAATCAAAGACCGTGTATCCGAAAATCTCTTGGAGTAAGTATTATGATTCAAGTCATCCGCATGGTATATGCTATTTGGTATTAATGTGGGGAAGTCCTTTGTCAGAACTAAAAATGAAGTGTTGAAACCCGTGAACAGCGTGTGATCTTTGAGTTGGTGCACTTTGGTGAGCTTTTGTTTGACAAAATCAATTTTGTAGACAACAAAGCGGGATGTCACACGCTCTTTCTCTTCGTCCTCCTCCATGGTCCGCTCCTCATCCACCTTCTCTTCCACCGGCACATCTACATTGTGCTTCTCCTCCACAAACACGTATGCGTTCCCCACCACCACCTCCTCCTGATCCTCGTCCTCCTCCCCTTCCAGTGACACATCTGCATTATCTGCCTCCTCCTCGTCCTCTTCTGTTTCATTCTCTGTCTCCAGATCCTCGCTCACCACTTCTACCTCTTCATGCTCCTCCACTTCTGATTCTATTTCTTCCTCCTCCTCTTTTGTTTCAGTCTCCGCCTTCAAATCCTCGCCCGCCACTTCTACATATTCATGGTCCTCCACAACCTTGAAGAGCAAAGAACAAACCATCACTGCTATCGTAACAAAGATCAACATAGTTCTTGCATTCTTCGTGTGTATCAACCCAAGTCCACTTGGTGTCCCCAATCCTAGCATATGAGAGCAGGTTATTAGGCTCGTGTACATGTACCACGACGCAATTTTTACTGGACGGGTCGCACGACATGGCTACAATCATGTAGAAGCAAAAGCGACCTTGTTCGAATGAAAGACCGTATGGCTTTATTTCCCGGTGGAATTCAGACGGCACCATGTCCAAGTAAATAAGATCGTAGCCATCCAGTTTGTGGTCTTCCTTGTCATAACGGAGCTCGACGTTGTGCATGGTTTCCGGTGGCGGCATGGCGACCTGAGCACCGGTTATTGGGTTGACGAGGATGAGATGGGACCGCTCGTCGGCAGTGATGAGCCAGCCATGGGAGGAGCCCATGACGTAGCGGGAGCGAAAGAAGGGGTCCGGGATGGTGACATGGCAGAGCTTGTCCGTGCACAGGTGGTGCAGTGTGGCCGTGCCGTCGTCACGGTCCACCGCGGAGTAGAGCAGGCAGGGGTTCTGGTGCGGCGAGCACAACCATAACCGGCGGGCTTCCAGGTGGCTGCGGCGCCATGAAGAGCAGACGCCACCGAAGGTGAAGAGATCCGGTATCAGCAGGGTGCTGAAGATACGAACGAGCAGGTCCGCAGGAAGCTCGGTCCAGCCGCAGTCCGTGCTTGATGCTGGAGCTTCCCGGGCGATCACAACAGCAATTTCCTCCATAGATTGCGGTCATCAGATGGGTACGCCGGGAAGAAAACGGAGGAGAGATTTGCAGGGAAGGTGATTGGCACGGAGATATAGTAAACCTCGTATGGTTGGCAAATTCTTTTTTTTAGTGTCTGCTATGCTATACATGATCGTGCGATGTCTGGTCTGTCAGTCTTTTCGCTGTCCGTAAAGAAATAACTTCACATCATGTTTTTTAAATGTTGATTGAGTTGCGTATCATGTTTTATGAAGGAAAGGCTATACACGCAAGCTTATTGATCAAAAAAGAAAGTGAGTCCACTCTCCACAAACATGAGGGATGGAGATGCACAAATAACAGCGACGCGTGTATCTGCCTAGCTTTCCCGACCCGAACATCCCCATGGACTGAAGAACTCTGACAATGCACTGTCGACTCCTGAAGCACGGAAAGATTCCTGAAATAGGCAGAGGAAAGTGAGGTTGAATTCTCTGGTAAAATCCCTCCAATCTCTCCTTGTCCGCGGCGGCGATGTCATGGATATTATTGCTGGCGCGTGGCGGCGGCAATTTTTCATTCGGGCACAGATCTACGAGTCTGTAGAGGTTGCTTGAAGATCTTCTCCTTGGGCTAAACTTCTTGCTATAAGTGTACCAGTTGAGTACCGTGGGTTAGCATTGCTATAAAGTCCCTCTTAGTTCTTCAATTTCTCTGGGAGCTGAGGTCAGATCGAAGCTAATTGGGATGATATCGATCTAATGACGGCGCCAGACGCGCCAATGTTCAGATCATCATGGATAGATTGGAGGGAGAAGTGAACGAACTATGAGCTGGGCTCCTAGATCTCGCAAGGAATTTAGGACACAAGTGCAGCAATTACGTTCTGAGATTATGGTGCACACGAAGAATGTATCCAGAAGACTCTGAAGCTGACTCTTCAGAATAATTTCCACAGCAAAGCCTGAAGCTAACACATCTCCAACAACTACTATTGTACTTGAGTCCAGTGAAGTTATATGTACCATTGTGTACCTACTGTTAGAAGAAATTTCAAATTTGCATGGTATTTGATTCACAAACTACCATACCTCCTCGTACAATTCCTGGAGTTTGTACTGCATTGCCTATCACTCCATCGTTTACTGAAAGTGTTACCTCTATCTGCAGTTTTCAGTTCTTTTCACTGAAGTGAACTTGAGGGAGTCATTAACAGTAGGTAAATGTGATTTTAGTAGGATAGTTCAGTAGTATTACTAGAGCCACGTTGCACGTTATCTATTCTGAAAAATACCACTTGCAGCTATTGCAAAATCTTTGGTTGTTGAATTATGAATGCAAAAAGTAACCAAAATACCGATGCATTGTTGTGCCATGTGATTTCAGGATGATGGAGCTGAGAAGGTCGGTGTAATCGACAGCGAGCATTCTTGTAGTGCAGCACGGCGTAGCTCCAGATGCCACTGTTGGCCGGCAGCTTTCTCGAGGGGTACCAGCCACATACCAATGCATGTCGTTCAGTTCGTACTTTACAATGCTGACAGAGACAATGCATCTGAAAGTATGAATGTACAACATCCCAAGACATGGTGCCACTGCCACCACTTTAAAGAATCAGTTTTTAACCACACGACATGCTGTCTAAATTCAGAACAGTTAATTACCTCAGTAACGACAGCAGCACACTGATCATGGTCCATCATAACCTTCAGCAATGGCAGCGAGGTCGTACTTCAGTAGCTACTCTGTTTCCTTCAGAAAAATATACTGTTTCTCACCACAAGATAAGATGCCCCTTACTTTTTTGGCCGATTCTAGTTTCATACTGTATCTACCCAAAATAGGTAGTATGTGTCATGGCAAGGAAATTTTCCCTATGAGGACGGACCGACAGAGGGAGCATGGGTCTTTGAACGAAGCTAGCAATGCAGCCGACATTATTTGAGAGAGCGCATGGAGGAGGCAGTTTTCGGCATCTCCGTGCAACATTCCGTCGAAACGGCCGTCATGTGAGCCTGCAGAGAGCCTGAGACACTGGGGGCAAAGCCAGTGAACAGGGTGGCTGCAGTGGACAGGATCCATCAGGATGGAAGAAGATCGCCGTGGACGGGCACTGCGGCGCGAGGGAGGGAGGCGGAGCTGGCGACGAGGATGAAGTGGGAGGTTTAAAAATGGAGGGGACGTTGCGAGAGAAACCAGAGGACAGGAGAGAGGGATACCAGAGCCCAAAGGTGGTGGCTGAAGCCGGAAGCTGCATGTGTTGAAAATTCAGAATGCTCAAAGTTCAGTTGAGAAGCTACCTGCAAGTGTTCGAAATTCAGAATGTTCAGAACAGGGCAAAGCAGAGTAGAGGGGAGAAAAGAACCACCAGGATGCAAGCTCAGTCCGATGGCCCACAATCCTGCTTACTCAATGTTCAGATTAAATGTTGATCGTTCCACAGTCCGATTGCAACCTCCCTATTGCTTCGGGTAGACTTCCAATAGCACTAAAAGGTTTAAGTTTTCCTTGTTGGCCAACATTACATGCTAATAGGTATCTCAACCTCTGAAGTTTTACAGTGTTGTTTGGTAAATGCGATAGATCAGCATTAAAAGCATCCAAGACTTGCAAGTTTTGCAACCTCCCTATTGCTTCGGGTAGACTTCCAATAGCAGTATATTTAAGGCCTGAATACCTCAGATTGAACAAGTGGAATACCTCAGTAGGCAGCACCTTGATACGAGTACCTTGCAGATCTAATATTGACAGCAGGTCTGAAGATTCTAGGATAGGCCTCATCAAATCAATAGCGATATACCTGTTAAAAACATGGATTGCACGGACATGTGTAGCATCAGGTTCACTCAGTTGCTGGTCCCGCTCTGGATTGATATGCGATGCGTGCGCTCTATACAGAATGCTCTAGAGCAATCATACACTTTGCCAAAACATTCTTCACCAGCTTTATTGAGGGCAACAATGCATATGACATCATGCATCCGACAACATTTCAACCTCCCCGTATAATTCCTCTTCACCACCTGTAGTAGGCTTCGGTTCACATGTTCAGTCAAGTACCCCTCTGCCAGTTCCTCCAATGTTTTGTTCTCATTTTCCTTGATGAATCCAACAGCAATCCGATGCCTCGTTACTGTATTCCTCTTGATGGAATAATCTTCTGGGAATAATGCACAATGTAAGAAACAATTCATGAAATCATATGGAAGGTCCTCCAAGCTGACTTTTAGAATTGTCCCAACACGAGGCATCACATTTTTTTTACCAACTGAAGGTCTAACTCATCATATACCTTTTCCCGATAGTAGGCTGCCTATGGATACAATAGCAATAGGCAACCCTTCACACTTTTTCGCAAATTTCCCTGCCAAGTTATGTAACTCCAGCGGAGACTTTCTGTCAACATCAATCCAAAAGGCTTATTTGCAGAATAACTCCCAAGAGTTATCTTCTTCAAGTGGTTCCAAATGAATTGAATACTTATTAGTTGACAATAATGATACTTCCTGCTTTCTTGATGTGATAACAACTCGGCCACTAGATGAAAAGACAGTTCTTATTTGTGAGCAAACATCATTAGTCCAAACATGATCTAGAATTAAGATGTATCTTTTACCTTGGAGGTACTCGTTCATAGTCTCAGCTAGGCTTCTAATCTCCATGGTAGGCACATTAACCTTTATGCCCAATTATTTGGCAATCTTCTTCAGAAATTCCTCAAGATGATAATACTATGACACGGTTACCCATGCAGCAACATCAAAGTATATTTTTATAGTTTTGTACACATGAGCAACGAAAGCTGTTTTCCGCACACCTGGCATGCCCCACACAGTGGTAATCTTGCTTCTTTCCCCTTCCATATCACCTGTCAGCCATTGTATCAACTGCTTCCTGTGCTCAACAACCCCTACAAGGTCCTCGGCCTTGTGAAATTGAGAACTTGGTTGGCATTATGAGCATCATTTCTGCGGAAATTTCGCATGGCGCTCCTTCCTATGTTTAACCGCTTGAAGCCTGCCATTGCTATCTTTCAGCTTCTGCGCAAGTGTGCGCCATGCCTTGACATGCTTGATCCTCTTTTTTTTATCTTGGCAGCTAACCCTCCATGCTATCCTGCAACATATAGGTGAACTTGTCAACAACATCTTCGTTCTCAAAAGCAAATCCCCCGATCCTCTCAGAAAAGAGACCAGTTATCTCATCGGTGTCCTTGAACTGCTATGCCCCTATAAGATATGCCTGCATACTCTCAAGCTCCTCCTTGGCTTCATGGATCTCCCCAATGATACCTCTGAGGGCGGACCCTTCACTGCATACTCTCTCCATAGCCCAACTCCTCTCCTCATCCTGCTCCTTTCCGCCCCGGATCTTCGGGGCCCAGAAGAAGTTCCGTGCCAAGCCACGTGGTGCCCATGGGGGACGCTTTCTTGCAGCTGTTGGAGCCATCGCCGTGCCCCGATGTTTCGTCCTTCATGATTACGGTGTGGGCGACGAGGTTGCATCACGGGACTCACTTGGCCAGCAGGGGTCACCGTGAGGTGTTCTAGGGGAGTCCCCTAGCATTTGTTGTGACGGCCTAGATTGGCCAATGTAGAGGTCGCGGGCGGCCGTGTTCCGGTCGTTGCTGGGGTATATCCAACTTCTTGGTAATTTCCTTGAGCCATGGTCTCAAGGGTGACTGGTCACTTATGGTGACCGGGCGTGCAGAACGAACGCGAGAGCCACCGCAAGGGCAGACGCCGGGGTCATCCTTCCGTTGTAAGGGTAATCCTCGATGGCCGTGAGGGATCTCAGCATCGAGCATCCCTCTCCAGCTCTCTCCTCTACTCGGCCATTCCTTGCCGGTGGTATGAGACCAAGGTCTCACAGAGGTTGATACCTACTGGACATAATTAAACCTTTCCCTCAGGATGCTCGAGGGGTAACAAAGCCTTAGGCCCCTACCTGGCACACGAGATGTCGGAGTGTAAACTCAAGACATCATGGATCAAAGTATACCCTATATTTGTGAGTTCGGCCAGGGGCTAAAACGCCACGTTTCCTTAGGAGAAGATGAAGAAACAAAGGGATTCTTTATACAAGTTCATGTTCTTGTCGATATGAAAGTGGAGAGTACAAGTGTAGTTGTGTTACAAATGGGGTGCTCGGGGTGTGACTAGTAGTGGTCGGGATCCTAGTTTGAGTGCCCGTGCCCTCCTATCTCTACTCCTCTCAGGTGGATGGGATATCTCCCTTGGGTGGTGCTAGAGTGAAGTAGTACTAGATCTTGTCGGTGTGTTTTTGCCACCCTCCTTAGAATGACCACGGTCCTCCCCTTAAATAGGGGTAGCACAATAGTTGGTGAACGTGTGTGAACGGATACATGTAGAAGGTAGGTGCCCGCCCTGTGTATGCGCAATTTGTTTTCGGCCTCCGCAGGTGATAAGACACCGCAAAGTGTCCCCTGTCATCGTCTGGCCGGATGTGACGCGACCCACCGCCTCCCTTAGCCAAAAAGTGGCTCTAAGCCTTGTCGCACTCGTCGGACATACATGGCTTGCACTTGACTTGCCTGAGGCGAATTTTTGTCGAAAAGGATCACATGCGCGAACGAATTGCTAAAAAGGATCACATGCGGATGAATTTGACAAAAAGGACCTCCTCGACCGTGGCGGCAGGCCCGACAGGCGACACATGGCATCTGCCGCCACGCTGCGAGGCGGCAGCACCTGCCGCCACCGGGCCAGGCGGCAGGCTGCCTGCAACGGGATTCTGGCCGAGCGACGGAACGGGCTGGCGTGGCGGCAGTACTGTAGCCATTGGGACCGGCCGCCTCGCCCCATGGCGGCAGTACTGTTCCCGCGCTGTGTCGTTTTCGACAAAAAATCGTGGGATAGCTGGCATCAGTAGTACAGTAGTGTGCACAAGCTAGGCACGCGGGAGCTAGCGATCTAGCTTTTGACTGCCAAAGGTACGCGTGTGTGTGTGCATGTGTCAAGCTTCACACACGATTCTGTACATCTGCAAAGCAATGAAGCCCATTGCATTGACAATGGTAGGTTCATCCATGTGCCCATCGTCGTCTGCCATGCATGAGACCCCTCTGGAGACGTCGTGGGTGTTGGGTGGGCCCACTCGACGTCTCATCGATCGCAGGCTCGCTGCTGCGTTGCTCTGTGAAATGGGAGAAGGAGCCCGCGGGAAAACGACACAGCGCGGGAACAGTACTGCCGCCATGGGCGAGGCGGCCGGTCCCAGCGGCTACAGTACCGCCGCCACGCCAGCCCGTTCCGTCGCTCGGCCAGAATCCCGTTGCAGGCAGCCTGCCGCCTGACCCGGTGGCGGCAGGTGCTGCCGCCTCACGCCGTGGCGGCATGTGCCACGTGTCGTCTGCCGGGCTTGCCGTCACGGTCGAGGAGGTCCTTTTTATCAAATTATTCCGCAGGTGGTCCTTTTTAGCAATTCGTCCGCGCAGGTAGTCCTTTTCCACAAAAATTCGCCTGAGGCACCCAACAAGCCTGGTCGTCATGACGATCGTGGTCTACGGACGTAGACGTGCGGCAGGCAACGCCGAGTAGCCTGCATGGGCGTTTAATGCCCGGTAGGTGCAGAAGTTCTCCGTCCATGGCGAGCGCCGCCTGCCCACGTGACACGTGTGCTTGGGGCACCGTCCTTGTTGCATCATGGCTGACACCTTGATATTCTTTGTTTGGATTGTCTGTAACTTTCCTGCGATGAAGATTGTGTGCAAAAGACCCATGTATACCAGCGTGTGGCCTCCTTTTTACCCGATCGATGATGATACATTCCCTCTTGTGCATGGCCAACACCCCAGGTTTTTGGTGGGAACCGCATATTTTCACGCTCGGGGTACCCTGATTTTTATCACTCCAACAGTGGAGTGGTAGGAAAAGAATGAGCAGGAAAAAAAGGTGAGAAAAAGGGCAGGAAAGAGGGAGGGAGAGAAAGGATGGGAAAAAGAGAGTGCTGGAAAGAGAAGGGGAGAAAATGGCGGGGAAAGAGAAGGGGAAAGAAGGGAGGGAATAGAGAGAAGGCAAAATGAAAAATCAAACAAAAATATTTGTCATGTACTATCAAATTAAAAAAATGTCATGTAGTGAATTGAAAAATCAAATAAAAAATATTTGTCGAGTGCGGACAGACACTCGGCAAAGGAGAACATGACCAAGGACGTTTCTGCCAGCGCGTATCAGCAACGGCGAGTAATGGCGCGTGTCACTGCGTTTGCCGCTAGGATCAGTGTGGGCCTCCATGAACAAGTGCCTATTAGTTGTCGCCTTCTTCCCCCCGCACTCGGTTTAGGAGGACTTTTGCGGAGCTCGACACGCAACTCCATGGATTCCGCTACTGTACTCTTCCGAGCAAGCTGTACAGTAGTCTATCCACTCTCAAATATTGGGTATGTAAATTTTGCAGTAACTGGAACATTGCAAAGTTTAACCAATTTTATAAGGAAAAAAGTTTATCGGTAATCTTTTTTTTGGATAAAGGGCATTTCATTGAATTGAATTATCGAGTTGATACAATCGCATCGAAAGAAAGCCCAGCCTCTGC
Source organism: Thinopyrum elongatum (assembly GCA_011799875.1). Classification (NCBI taxonomy): domain Eukaryota; kingdom Viridiplantae; phylum Streptophyta; class Magnoliopsida; order Poales; family Poaceae; genus Thinopyrum; species Thinopyrum elongatum. The sequence continues at coordinate 731,393,485 of CM022303.1, forward strand.
ATAACCAGATGCACACAACCAACAAGTCCACAAATCCGAAAAAGCAAAAACTCGAAACGCAACTAAGATAAATTATTAAACCAGCCTCCTACCCGAAGATCACACCGCCATCCATGGGGGTAGAAAACCTCCCTGGCCGTACGCTCCAGCCGTGTAGACGCCGTCATAAAAAGGTCTCTGTCCTCCGACATCTGTAGGATAGAGCAAGTACGGAGCCATCGCGAACATAAATGAATAACCTGCATAGGAGATGAAACACATTTATTGTTAAATACGACATCATTCCTGGTAAGCCACAATGCCCAGCATAAGGCAGCCGCCCCCACTAGAATGTGTGCAGAAAATTGTTTTTCAATTCCCCTCAACCAATTGCCGAACATTTTCCGTGCACTACGTGGGGGGTAAAGATTTAAAGCTATTTGAACAATGGCCCACATAGACCGAACAAACTTACATTCAAAAAATAAGTGTCTAATAGACTCGTCATGTTGGCAGAACACACATTTTTTGCTCCCTTGCCAGTTGCGCCGTGCCAAATTATCTCTAGTTAAGATGACCCCTCTATTAAGAAACCAGAGGAATATCTTCACTCTTAGAGGAATTTTGAGCTTCCACAATTTCCTGTTATCAACCGGAACCTAATTATGAACTAGTGCATCATACATGGACTTGACTGAAAACTTGCCATTCTGATGCAATTTCCATCGAAAAATATCCGGTTCATCCGACAGCTGAATACCCTCCAAACGGATGAGTAATTCATTCCATGCTGCCAGGCGAGGTCCTAGAAGATCCCTACGAAAAGAAATATCAGGGTTTACTTGCCCCAAAGCTTGTTTGATCGTAAAAATTTATGTCTGACAATCCTGTACAAGCTGGGGTATTGCACGTTGAGCGGGGTGGTCCCTAGCTAGGTGTCTTCCCAGAATCGGACCTGAGACCCGTCCCTGACCGAGAATGTTCCAAATTGAAAAAAGAATTCCTTAGCCTTCATCACCCCACTCCAAAAATGTGAATCGCCAGGTTTCCAGTAAACTTGAGAAATGGCTTTGGAACCCACCTACTTGTTACGAATAATTTCCTGCCATACACCATTCTCAGTGAGTAGCTTGTACACCCATTTGCTGAGAAGAGCAATGTTTTTAATCTCAAGGTCCTGGATTCCAAGTCCCCCTTGGCTTTTAGGTCGACATAATACATTCCACCAAGCCAGTCGATATTTCTTGGTTTCATTATCACTCTGCCAAAAAAAATCTGGATCTAAAGTAGTCGAGGCGCTGAAGAACTCCTTTTGGGAGATGGAAGAATGATAACATGTATAAAACCATGCTGCTAAGGACCGAATTGATCAAAATTAATCGACCCCCCATAGGACAAGAGTTTGGCCTTCCAACTGGCAAGGCGTTTCTCTAGTCTCTCTTCCACATGCTTCCACTCAGCTATAGTTAAGCGCCGATAGTGTATGGGGCTACCCAGATAGCGAATCGGGAATTGGCCGAGTTGGCAGCCAAAGATTTCAGCATACTCAGGTGCAGATTGTGCGGCCTCGCCAAAACAGAAAAGTTCACTCTTATGAAAATTAATTTTTAGGCCAGAAAGTTCCTCAAAAGCACATAACAGCAATTCGAGGTTTCTTGCTTTTTCTAAATCGTGATCCAAGAACAAAATCGTATCATCCGCATATTGTAGAATAGATAGACCTTCTTCTACTAGATGAGGAATGACACCGCTGACTTGTCCAGCCATCTTAGCCCTCTCTACAAGGGTAGCTAACATATCAGCCAAAATGTTAAACAAAATAGGGGATGCGGGGTCCCCTTGGCAAAGCCCCTTCCTAGTCTAAAAGTAATTGCCCACATCATCATTAACCTTGATGGCCACACTACCTCCAGACACAAAACTCTCTACCCATCGACACCATTTATGCGAAAACCCCTTCATGCATAATGTTTGCAACAGAAAGGGCCATTTAAATTTAGCGTAGGCTTTTTCGAAGTCTATTTTAAAGATGACTCCATTCAACTTTTTATGGTGAAGCTCATGTACAGTTTCATGCAGTACAACAACTCCATCTAGTATGTTGCGTCCTTGCATGAATGTTGTTTGAGTGGGTTTGACAACATGGTCAGCCACCCCGTTCAGCCGAGTCGTGACCTTCGTAAAGATTTTAAAACTTACATTTAGTAGGCAAATCGGTCTATATTGTTGAATCCGACTAGCGTCCTTGGTCTCAGGTAGTAGGATAATTTCCCCAAAGTTTAAACAGGAAATGTTAAGTTCCTCGGCATGCAGTTCATTAAACAACTGAACCAGGTCCGACTTAATCATATCCCAAAAGCATTGATAAAACTCCGCCGGAAAACCATCCGGCCCCGGAGCCTTGTTGTGTTCCATCTGAAACACCGCGGTTCAAATTTCCTCCTCAGAGAACGGGGAGGTTAGGAATTCATTTTCCGCTTCCGAAACTTGAGGGATGTCATGCGTAATAGACTCATCCATCTCAAGAGTTGTATCAGCTGACGGTCCAAAAAGTTCTTTGTAATACTTAGTAATAAAACTTCTGAGTGGTGCCTCCCCCTCAATACGACCCTCCTCCTGATCTAGAGCAAAGATACGTTTCTTTCTATGTCTGCCATTGGCCAACATTTGAAAGTATTTCGTATTATCATCTCCTAGGATGAGTGAGTCCGCCTTACAATGTTGGTACCATTTAATTTCCTCCTCGCGTAACAGGCGGGCTAGCTGCTCATTGAGATGGCTTTTTTGCTCAATCTCCGCGGCAGAAAGCGACCTCACCTCCACAATTTTATCAAGAGTATCAATTAAGGTAGAGAGTCGCAACTTCTCTTTCTTGTAAATGCCAGCGGTATGTTTAGCCCATCCACGAAGGAATCGACGCAGAGCGCGAATGCGATTATTCCATCGTTGAATTGGCGTGTTACCACGAGGTTGACGTGCCCACACTTTCTTAACCAGTTCGTGAAATCCCTCTCTAGTGAGCCATCCCATTTCAAATTTAAACTGATGACGGTTAGCACTTGGAGCTGCCTGACCAAAATCGGTTAGCAATGGAGCGTGATCCGATAAGTCCTCGATTCTTTCTAGTGCCCGTACCGAGGCTAGGGGATATTTATATTCCCAGTCGGTGGTAACTAGTACCCGGTCAAGTTTTTCAAAGGTTGGATTTGCTCGGTTATTGGCCCAGGTGTCGGTGTCAAAACCGGCGGATCTCGGGTAGGGGGTCCCAAACTGTGCGTCTAGGATCGATGGTAACAGGAAACGGGGGACACGATGTTTACCCAGGTTCGGGCCCTCTCTATGGAGGTAATACCCTACGTCATGCTTGATTGATCTTGATGAATATGAGTATTACAAGAGTTGATCTACCACGAGATCGTAATGGCTAAAACCCTAGAAGTCTAGCCTGTCTGATTATGATTGCCTCTACGGACTAAACCCTCTGGTTTATATAGACACCGGAGGGGACTAGGGTTGTACAAAGTCGGTTACAGAGAAAGGAATCTTCATATCCAGACGCCAAGCTTGCCGTCCACGCCAAGGAGAGTCCCATCCGGACACGGGAGAGAGTTTTCTGTCTTGTATCTTCATGGCCCATCAGTCCGGCCCATATTACGTAGCCCGGATGCCCGAGGACCCCTAAATCCAGGACTCCCTCAGTAGCCCCCGAACCAGGCTTTCAATGACAATGTGTCCGGAGCGCAGATTGTCTTCGGCATTGCAAGGCGGGTTCCTCCTCCGATTACTTCAAAGTACCTGACTTAAGGAGCTGTATTCGGCCTTCCATTTAATGTCGTGCTCATCGGTTTCCACGCCTTCATGACTTCAGTTTCCACGTGTCGAGCGAATACGAGAGGTCGGGGTATCTTTGCACATAACTCCCTGACCATGTAAGAAAGGCATCCATTTAAAGAGATTGGATCTTCAGATCCATTCCACGCCGAGCGGGAAATCTTCAAAGCTTGCTAGGAGAAACCATTCCTACATGGCTAGTGCTCCCAGTTCCTCCACCCGCCCCCACGGCTCCAAAAAGGGCGGTTGGGAAAGATGTTCTGTATCCCATGATCTGCTGGTGGAGCTCCAAACACACGGATTTCCTCCCCCCGCGGATCTGGTCCCTGTTCGAGCAGGTTTGACCTCCTTTTCAGGTGAAGCTTTGGCGGAAAATTTCCCCAATCCAACCAGGGGGGAACGGGTGTGCTTCATTTCTTATTTGCCAAGAGGCGTTTGGGTTTCCAATCCACCCTTTCCTCCAAGGACTCCTGAAGTATTACGGCCTCCAACTGCACAACCTCACGCCGGCCTCTATCTTGCACATCGCGGGTTTTGTTGCCCTTTGCGAGCTTTTCCTAGGCTGTGAAGCCCACTTTGATTAATGGAGAAAACAATTCTGCCTCGTCCCTCGTACCCAAGGGGGATCCATATTCGAGGTGGGCGGCGCCGAAGTATGGCGCATAGCCGGGACCGGATACCTATCCGGCACACCGAAGAAGGCATCCGAGGAGTGGCCTTCAGAGTGGTTTTATATTGAGGACGTCGCTCTCCCTGACCCAATCCAAATGGGTCTCCCTGAATTTTCCAGTGCCCCTTTGAAGAAACGCCACAGCTGGTGCCCTGGGAGCCTCGAGGAGGAAGATAGTGCGGAAATCCATCAATTAATGAGCAAGATAAAGACGCTCGCCCAGTCCAGATTAACAATAGTCGAGGTAATGGCGATCTCCATAGTGCGGGGTGTCCAGCCACTCCAATTTAGAGGGCTCCCTATGTGGCACTACAATGGGGAAGATGACGCCTCCCGCTGTGGCCGGGAAGGTCCGGACACCCCCGCCGCTCTGGCCAAAATGTTGGCCGAGCTGTACAAGGGGGAGAAAGAGGAATTTATTCGTCTTAAACGCCGAGAGGGATTTTCCATGTACAATCCTCCCAGCTGGGTGAGTTTTAATCCCACCACCATACTCAATCCTTTCCATGAGTCACTTCTAACTGATACTAACCCGTCCATTTGTAACAGGAATGGCGAAAGGCCGTCACGGGGATCTACAGCCCCGCTCCACAGCCGGAGGACCATAACTAGGATCTTAACCCCGGATTCGAGGAGGATCCAGACATATTTGTAGAGCTTGAGGAGGGAGTATTTTACCAGGCGAGCTACGATGGCACAGAAGTGGCCATTATAGCCGAATATCCCGGTCTCCTTCCTGCCTCACACGTAAGTAATCAGGAGACCTCTCCTCCGAAAGAGCTTCCTCATTCTGCCTCACCCACCGCACTATCTTGTGTTCCAAAGGGGAGGCGCTTGGCGCGCCATGTTACACCAGACGCGACTCAAAAGAGAGCGGCGCCTACATCGGGCAAGCCTTTGAAGAGGAAGGCAAACGAAGTCACGACCGAGCCATCGTCAAAGAGGTATGGCTTCGTAAATATGCCCCCTGGCAGTCACATCCAACTATGAGATTGTCTGTTTGTGTCTCATCAGGAAGAGCGTTCGCCGGACTATGTCCGGGGGTCCTGCAGGTCACGCTCCCAACAGCCAGGCTCCAGAACCTGTCATAAAGATGAGGGCCGATATGGGAGTGACGCTGAATTGTCCTTCGGCAGAGGACTCGGACGAGGTATCCATTACAAACTCAGAAGTGGAGAGCGCCATGAATCATCGGCGCCGGAGGGTCACTCTTCGCGACCCCGGCTTTACAAAAGAGGCATTCAATGCCTTCAGCTCGGCTGATGCATACATCCGAGCTGCTCGGGACGGGCTTACCAGAGCCACAGACCAGCATTTGAAAGATATGCGGGTAAGTTCACATCGTACAAACCTGATAATTATATACCAGTAGCCCCCGAGACTTGAAGCAGTTGATACAACTGATTTAAGGATCATTGTATAACCAGGTGCTTACAGAGAAGAACAACCTGTTGTCTCAAGAACTGGAAAAGTGTCGGACTCAGCTAACTGCTGCCACCTCCGAATTGGAGAAATCCAAGAAGGCATCGCCTGGTAATGTTCCCCTCCATCGTGAAAATATAATCATATACCGGCAGTGCTAACAGTGTGGCATATCTCATGGCAGAATCGTCAGATCAGCTGAAGGAGGCACTTGAAATCGCGAAGGCGGATAAACAAGAAGCCAAAAGGCTACTAGCCGCGGGCGAACGTGTGTTGACTCGGGTCAGGGAGGATAAAAACAAGCTGCAGGATTCCAACACCCTGCTGGGCGAAGAACTAAAAGATGTGGAGCCCAGCTAGCTGACTCCGTGAAGGAAAATAAGAGGCTACGAGGCGGCATATTCAGTATGCTTTTGAACTTACCTCCGTGTAATTCGGTGAGAAAAGGAACTGACAGATTTATGTCTGCAGGTATGCTGACCGGTCGTCCCGAAGAGGAAATGTCCGGATCTTCAGGCGATCTGCTACAAGAGCTGTCGCAAATGCACGGGCGAGCTCGGCAGGCAATGTGGAGTGTTGCCAAGGCCTTGTGGCCATCCGCCTTCCCTCCAGAAAGTATGGAGGAACTTGTGCAGCTATTCAAAGGAGCGCGGAGGCGTTTCCGATTATGGAAGATATCGGCCTGCCGACAAGGTGCGCGAGAGGCCTGGGCCATGGTGAAAACACGGTATACCAAGCTTGATCCGAATCATATGGCTCGGGTCGAACCTCGAGGATCAGACGGAAAAGAAGTTCCAGTTAGTTTAGTATATGACCAAGTAAAGGTAGCCGCCGAATTGTCCCAACAGGATTGTAGGCTAGACAGCCTTTTGGACGGCATAGAGGAAGAAACTTTTGAGTCTAAGTGACTATGTGCTTCGATTTACAAATTTGTCCCTAGCCGGATTGTAAAACGATTGTCATGGCAGACCTTTTCGCTTCGACCCCCGGACCCGAAGGTGCGGAGTGTTTCCGAATACCCGCACGGTAATATAGACCGGGGTATGCGTGGAAACCAGGCGTAGGGGTCATAGTTGCTTGAACAGACGAGTTGTATCCGGCTAGCTATGTTATATTACATGTGATTGTAAGAAACATCTTCTAGAGAGAATAGTTCCGTTAAGGGTTCATTTCCCTGGGTGAACATGCGTTAATGTTCATGTCCGAACTGTGATTAAAAAATCGCAGTATACATAGCATCTGGGGGTTCATAGTGTAATGAGTGAAAAAAACATCTTTAGTTCGCCGACCGAATATTCCCTTGAGAACGCTAGCTTTCGGCTTCACCCAGTCTGAGGTACACATCCGGATGACCCAGCAGTAACAATCGCAGAGGTGCTCCCTTTATGCCCTAGCCGAACTAACGGGAACGTAGGGCATAAGCACAGGAGCCAGGCAACCCAGCTTGGCCAAAACTTAAGTCATAACGATGCATATAATGGCGAAGAAAAGGTACATATGCGGAAGAGACACATATGTGGTGAGCTTGATGCTCGGAAAATAATAATAATAAGCTTCTGTGCAAGAAGCCCCCAGGTATTATGGACGTACATATTTAAGGATGTGTACGCCATAGGTGCACGTTTTAGCCGCACAAGAGCTTAAAGCTAGGAAAGAAAAAAAACGAAAGAGAGGAAAAAAAGGTAATGGACAAAAAAGGAGAAGAAGACAAACAAAGAGTCCGGCTCTAGGCGTAGAATCTTCGGAGTCTGGCGGCGTTCCATGGGTTCGGCTCCAAGCGATTGTCTGATGCATCATGCAGTCGGTACGCTCCTCCAGTGAGAACTTCGTCAATGATGAAGGGACCCTCCCATTTGGGCTTGAGTTTGTCCTTTTTCTTCTCTAGCAAGCGTAGAACGAGTTCGCCAACATTATAAGTCTTGGCCCATACTTCTCTGCTTTGATATCTGCGAGCCTGTTGTTGATACAATGCGGAACGGGCCTTTGCGACGTCGCGCTCCTCCTCCAGGGCGTCTAAGCTGTCCTGCCGATCAAGCTCGGCCTCTCTCTCTTCATACATGCGCACTCGTGGTGAGTCATGCATAATGTCGCAGGGCAACACGGCCTCTGCGCCGTACACCATGAAGAACGGTGTATATCCGGTAGTGCGGTTGGGCGTGGTCCACAGCCCCCAGAGTACGGAGTCGAGCTCCTCAACCCAGTGCTTGTCTGATTCTTTCAAATACCGCACTAGTCTGGGCTTAATGCCGCTCATAATAAGACCATTGGCTCGTTCGACTTGACCATTTATTTGCGGGTGATAGACGGAAGCATAATCGAGCTTGATGCCCAGGTTAGCGCACCAGATTTTCACCTCGTCGGCTGTAAAGTTGGAGCCATTGTCTGTGATAATACTGTGTGGAACACCATAACGGTGTACGACACCGGATATAAAGTCTATCACTGGTCCGACTCCGGCCGTTTTAACCGGTTTGGCCTCAATCCACTTAGTGAATTTATCTACCATGACCAGCAGATATTTTTTCTTGTGGCTTCCCCCTTTAAGGGGTCCGACCATATCAAGCCCCCAGACCGCGAAAGGCCATGTAATGGGGATTGTTTGTAGCGCAGTAGGCGGCATATGGCTTTGATTAGCGAAAAGCTGGCATCCGACACAACGTTGGACAACGTCCTGTGCATCTGCTCGCGCCGTAGGCCAAAAGAAACCTATACGAAAGGCTTTACTCATAAGGGCCCGAGCTGCGGCGTGGTGACCGCCAAGGCCAACATGGATTTTGGCCAGGAGCTGCCGCCCCTCTTTGAAGGACTCCGGTAGCGCTTTTCTTGTAGAGCTCACTGTCATGGACCTTGTAGGCTTTCGAGCGCCGGACAATGCAGCGAGCCTCGTTAGGATCCTCAGGGAGCTCTCGCCTATTAAGGTAGGCCAAGAAGGGTTCGGTCCATGGGGCAATCACTGCCATTATGAGATGGGCCGATGGTGTTGCTTTGGTGGCTGAGCCCCCGATGATATCGGTATTGTGCTTGGACTCAGGGGGTATGATCGGGTCCGGGCTAGTGTTGCCGCTCTCATCCTGCCACACCACAGATGGCTTGAAGAGCCGTTCCAGGAAGATGTTAGGCGGTACGGGATCGCGCTTGGCTCCCATGCGAGCAAGGACATCCGCCGCTTGATTACTTTCTCTAGCCACATGATGAAACTCGAGTCCCTCGAACCGGGCTGATATTTTGAGTACGGCGTTACGATAGGCCGCCATTTTCGGATCTTTTGCGTCAAATTCTCTGTTTATTTGGGATATTGCGAAATTTGAATCCCCGCGCACCTCCAGACGTTGTATGCCCATGGAGATGGCCATTCGAAGACCATGCAGTAAGGCCTCGTATTCGGCTGCATTATTGGAGTCTGTATATAAGATTTGGAGTACGTACTGGACTGTGTCTCCCGTTGGGGATGTTAAGACGACGCCCGCTCCCAAACCGGCCAGCATCTTAGAGCCATCGAAGTACATGACCCAGTTGGAATATGTGCCGTACTCTTTAGGGAGTTCGGCCTTTGTCCATTCGGTGATGAAGTCAGCCAACACTTGGATTTAATGGCTCAGCACGGTTTATACGTTATGTCGAATGGCAGGAGCTCAATGGCCCATTTGGCAATCCGGCCCGTAGCGTCACGGTTGTTAATTATGTCATTGAGTGGTACTTCGGAAGCCACCGTGATCGAGCATTCTTGGAAGTAGTGTCGTAGCTTCCGGGATGCCATGAAGACTGCGTATGCTATCTTTTGGTAATGAGGGTACCGGGATTTGCATGGTGTGAGGACAGTGGATACATAGTATACCGGCTTCTGGAACGGGAATTTGTGTCCGTCCTCCTCTCGTTCAATGACGAGCGCTGCGCTCACCACCTGGTGTGTCGCAGAGATGTATAACAACATTGGTTCGCCGATGCTTGGCGCGGCCAGGATTGGGTTGCTTGCTAAAAGAGCCTTTATTTCTTCCAGTCCGGCCGTTGCTGCATCCGTCCACTCAAAGTGGTCGGTGCGTCAGAGAAGGCGATAGAGTGGCAATGTTTTTTCTCCAAGTCTGGAGATAAAGCGGCTTAAAGCTGCCATGCATCCGGCTAGTTTTTGGACCTGTTTAAGGTCTGTTGGCGTAGCCAATTGTGACAAAGCTCGAATTTTGGCTGGATTTGCCTCAATTCCTCTACTGGAAACAATGAAGCCCAGCAGCTTTCCAGCGGGAACGCCGAAAACGCACTTTTCTGGATTGAGCTTGATGTCATATGCACGGAGGTTGTCAAATGTGAGACGTAAGTCGTCTATTAATGACTCGACGTGTCTAGTCTTGATGATGACATCATCCACGTATGCTTCAACTGTCTTGCCGATTTGCTTCTCCAGGCATGTTTGAATCATGCGTTGGTAGGTGGCGCCGGCGTTTTTAAGCCCAAAGGGCATAGTGTTGAAGCAGAAAGGCCCGTATGGGGTAATGAATGCCGTTGCGGCTTGATCAGACTCCTTCATTTTGATTTGATGATATCCGGAGTATGCGTCGAGGAAACACAGTGAGTCATGTCCTGCAGTAGCATCAATGATCTGGTCGATGCGGGGGAGGGGGAAGGGATCCTTGGGGCAGGCTTTGTTGAGGTCTTTGAAATCGACGCATAGGCGCCAGGATTTATCCTTCTTTGGTACCATCACCAGGTTTGCTAGTCAGTCCGGATGTTTTATTTCTCTGATGAATCCGGCCTCGATTAACTTGGCCAGCTCCTCCCCCATAGCTTGTCGTTTGGGTTCGGAAAAGCGCCGCAGTGTTTGTTTGACCGGCTTGTATCCCTTCAATATATTGAGGCTGTGTTCGGCCAACCTGCGTGGGATTCCTGGCATATCGGAAGGGTGCCAGGCAAATATGTCCCAATTTTCGCGTAGGAACGCTCGTAATGCGGCGTCAACCGTTGGGTCCAGCTATGCCCCGATAGAGGCTGTCTTACTGGGGTCCGTTGGGTTGACCTGAAATTTGACGATTTCGTCTGCTGGTTTGAAGGAGGTGGATTTGGGTCGCTTGTCCAGGATTACGTCGTCTCTATCCACCATGGAGCGTAGCGCGGCTAATTCTTCGGCCGCGAGGGCTTCGGACAATGCCTCGAGGGCCAGGGATGCGGTTTTGTTTTCGGCGCGGAGTGCTATGTCCGGATCACTGGCGAGAGTGATAATACCATTGGGCCCGGGCATCTTGAGCTTCATGTACCCGTAATGGGGTATAGGTTGGAAGCGTGTAAATGCATCTCGCCCCAATAGGGCGTGATATCCGCTGTTAAAAGGGGCCACTTGGAAGGTTATCTCTTCGGACCGATAATTCTCCGGCGTGCCGAATACCACGTCGAATGTGATTTTTCCCGCGCACCGCGCCTCCCGACTGGGAATGATTCCGAGCCCTGCCCCAGTTTAGGATCCGGGGTTTGAGAAACTTCCGAGCTTAATAATTCGGGATCCGGGATATCGACTGATTTTTCAGGCCCACCATCCGATTCTAGGGTCGGAGGACAGGTCGTGCCATTCCGCAGACAGGTATCCGGCTCTTCGAGCTCGGAAATCTGAACATAGTTTGTCCTCAACACAGGGGAAGAGTTGTTCTTTTGCTCCTCTACCACCGCTGTCTGATGGGTGATCGGTGGAGATTTGATTTCTCTCTGATCGGGTTTAAGCCCAATCCGATCGTAGTCTGTAACGACCCCCAAGGCGGCGATGCGATCCAGGAGTTCGTTTAAAGACGACAACTCCGTTGGATCCATCCGTTTGGAGTATTCGGAGTCAACGCGGAGGCGATTTTTGATGACCCGAGAAGTCATCGTCGGCTTAACGGCCGGACGGGCGGTCATGATAAAGCCGCCCAGCCGGAGGGTTTGGCCTGAGACCAGGGCTCCTCCGGAGGTGATATGGTCCTTGATAACAAGGCGAGCCATCAACCCTGCTCTCGACGTCACAGCGGAACTCTCAATGAAAGCACCAATGTCGGTGTCAAAATCGGCAGATCTCGGGTAGGGGGTCCCGAACTGTGCGTCTAGGATCGATGGTAACAGGAGACGGGGGACACGATGTTTACCCAGGTTCGGGCCCTCTCTATGGAGGTAATACCCTACGTCCTGCTTGATTGATCTTGATGAATATGAGTATTACAAGAGTTGATCTACCACGAGATCGTAATGGCTAAAACCCTAGAAGTATAGCCTGTCTAATTATGATTGCCTCTACGGACTAAACCCTCCGGTTTATATAGACACCGGAGTGGACTAGGGTTGTACAAAGTCGGTTACAAAGAAAGGAATCTTCGTATCCAGACGCCAAGCTTGCCGTCCACGCCAAGGAGAGTCCTATCCGTACACGGGAGAGAGTCTTCTGTCTTGTATCTTCATGGCCCATCAGTCCGGCCCATATTACGTAGCCCGGACGCCCGAGGACCCCTAAATCCAGGACTCCCTCACCAGGTATACTGACGACCAGACATAGTGAGTTCCCGCAAGTCTAGGCTGTCAATAACAGCATTAAAAAGGAACGGCCATCTTGTGTCAAACCGGTCATTGTTTTTTTCCTGCTGATATCTAAGGATATTGAAATCCCCCCCCCCCCCGATTAACATGAGATGGGGATTTTCTTGGCAGGTATTGACCAGTTCTTTAAGAAAGGCCGACTTGAACTCCTCCTGAGCGGCGCCATATACTGCCACCAGGCTCCAAAGGAAGTTGTCAGACTTATTTCGAAGGTGGAATTTGATATGATATTCCCCCTTTGACGTGGACAAAAGTTCCAAATATGTGGAATGGATGCCTAGCAATATACCCCTTGACCTCCTAGACGGTGGTAGAATGTGCCATTCATAATCATAACCACATGAAAAGTGGTCAAGATCACGTGTTGGAAAGTCACGTTTGCCACACTCAGTGATGGCCACAAAGTCTAAAGCATAATCCTTTACACAATCGGCAATGTGTTTGTGTTTAGCCAAGTCACCAAGATCTCTGCTATTCCAAAACATTCCTCTTAGGATGAACCATTTTTTTGTTTAGAGACCTTTGCCTTCTTAGGTGGGCGCCCCTTTTTATTTGCTGAATTAGATTTGTTCTTTCGTACCGACGCGACAAGCTCACATAGCATAGTGTCACGCACAGTATCGTCCAAGTCTACTTCAGTTGTGTCTTTAACCAGATGGGAAAGGAGCTTGCCTTCATGATTGGCATCAGCATCCTCATCCTCCTCAACTGACACTAAGGGGTCCACAAACATTGGGCGACCTCGGAGGAACCGTAAGCCAGTCGAACTCCACCTGTTTAAGAGCCCTAACAGAGAAATCTACCGCTTTTTCATTTCGTCCTAATGAAATACCAAGGCTAGTAATATTTGAAGAAACTTTGGCTTTATCAAAAGACAGAAAAGATTTACGCGCGGAGGTACCTTCGAAGTCAAGGTTGCGAGAAGCCGTTCTGCGCATGGCCTTCATCAACGAATCCTCATCGGTAGCTGATGTGCCATCAGCACTGACGAGGTGACGGCCGCTGCGTCTCAGCGGTGAAGGGGTGGATTCAGCAACAGCAACAGCCCCGGAGACCCTGAGTGGCGGTGTAGACGGGTCCGATAATGAAGATGAAGACCGCGAGGGCTGCACCTCGCCCTCCACCTCCGCGATCGGCCTGGTCGCCGATGCCCCTCCTGGTGTTGAAGGCGCGGAGGACAGAGCCCGTAGCTCCGCCATTGCCAGCTCGTGGTCAGCCCGAACAGACGGGGGAAAAATCACTCCCCGTCGGGAAGGTGACTGCGGTCCGGACAAAGGTAATGGTGGCAAGTCGCACCCAGAATCCTCCGGTGATGCGAACCCTTCTAGCGGGGGTCACGTCTGGCCGCTGACTTCACAGCGAGGCCGTGCCACGGGGAGACACGATTGAGGCGACGACGGAAGTGCAGACTCAGAAGCTTGAGCCGAAATAGTGGTGTTCCGCGGCGCCAAATACGATGGGGCCGGAGGTGCTGTGCCCATCGGAGAAGACCCCTGAGTAGTCGGAGAAGCGGCCACGGTTGGCGTGCGATGATGCGGGTTCGATGGTGTAACAGCAATGAGTTTCGCTGGCGACGAAGTCCCACTCGAAGCAGATATGTATGTGGCAAGCTGCATGGGTACCACTCCTCCCGAGGTAGGGGTAGCCGACGGCGCATTGGACAATGACGATGCTTTGGACCTCTTACTTGGACCATTAGCCCTCATAGTGTCCTCCCTGTCATGTCCCTTGTCGCTCTCAGGATCACCTCCGTGCTCCCAGATTCGAGGCACGAAATCAGCGTCAACACGGAAATCTGATTTTTCCAGAGTATACCGAAACTCATACCCCTTCCTTTGAACAACCACATCCGACGAGAGGGAATCAATTGTGCTCCTCTTGAAAGCATCGAGGTTTAGCACGGCCACCTGAATACGAACAATACCTCTATGACGCAAACAGAGAAGGTCCATGTCCAGAGTGGCGCCAATCACCGAGCCGACCGCCCAAAGACCCAAGAATTGATGAAGTGCGTGGGGCACCCTGTGCACATGCACCCAAATAGGTATTAACTCAAAGCGGTGTGGTATCTCCTCGGATTTCCAGGCCTTGAACTCCAAAGTGACATTGTGTGATTTGATAAAAACTGTAAACCCGGTGACTCTCAGCAGCACCTCCTCGCTAGGGAAAGACATGAGAAAAGCATTCTGGCCATGTGGAATAGCCTCCCAAGTCCACTCTTGCTTACATTGAGCAATCTTGGCAACCTCTGCCTCCACAATACTGGAAGTGATAGAGCCGCCAGAGATCATGACTAACGCCGTTGGTGACACTTGTGGAGAAAGATCCTCCCTACAGACATTGTCAGGCATCTGAAAGAAGGCCATGTTCTCAGTACCATATCCACAAAGCTTCGCCACCGGCTTCGCCATATTAAGAGCAGGGCACCGGCGCATGGTCATCGGATGGTTCCACTACAAGAAATATGTCAACTTGCGACCATCACTATTGGTCGCTGAATGGTCGTTGTTTTTCATTTGCGACCTTTTTATGACCAAAAACAATTGGTCAAAAGCTGACTGTCTTTAATGAAACTTAACGACCTTCTCTGTGATATGGTCATAGAAGGCAACGACCAAAACAAAAGGTCGTTGGTTCAACGACCTTTTGTTTTGGTCGCTGGTTGTCTGCCCAGGCCACGTCGGATCCAACGTGGCAAGCTGACATGGCAAATTTGCGACCAATTGAATTGGTTGTTGATAAGAATCAGCCCGGTCCAATTCGACGCTTTACTTGGGCCAAGCCCAACAATTCAACCTTTTTCATATTTTTTTCCTGTCAATTTTTGGTCGGGTTCATGGGCCAAGACCAATATTGCAGCCTTTTTTATTGTTGGGCCGTGGCCTTTGTAATCCATTGATTTTCTAGTTTCGGCCATATATATTGGAGCTGGGCCCACTAGTCAGACGAGCCCCACATATCATAATCTCATACATTGGTCCCACACATCAGATATTTCAACATTGCTCAGATTATTTTGATTATTTTGATAAGTGGATCCCACTAGTCAGGTTTCCATTTCACACATTTTTAAATCACTATTTCAAACAAAACAGCACAAACGTAATTTATCAAATACCACTAAATCTGTTACAATGTCACAATCTCTACAACCTATTACAGTCAAACAGAACAAACAAATCTCTGGCATCACGGCTTTGCACTTGGCTTCATGGCTTTGCACTTCAAATTTGTCCTGGCGCTCCTATAAAAGAGTGAATACAAAGGCTACCAACATTAGTGTACCGCTGCTGAGGCCAGAACCAAACAAATGCAATGGCAACACTAATGTAAGTAGCAAAGTATGTTCCAACTTCACCTTTCCTGTCCTGAATTTGGACAATATCATACAATACTAGAAAAGGCAAATAAAACAACAAACTTGCATAGCGAAATGTTTGCTTTTACAAATCTTATAGAATAATTTGTATAAATTATGCATTTAATATAGGCTTCATGAAGATGGGTACAAAAAGAAGGTACTTCAAGCACTTTGCACAACAAGATCACAAGCAGGAAAAAATGAGGAGACAACACAAAGTTTGTGGTGGAGAACATGTGTAGCTTCAACAGCACCATGCATGTCCACAAGCAATATGTGCCTACCAGATATCAACTCATCTCAATTTTACTTTCTTAAGTTTCTAATATTTGACAATGAAAAGAGACCAATAAATCATGTTTTTCTTGACTAGGCCACAATTAGAACTCACAAGCAATATGTATAATTTCAGTCAATGGTGTTCCTGTAGACTTTTACTTGTCACTATATTGATGAATGGGAATCAATAAGTGTCCATTTTAGTAAACACAATTTTAAGTTGCTGCATGATCATGGGCAAGTTCAAGTAAACAAAAGTTTAATTTGCTGCATAATCATGGACAAGACACACAAAATTTTAGTAAACTGTAGATGCACAAAATTTCAGTAAACTTTGCATAATTTTGCATAAATATTACTGCTGCTGATCAGTGATTGTTTCTTAAAACTGAAAAAGAAATGGAATTTCATGGCAAACTGCTTATAGTTTACACTATGCAAAAAATGGCATTCAACATCAAATTCAAATTCAATGAAATTCAACTGAATGTACAGTTTCACCATAGACCAGTTTATACAACCCCAAGGTCAGAAGTTTACCTTAAATACAACCCCAAATGAACCAGTTCCAACAGTGGCCTACCAACATAAGAGTTGATAATAAGATTTCTCATTTCGAAATATGCAAGGAGTACAAATTAAGTTCAGTTTGCAAGGAAGCAAATTCAGTTCAGTTTGCTTGCAACCAAACTGTACAATTTCGGAGTACTACTTCTTGCAAACAAACATACTGTACATGAGAGCAAGCAAGAATTTAAGCAGCAATGAGTAGAGCAAAGATTCTGTAAGCAACTAGGAGTACTTAATTTATTTGAGTTAAGCAACTAGAGCAAGCAATCTATAAGTACTTAATTACAATTTCAGTTAAGCAACAATTACAATAGTCATTTTGCACACATGACAGAGATTAAGCACAAGTATACATTTCCTGCTCGTGCTGCTGCCCGGTCGTCAAATGATTGTCAGCTACTGTATTCCATCGATTCACAGTGCCTAACTACTGTACTCCTCATCAATTTACAGTCTCAATGGAGTAAATAAAAATGTCAGCTACTATACTCCATCAGCCATTATAGGAAGAAAAAGAAGCTAAAAATTCAGTTATCTAGATGAATTCAGTTAAACTTCAGTAATAGTTTGACAGGCTCAAATTTTGGAAACTTCAGTGATAATCTTTAGTTTTCTGACTGATTCCAATCTGCCAATGTTGCTACTGATTTCTGACTGAATATTGCTCCAAGTAAAATATGGAGATGTGGCCAATATACTCCAAGTACTCAACTTGTTCTAACTGAATTTAGGAGTCTGTTTCTATTCCTTTCTTATGCAGTCTGAAGCTTAACTTGTTCTAACTAAATTTAGTCAGAACAAACAAGCAAGGGCGCTGCAGATCACGCACCTGACATCAAGGGCGCTGTAGATCATGCATCAAGGCGCATCCGGTCCAGTCCTCGGCACCAACTCCTCCTCCAATCACTGCAGAAACCAAGAGCAGAAAATCAGCTCTCCTGCTTCAGCAGAAAGAAGAAGCAAACAAGCAAGCAAGAAATACTGAAATAGTACTAGTGTGATCCACATCTCAGTATCTCACTTTCAGTTTAGTTGATCCGAATCGCAAACCACTACAGCAATTGGGAACATTACTGGAGAATGCAAAAATAGAAGTAACAACAACAAATATGGTATATCTCAAAAAAAATGCAGCAAGTGGAAAGACCTATCTCAATCACAGTTCAAGAATATCTAATCACACATTGCATAACAAAAAGATGATGGAACCAGTGTGCATGCCACTGTGGACGCTGATTACAATCAGGTCCAAATGATAACCAGCAGAAATCTGTGATTATAATCCTTTGATCCGAACCCTGCAGCCTCAAACAAGCAATGAACATAATCCTACTACATCATCAGACCAACCGATGCCCACGGCCGCGAGGAGGAGGGAGCATCCTAGCCGCCGGTCGTGCGCTCAGCCGCCCTGACCTGACACTGACAGCGTCACACCTCGCCTGCCTACCACTCAGCTCAGATCGCACTGTAAACAAAATGGTTTTGCACTGACACGGCCTACAATATACCACGGTCCATCAAAACTGCGGCAACAACAGAGCTCAACACTCGATCTTGACAAAGCCAAAAGGGAGCTAGCAGCTGCTCACTAGCTTACTGCAGGTTTCAGGGGATTGGATTGATGCTGAGAAAGTGACAACAGGAAGGTACTGAGCACATACAACTGGCTCTAGTATACCGCCATGCATGAGCACTTGTTAATATTTATATTCATCACAGCAACCTATAACCACCTATGCTTACAAATCAGAAAGCACACATATATATTGAACAAAAGCAACAGCCAGGAATAGATGACTTAATAGTTCATGTTTGTTAACAAAACAAGAGTGGACATCTCACAGTGAGTTAACTATCTGATGAATTTAGTAAAACACATACTAGCATTCGGTGCTACATGAGACAAAATGGGAATCCAAGTATCCCAAAATCCCAACTTGGTAAATCCGGCCAGGTCTGTCCACCACTGTGATCCCGTGACGGAGCCAAAAAAAAGGAGCGCTAACTAGGCTATGGCTTGCTACGATGCGAGTTGACTGCGGATCTAGACTAGCAGAGCAGAGCGGCGATGAAAACAAGGGAACAGAGAGGGGGTGAGCAGGGCAGGGAGGGGAGGAAGGACCTTCTATGGTGCGTCATCATGGTCGGGCTGTACGACACTGTCCTGGTCGAGGTCGAGGTCGGACTCGACGACGTCCTCATCGAGCTCGTCGGGCTCGGGGGTGGGGTCACGCATGTCCTGGTAGTCCTCCCCCTCCCCCTCGTCGTTGTCTTCGTCGTCGATGTCGTCCGTGGAGGTCGCCTGCGTGGAAACTTGTAGCATTAGGAGAGAACACACACAGGGAAGGATGAAACTAACACCAGACCTAAGCGAGAATGTACACCCATACTAGAAAATGAATGGCCTTCTTGCAGGCTGGCAACTGAACATTGTGTGTGGGTAAGGTATATGTCAAGGACAACTTACAACCTGTATGCATGCATCACTTCCATTCGTACGTGCTAAGGCCAATTCAAACCCCTGAGACCAACGACATTGAATCATTTTATAGGGGAGAATCATTATCCCAGATTGGTACCAGTAAAAGGCGGATAAACATTGTTGTCTGACACTTGATCACCGAACAGCCTTGTGGTAAAAACCAAGTCTGCAGAGCGCGCATAGCGAACTCACAAAGGGACGCGCGAGCAAAACCAACAGCAGCGACAGGGTGACACAATAGAAAATGATTTGAATTTCCGTGCCTAACTGTTTTACTATACTGCTACGTTTGAATCTGACTGCACATGCTGCTACAAACCACTGTTAACCAGTTCAAACTTGAGTGCCATTGACGCCTATCTTAGCTGATTCTTCTAGCAAAATGGGTGCATGGACAGGGTGATGCAAAGCATATAGGCAGGTACACATGCAACTATTGCACTGCACGTAGCAACATCGCATCAGGGAGCGGTCAAATCAAAACCAACATAGGGAGGGAGAGGGACGGGGGGATGTTCCAGACCTTCCATGGAGATGGAGTCATCGCGGGAGAGAAGAAGCACATCACACTCACGGAGGAAGGGCCTGCTCTGGCGGTGCGTGGCGGAGGAGAAGAAAAAGGAGCCCGAGGTGGATCCGGCGCCATGGTCGTTGGAGCAGAGGAAGCACTTGATGAGCATGGCCGATCTGGGCCGCCGCTTGGTGGCCTCGCTTGATCTCCTTTCATCCCTTTATCTTCTGATGAAGGGAGGGGAGAGGAGGGGAGGCGGTGGCTGTGGAGGAGAGGGCGGAGGCCTATGGCCGGCGGCGAGGTCCGAAGGTGGTTGGGTGGTGGCGCCGATGTGAGCGTGAGCGGGATCTGGATGAGTTTAGGGGCGGATCTGGTTCTCCTCTCATGATGCGTGCGTGCAGGGGCGGATCTGGCGGTGGCTGTTGAGGGAAACATGGTCGCCGCCGGGGTTGGGGGATAGCGAGAAGGAGAGGCGACGCTCGAGGGAAAGTGGGGATCGTGATGGGGAGGGCGCCGCCGCCGAGGGGACGGGAGGCTAGGGTTTGGACGAGGGTGAGAGGGAGATGCGTTGATCCAGGAGGGGATGAGAGGGCCGAGCGGTGAGAGTGTGAGGGGATGAGGGCTGCCGTCGGATTCGGGAGTATCCGACGGTGTCCGACCCATGATCCGCGTAAGATCCTCATGAGCCAATCAGAACGCAGTAAACACTTTAAAGACGTTATGACCATCTAAATTGGTCGTAATCGATTAAAAATAAGTGTTTTCCTCACAACAAAAGTATTTTCTTTTTTTTAGTGCCAAAAATGATTTTTTTTGTGAAGAATGTGCCAACTCTTTTCAAAAAACTGGACCGCGTCAATTTTCAAAAAACTTCAACCATAAGTTTTCATTTTCTTAAAAAAAACATTTCCATTTTTCGAGTGCCCAAAATGATTTTTTTAAGAACCTAGCAAATTGTTGTTGCAAAATTGGACCAAATTAATTTTGTAAAATTCTAGGTCATATTTAATGTACAATGGACCAAATAGTTGGGTGCCAAAAGCTTTTGATCCATCTCTCGTCAAAAAGATAAATTTCCGCCGATTCAGCTAGAGGGGGGGTCAAATTTAAACTACAGCTGCCTCATAGTTTGCTCATAATTTTTTCCAAAAACCATTTCTAGTTACAAAAGTATTTAATTAATCAGAGATACTTCATAAGTTTTGCAAAATTCAACCCCTAGCTACGAACGGTCATGCTCGTCGTTTTGACGGCATTTTCAAACGGGCATAGTAAATTAAAAAAATCAAAAAATTGGAACACCTTCGCATTGTGTCATTATATGTGACCAAGTTATCAGGAAAATATGACACCCCAAAAATTTACCCATCATTTTTCTAAATAAAATTTGTCCAGAAATAAAATTTTGAAATTATATTAAGTCCTTTATTATTTTCAGAGTATTTTCTGTTTCCGTTTTCCAAAATTCTTCCCTCCATATAGAAACCTTTGGTAAATAATATTGTGGCTTTGGTAGTTCACTTAAACCATTTCATTTCATTTTAAATAACAGTAG
This sequence comes from Thinopyrum elongatum, assembly GCA_011799875.1. NCBI lineage: Eukaryota > Viridiplantae > Streptophyta > Magnoliopsida > Poales > Poaceae > Thinopyrum > Thinopyrum elongatum. Next base: position 731,414,691 of record CM022303.1, read on the forward strand.
GAATTATTCTCATAATAAAATTTGCCTCTAAATAATTCTTTTAATAGCTATTTCAATACTTTAAATGCTCCTATTGCACTACAACTACTTTAAATAATTCTTTAAAAATTCCACAAAAATTATGGGAGGTCTTGTGATGCCTAAATATCACTTTTATGCAAAAACCCAACTTGGTGTTTTGAAAATTTTGAGTGAAACACCCACTTTTAAATTCTGTCCATTTTCTAGGTTACAACTACAACCCCAATTTTCCTTCCTCCAAAAATTCTGAAATTTTTCCCACTTATAGTACTTCCAACCAAACCCTTAAGTCCAAAATTTTAGCTCCATTGGAATCTTTTTAGACCACCAAATATACCTCTTTAGTTTCTATCCAGTACTGAAGTTTTGTAAAACTTGCACTAGAAAGTTTTCTCTTTTCGCAAACCAACTCCACCATCATTTCAAGCATCTAATGAGACCTCATCCTGTCAATCTTCACTTTCAGAAAAGATTCCTAGATGGCCCTATCATTTCACCAAACAGCTTCTGTGCATGACGGAATCTTTACAAACTTTTGAACTTCATATAACACTTGCTCCTTTTGACCAACCAGCACCACCATCATACCTATCATCCACATAACCTTCATCGGTCAAGATTCAGCCCAGTTAAATGAGCCAGTTGCTAGAAACACGATGGCATGGTCACCTACGGCCACAGCGTGGTCACCCCACGCAGAGCACGTGTTTTGCACCTTCGCCACCACCATGGCCTCGCCTCCTTGCTGCACCTCCGTCTCGAGCACCACCTCATACCCTTCGAGAACACTCCTTGCTCCTTGCCGACACCCAGTCCTGGCCTCTAGCACCGACTAGACGTCGCTGTCGCCGCCGTCACCGACCGCAATCATGGCTGCATCAACTGCCGCCGCCTATCTCACTTCCGAGCCACCGGTGCAGTCCGTGGACTGTGGCCACCTCCAGAAGGCTTCCTGCGATTGCACTGGCCACAACTACCCATCCCACCACCATAAATGGCCTTCCGCCGTCGTGACCAACTCCGTTTGGATGAAATCCTCTCGGAACCGACCTCACGCCGCTATATAACTTTCTCCCGAGCTCGTCCCAAGGCACTCAACTCTTCCTCGACCTCGCAGTACACCCCCCTGTCCAAATACTCGAGCTCCTGGGCCCTCCTTCCTCCTCTCTGGCAAAATCACCGTCGCCCCACCCTCGGCCAAATTCCTGCAACCGAGCTCTCCAGTGCCTCCCCTCTGCAGCTAACCACTACAGGGGACCCCCATCACCACAACCGGCTTTCCCCCGCACTCCAATTTCTTTCCTCCATGGTCGTGGCATCTGCTCCATAAACACCCGTCACCACCATCCGACATGGCTGACTCCATGTTGCCTTGGCCCTCTCTTGCAACCATGGCTCGGCCACCTCGATGCACCGCTCCTCAGTGAGCGTCCATATGGCTGGAGCACCTCCGATGGTAGCCTAAGTCGCCAGGGGTCGTCGGCGGCGACGCCGGGCAAGCCGTCTCCTCTGTCCCAGCGCAGGTAGGGGAAGGATCTGCGAGCGGGCCCCGCCACCCCCTCGGGCCCACTTGTAAGCGAGCAGTAAAAGAACATAAGCTACAGACCGCCGGCCCCCGATTTTAAGTGGAAACGGATCTGCCATTCACCGTTTCCCTGCAATGAAGACGTACTTCAGGGATTCGCCTTCGACGTCGGAGGCCCCGCACGCGGCTGTTCGGCTGGGCTCGGCCCAGTAACACCAGACGGCTATATCGCACTCAGGGCGCCCCTCTGCCTTTATCTTTTTCCTTTATCAGTAGTTTTCCAATAATTCCACAGCCACTATTACAAGTCCAAATGTGATGATTCAAATTTCTGTAGGTTCCTAAAATCATGCTCTATTTATCTAGATTAGGTGAACATTTTTCCTAAGCTTTGTTCCCACCGGATCTATTAAACAGTTCTTTTCCCTGTTTAATTCAACTTATAAATTCCATAGATAATTCATACGAGCTCCAAATAAATTGAATCTTTTTCTGTTATTTCTTATTTCTCATCTAGTATATTATAGTATTTATTTCAAAAAATATTTGAAATACTTCTTGGTGATGTTTTCAAATTAAATAATTGCAATATTTTAAAAATAGGAAAAATGGAGGGAAGAGAGTTTCCAAAACCTTTGAAGCGCACCCAGTATTTCTGCATGACTCAAGGCAAGCATCTTGAACACTTGATATGGTGAATTGCATAGTTGTTGTTTGCAAGAATAATTGCATCATGAATATGTTGAATTCAAATAAAACTGGCATATGGCTATTTTTACATGCATGATCCCTTACAATATTTTGTCTTCTGTTTAAGCATGGATTATGTGTGAGCATGGTTATTTTCACATGTCACCTATGCCATGTTGGTCCTGACTAATCTGCAGGAAAGAATCAGTCACGAGAAAAGTGACCGTGTGACTGAAAATCTCATGGTGACGAGAATGATCAGTGATGGCATGTTGGGACATGCTAGGTGGTGACCCTGTTGGGTACTACCAAGGATTTATCTTGTGCTAACCGTTGCAGAAAATACTTGAACCTCCTGAGTCGACCGTAGATCGAGTCTTGTTCCGGTAACACCCATACTTGATTTGTGCTGCCACTTGTCCCTGCCACAGGTGGGGTATGGTGCAGTAAGTTGTTAACCCCTTTCCGTGCACCCACCACATAGAGGGCTACGATGAGGTTTTCCACGTTGGTGGACTAAATCCTGTCATCGGGTCAGGGGGCATGGGTGTATCTGGTCGTAGCCGAGAGGGGGGCACCCCTTGGAATCCGCGCGTATTAATAGTGATCCCATGCTATTCGAGATTGTTGTCTCCCCGACTTAGAGTTTTTCTGGAATGATGCTTTGGGTGATTCCTGGCATCTGAACGGTTAATCTGGTGTGTGCTGGTTAGGTGTGTTTTCAACCCAAAGACCGTAATGAGAATTAGTCGGTGCCATGGTACTGACTAAAGAAATCCTTTACTTGTGGGTAAAGAGTACACCCTCTGCAGAGTTTAAACCTATTCGAATAGCCATGTCCGTGGTTAAGGACTACAGTCTGGGTTGGTCAAATGTCGGTCTTAGTGTCGATCTTCGGAGGAAATAATTAAACTGAGCATGAGTTACTTGGCAGGATAATTTTTGTCACCACTAATGCTGTCATGAATATTTTTGTTATCATGAATGATATTGTTGCATATCAATATTACTGCCTTTATGAATATTATTGTGGACTAACCCATTTCTCTTATTTTTATTTTCAAGACCTCTCCGTGGCGTTCCTTGAGTTATTAGGCGGTCTGTCACGCCACTACTCTTGTGGACACCCGTTTGGCATTTATTTTCAAGACCTCTTCGTGGCGTCCCTCGAGTTATCAGGCGGTTTATCACGCCACTACTCTTGTGGATACCCGATTGGCATTTCTTTTCAAGTCCGACCAAGGTGTCACTTGACACCCGACTGGCATTTCTTTTCAAGACCTCTTTGTGGCGTCCCTCGAGTTTACAGGCGGTCCCGCCACTACTCTTGTGGACACCCGATTGGCATTTCTCTTCAAGACCTACCGTGGTGTCACTTGACATCCGACCGGCATTTCTTTTATTTTATTTTCCTTTAACCTTCCTTGTTTATCACTAACATTTTTTTATATTCATTTATTTGTACATGCCAATATGTTATCATGCCATAATTGAATTCCTGTCAGCATGCATTTAATATAGTCTAACATGGGCATACGCATATAGTTTAATTCATCATGATCATATATTATCTGTTGCATTCGGCATATCTTTTGTTCATGATGTTTGCGAGTACATTCCAACATACTCACAGGCTTGTCCCTGGCTATTTACTTGGCCAGGTCAGGAATTCAGCGAGGAGTACCTCAGCGACGTCCGTGCGGAGCCTAAGATAGCAGCCACGCAGATAGGAATTATCCGGGTCAGCTGTTCCTGTGGGAATGGAGCCCCATCGACGTTGGAGAACCACGAGTCATTGCCGTCATCCACCGGAATCACTGTTGTACCATTAGACCTTTCTGGTCTTGTATCCAATTCTTGTAATTGCTTGGTAATCTGTAACAAGGACGTGTCCACCAGTAACAGTAATCTTGGGCTGGTGGTAACACGAGGGGTCAAATTTCTGTGATATTTTGTGTCCCCGAAATCCGGCCGCGACAGCCTTGGTATCAGAGCCAGGCTGACCATTGGCTAATCCTATCTTAGACTGGTCACTATCCCTAGGTTTCCACACCATCCACATCCTTTCCTGTTCGCAGTCAAGCCCATCCTATCCGGTAACCGCACAGTGGCCAGCCGACATCATTTTGACTGTCGGTGCCAAACCTATTAGTCTATCCATAGGCCGTGTGCCTGTGGCCGACACCTGAGTTACCCCATCCACAAGCGTGTGATGGAAGACTCGGCTAGCCTATAAAGGAAGCCCTGCCTCAACTCAGCACAGCACGGCCTTCATTCTCACTTTAATCCAAACCACCAAGATGCCTCGTTCCCTCATCCACCACGAGACCACCACGCCGGAGCTTGATGGCTTCGTCTGCATACTCTCTAACGTCACTCGACGTGCCCATGGTTTGGAAGAATCACCACGATATGTGGTCTACCAAGCAAGGGATCGCAATGGCCTCATCCAGTTTTGGGCCACAGTATCTATTAATGGAAGGGCTTTGGCACAAGAACACTCTCACCGATTCACGGGAAGAGTAAAGGCTGGTGAATATCAAGCCATCCAGTATGCCGCTAGAGAAGCCATTGCCCAACTTCGCCACCAAGATTCAAGAACTCACAGTCGCTCATTTTTCTACTATCCATCCAGATCCAGCTACGATAGAGGGATGCATTTTGCCAACTCCGAGCACGAGCAAAACCCTGCCCTGGAAAACTTGGTGCATTTTGTGGCCGCACAAGTGTCACTGCTCACCCAAGTTTCCAGGGAACTCTCCATTATGAGGAGAGCCATTGCTCAACACCCACTAGTAAGGGAGAGTGCAGAACCATCAGTTATTCTGTCGGCAGTCCTGGGAAGTAATTCAAGAGTTCCAGGGGACGACCAGCAGACCCACTAGTAAGGGGGAGTGCAGAACCATCAGTTATTCTGTCGGCAGTCCTGGGAAGTAATTCAAGAGTTCCAGGGGACCACCAGCAGAATGGCCCGTCCCTCTCTTTTGGCCACTCTCGTCGAATGTTTGACGAGTACACAGCCAGGGTCAGAGCTGGAACATCTCATCTGGAACCGTAGATGGTCACGAGTATGGTTGTTGCTGTGTCTAATGTTAGTTTACATAACACAACCGTTGTATGATATTTTAGGGCGTATGTCATAAGTGCATTGCTATGTTTGCATTTTGCATTTTTTGTTTGTTTTGATACGCATTTAATTCTTCCTTCCTTAACAAATCTCGAGGACGAGATTTTCTTAAGGGGGTAAAGTTTGTGACACCCCAAAAAAATTTCTAAATAAAATTTGGCCAGAAATAAAATTTTGAAATTATATTAAGTCCTTTATTATTTTCAGAGTATTTTCTGTTTCCGTTTTCCAAAATTCTTCGCTCCATATAGAAAATTTTGGTAAATAATATTGTGGCTTTGGTAGTTCACTTAAACCATTTCATTTCATTTTAATAAACAGTAGGAATTATTCTCACAATAAAATTTGCCTCTAAATAATTCTTTTAATAGCTATTTCAATACTTTAAATGCTCCTATTGCACTACAACTACTTTAAATAATTCTTTAAAAATTCCACAAAAATTATGGGAGGTCTTGTGATGCCTAAATATCACTTTTATGCAAAAACCCAACTTGGTGTTTTGAAAATTTTGAGTGAAACACCCACTTTTCAATTCTGTCCATTTTCTAGGTAACAACTACAACCCCAATTTTCCTTCCTCCAAAAATTCTGAAATTTTTCCCAGTTATAGTACTTCCAACCAAACCCTTAAGTCCAAAATTTTAGCTCCATTGGAATCTTTTTAGACCACCAAATATACCTCTTTAGTTTCTGTCCAGTACTGAAGTTTTGTAAAACTTGCACTAGCAAGTTTTCTCTTTTCGCAAACCAACTCCACCATCATTTCTAACATCTAATGAGACCTCATCCTGTCAATCTTCACTTTCAGAAAAGATTCCTAGATGGCCCTATCATTTCACCAAACAGCTTCTGTGCATGACGGAATCTTTGCAAACTTTTGAACTTCATATAACACTTGCTCCTTTTGACCAACCAGCACCACCATCGTACCTATCATCCACATAACCTTCATCCGGTCAAGATTCAGCCGAGTTAAACGAGCCAGTTGCTAGAAACACGATGGCATGGTCACCTACGGCCACAGCGTGGTCACCCCACGCAGAGCACGTGTTTTGCACCTTCGCCACCACCATGGCCTCGCCTCCTTGCTGCACCTCCGTCTAGAGCACCACCTCATACCCTTCGAGAACACTCTTTGCACCTTGCCGACACCCAGTTCTGGCCTCTAGCACCGACCAGACGTCGCTGTCACCGCCGTCACCGACCGCAATCATGGTTGCGTCAACTACCACCGCCTATCTCGCTTCCGAGCCACCGGTGCAGTCCGTGGACGGTGGCCACCTCCAGAAGGCTTCCTGCGATTGCACCGGCCACAACTACCCATCCCACCACCATAAATGGCCTTCCGCCATCGTGACCAACTCCGTTTGGACGAACTCCTCTCGGAACCGACCTCACGCCGCTATATAACTTTCTCCCGAGCTCATCCCAAGGCACTCAACTCTTCCTCGACCTCGCAGTACACCCCCCTGTCCAAATACTCGAGCTCCCGGGCGCTCCTTCCTCCTCTCTAGCAAAATCACCATCGCCCCACCCTCGGCCAAATTCCTGCAACCGAGCTCTCCAGTGCCTCCCCTCTGCAGCTAACCACTACAGGGGACCCCCATCACCACAACCGGCTTTCCCCCGCACTCCAATTTCTTTCCTCCATGGCCATGGCATCTGCTCCATCAACACCCGTCACCACCATCCGCCATGGCTGACTCCATGCTCGCCTCGGCCCTCTCTTGCAACCATGGCTCGGCCACCTTGATGCACCGTTCCTCGGTGAGCGTCCATATGGCTGGAGCACCTCCGATGGTAGCCTGAGTCGCCAGGGGTCGTCGGCGGCGACGCCGGGCAAGCCGCCTCCTCTGTCCCAGCGCAGGTGGGGGAAGGATCTGCAAGCGGGCCCCGCCACCCCCTCGGGCCCACTTGTAAGCGAGCAGTAAAGGAAAAGCTACTGACCGCCGGCCCCCGATTTTAAGTGGAAACGGATCTGCCATTTACCGTTTCCCTACAATGAAGACGTACTTCAGGGATTCGCCTTCGACGTCGGCGGCCCCGCACGCGGCTGTTCGGCTGGGCTCGGCCTAGTAACACCAGACGGCTATATCGCACTCAGGGCGCCCCTCTGCCTTTATCTTTTTCCTTTATCAGTAGTTTTCCAATAATTCCACAGCCACTATTACAAGTCCAAATGTGATGATTCAAATTTCTGTAGGTTCCTAAAATCATGCTCTATTTATCTAGATTAGGTGAACATTTTTCCTAAGCTTTGTTCCCACTGGATCTATTAAACAGTTCTTTTCCCTGTTTAATTCAACTTATAAATTCCATAGCTAATTCATACGAGCTCCAAATAAATTGAATCTTTTTCTGTTATTTCTTGTTTCTCATCTAGTATATTATAGTATTTATTTCAAAAATATTTGAAATACTTCTTGGTGCTGTTTTCAAATTAAATAATTGCAATATTTTAAAAATAGGAAAAATGGAGGGAAGAGAGTTTCCAAAACCTTTGAAGCGCACCCAGTATTTCTGCATGACTCAAGGCAAGCATCTTGAACACTTGATATGGTGAATTGCATAGTTGTTGTTTGCAAGAATAATTGCATCATGAATATGTTGAATTCAAATAAAACTGGCATATGGCTATTTTTGCATGCATGATCCCTTACAATATTTTGTCTTCTGTTTAAGCATGGATTATCTGTGAGCATAGTTATTTTCACATGTCACCTATGCCATGTTGGTCCTGACTAATCTACAGGAAAGAATCAGTCACGAGAAAAGTGACCGTGTGACTGAAAATCTCGTGGTGACGAGAATGATCAGTGATGGCATGTTGGGACATGCTAGGTGGTGACCCGGTTGGGTACTACCAAGGATTTATCTTGTGCTAACCGTTGCAGAAAATACTTGAACCTCCTGAGTCGACCGTAGATCAAGTCTTGTTAAGGTAACCCCCATACTTGATTTGTGCTGCCACTTGTCCCTGCCACAGGTGGGGTATGGTTCAGTAAGTTGTTAACCCCTTTCCGTGCACACACCACATAGAGGGCTACGATGAGGGTTTCCACGTTGGTGGACTAAATCCTGTCATCGGGTCAGGGGCATGGGTGTATCCGGTTGTAGCCGAGAGGGGGGCACCCCTTGGAATCCACGCGTATTAATAGTGATCCCATGCAATTTATTGTCTCCCCGACTTAGAGTTTTTCTGGAACGATGCTTTGGGTGATTCCTGGCATCTGAACGGTTAATCTGGTGTGTGCTGGTTAGGTGTGTTCTCAACCCAAAGACCGTAATGGGAATTAGTCGGTGCCACGGTACTGACTAAAGAAATCCTTTACTTGTGGATAAAGAGTACACCATCTGCAGAGTTGAAACCTATTCGAATAGCCGTGTTCATGGTTAAGGACTACAGTCTGGGTTGGTCAAGTGTCGGTCTTAGTGTCGGTCTTCGGAGGAAATAATTAAACTGAGCATGAGTTACTTGGCAGGATAATTTTTGTCACCACTAATGCTGTCATGAATATTTTTTTTATCATGAATGATATTGTTGCATATCAATATTACTGCCTTTATGAATATTATTGTGGACTAACCCATTTCTCTTATTTTTATTTTCAAGACCTCTGCGTGGCGTCCCTTGAGTTATTAGGCGGTCTGTCACGCCACTACTCTTGTGGACACCTGTTTGGCATTTATTTTCAAGACCTCTTCGTGGCGTCCCTCGAGTTATCACGCGGTTTATCACGCCACTACTCTTGTGGATACCCGATTGGCATTTCTTTTCAAGTCTGACCGAGGTGTCACTTGACACCCGACTGGCATTTCTTTTCAAGACCTCTTCGTGGCGTCCCTCGAGTTTAGAGGCGGTCCCGCCACTACTCTTGTGGACACCCGATTGGCATTTCTCTTCAAGACCTACCATGGTGTCACCTGACATCCGACCGGCATTTCTTTTATTTTATTTTCCTTTAACCTTCCTTGTTTATCACTAACATTTTTTTATATTCATTTATTTGTACATGCCAATATGTTATCATGCCATGATTTAATTCCTGTCAGCATGCATTTAATATAGTCTAACATGGGCATACGCATATAGTTTAATTCATCATGATCATATATTATCTGTTGCATTCGGTATATCTTTTGTTCATGATGTTTGCGAGTACATTCCAACGTACTCATAGGCTTGTCCCTGGCTATTTACTTGGCCAGGTCAGGAATTCAGCGAGGAGTACCTCAGCGACGTCCGTGCGGAGCCTAGGATAGTAGCCACGCGGATAGGAATTATCCGGGTCAGCTGTTCCTGTGGGAATGGAGCCCCATCGACGTTGGAGAACCACGAGTCATTGCCGTCATCCACCACTGGAATCACTGTTGTACCATTAGACCTTTATGGTCTTGTATCCAATTCTTGTAATTGCTTCGTAATCTGTAACAAGGACGTGTCCACGAGTAACAGTAATCCTGGGCTGGTGGTAACACGAGGGGTTAAATTTCTGGAATATTTTGTGTCCCCGAAATCCGGCCCCGACAGAAAAATAATAAACTTGTAGTACGGCAATTATTTTAAAAAGTGCTTTCATAAATGAGCTATCATGTGTAAAGTTTCATGGCTTTTAAGCTAAATGATCAATTTTATGGCCGCATTCATGGCATAGTTTGTTCAAATGATCTCATATTGTGCACAAGGGTGCATTTTGGAATGGTAAACAACGCTGACTAAGGAAGTTTTCATTTTCTTTGAACGAAAATTTTATTTTCCATTTTTCGAGTTCCTGAAATGAGTTTTTTTGTGAATGATCTACCATATATTTGTTGCAAAATTGGACCAAATCAATTTTCTAAAATATTGGTCCATATTTAATGTACAATTGACCAAATGGTTGGAAGTCAAAAAATTTGATCCACCTCTCGTAAAAAAGACAAATTTCCGCGGATTCAGTAGGAAGTGGGTCAAATTTGAACTACCGCTGGCTCATAGTTTACTCTTTATTTTTTTCAAAAATCATTTCTAGGTACATAAGTATCTATTTAATCAGAGAAACACCAAAAGTTTTTCAAGATTCAACCACTAGGTAGGAACGATCATGCCCGCCGTTTTGACCGCATTTTGAAATGGGAATGAAAAATTCAAAAAAAAATCAAAAAATTGGAAAACCTCCGCATTGTATCATTATATGTGACCGAGTTACTAGAAAAAATAATAAACTTATAATAAGGCAATTCTTTTAAAAAAATTGTTCCCAGAAATGAGCTATCATGTGTGAAGATTCATGACTTTCAAGGAAAACAATCAATCTTATGACCACATTCATGACATAGTTTGTTCAAATGATATCATATTGTGCACAAAGGTGCATCTTGGAATGGCAAACAATGTTGCCTAAGGAATTTTTTATTTTCTTTGCATGAAAAATCAATTTTCCATTTTTTTTGTACCCAAAATGAGTTTTTTTGTGAAGGACCTACAATATATTTGTTGCAAAATTGGACCAAATCAATTTTATAAAATAGTAGGCTATATTTAATGTATAATTGACCAAATGGTTGGGTTCAAAAGATTTGATCCACCTCTCATGAAAAAGACAAATTTTCACCGATTCAGTTGCAAGTGGGTCCAATTTGAACTGCGGCTGCCTCATAGTTTGCTCTTTATTTTTTCCAAAAATTATTTCTAAGTACATAAGTATCTATTTAATTAGAGAAACACAAAAAAAATTTCAAGATTCAACCACTAGCTAGGAACGGTCATGCCCGCAGTTTTGACCATATTTTGAAACGGGCATGAAAAATAAAAAAAATAAAAAATTAGAAAACATTCGCATTGTGTCATTATATATGACCAAGTTGCCAGGAAAAAGAATAAACTTTTAATACAATAATTTTTAAAAAATATATTCTCTGAAATGAGCTATCATGTGTGAAGATGCATGGCTTTCAAGAAAAATGATCAATCTTATGGCCATATTCATGACATAGTTTGTTCAAATGATATCATATTATGCACAAGGGTGCATCTTGGAATGGCAAACAATGTTGCCTAAGGAATTTTTCATTTTCTTTGCACAAAAATCAATTTTCCATTTTTCGAGTGCCCAAAATGAGTTTTTTTGTGAAGAATCTACAATATATTTGTTGCAAATTGGATCAAATTAATTTTCTAAAATATTAGGCCATATTTAATGTATAATTGACCAAATGGTTGGGTGTCAAAAGCTTTGATCCACCTCTCGTGAAAAAGATAAACTTACGTCGATTTAATAGGAAGCGGGTCAAATTTGAACTGCACCTGCCTTATAGTTTGCTCTTTATTTTTTCCAAAAATTATTTCTAGGTACATAAGTATCTATTTAATCAAAAATACATGGTTTGGTGGTGACACATCGAGGTTTGGACGGTGGCCGAGGGCCCCAACTCCAGAGCGCGTAAACTCGCATGCCCGCCGCATGGTCACCGCATGACTGTGGCGTTGCCACGTGTTCTGGGCGGCCTAGGCATGTCTAGATGGTTGGGCACTCCCCCGGTAGGTGTCAGGAAGAAGAAGGCAATAGAAGAATCTCACGAGGAGACTGAACTGAGCTCAAACATGAATTAGCAGCCAAGTGTTTGATTAGTGGTGGGAAAAATGCAAATGGCCAATGGGCCTGAGTTTTGGCCGAGGATGATCATCTACTAAGGACACTGTCTTGGAAATTTTGCAGCTCAAATGGAGGAGCCAAGGTGTCACTTGCTTTGCAAAGTACCACACTGGACAGAAATAAGAGTGTTGAAGCTGGACTCAAATGAATGAATGGATTGATCTAAAATTTGGAGGAGGATGATAATTTTGGCATATGAAGGCACTTTAAAAATTTCATACCATTTGGATAAATAAAAATGGTACTTCCTTCACATTGCTCTCCACTGAACAGAAAATTGGGAAAAATGTTGAGGGAAATTGGATAGAATAAATGAGCTAAAATTTGCTGGAGGGAGGTTCTATGGGAAGGGTCATATTGTGGTAAATTTTCAGCAATTATAAATTAACATAAAATATAGTTGCTTCACAAACTGAAAATATTACCAGAAACAAAGATTGGATGGTGAGCTCACATGGATTGTTAGATGGGGCTTAAATTTTGTGGAGAGCTATGATTTGGGAATATAGAAGATGTGACGAAATTTTAGCTCATTAGGATATGCCTAGCTAGTACTTCCTTCACAATGGTTCTAGCTGAATAGAAACTTTGAAAATTTCCCGAGGAAGATTTACCAGGCAAATGGAGCTGAATATTGTCATGAGGCAATGATTTGGATAGTAAAGAATGCCCAATTTTTTTGGGAATTTTGGAAATGACAGAAATCTAGTCTGCTTCACAACCTAGGGCAAAAATTGACACATAGACATGACACATAGGCAAAACTGATGAGGTGATGCCTAGTCATAGCAATGCACCACAATTTACAAGGCTATGACCATCTATATTGGTCGTTATCAGCTAGAAATAAGGCAGCGGACCAGTGTTGTTTGCTTTATGACCATTTCGTGTAAGGAAATTACGACCTTTCTGACCAAAATGGTCGTTATGGTTTAGGGTTTGGAGCCCCCCGAACAGCTTTTGACCAATTGGTCTCAAATAGTCATAGATTTATGACCAATTCTTACAGGATCACTGACATAAGGTCACAAGTTGACATATTTCTTGTAGTGTTCGTCTTATTACATATGAAGCAATATTGTTGTGTCTCACAGTCATCAGCTATGTATCCCGCAGACTGACATTTAGTGCACCACACCTTTTTAGGCGCTGGTGCAACTCCATCTGACCCTGAAGATTGAGTTGGAGGTTGTGGCTGATTCTGCATAAGGACCATCTGCCCGTGTCCCGCTAGCAAAGTTGGCATAGAGGCGAAGGCAGGTGCCGCTCCCTGTTGCCCTTGCGGAGCCATGAAAGGTACTGCAGGAGTGGTAGTAGAAGGCGCCGCACCCTGTTGATATTTAGGACGACCGCCCTTGCCGCCCTTTGGTTTGCGCGGACGAGCGTTAGCAGCGGGCCCTGTGGCAGCGGCTTTGTATGCCGGCCCAGCGTTGAAAGTGGCGACCGGTTGCATACCGGCGGGAGGGCCATGCTGCTGCACCTGATTCCCAGCAGGCTGATAAGGAAGCACTGCCGACTGCTGCTGTTGCTACACAAAACCACCGAAAGGCTGAAGAATATATGGCTGTTGCGGGTTTCCGATGAACTGCTGCTGGAATGGCACCTGGTAAACCTGTGGGTGTTGCACTGACGGCTGATATACCACCTGTTGATGTGTCGGCGCGAAGGATCCCGGCGGTGCAAGTGACTGCGTCAGCTGTACCGGCTGATATACCCCTAGAGCGAAGCCTGGAGCACCTCCTGAGGGAGATGGATCGGGCGGTTGGGCAAAGCCAGGAGTTGGGCGAGCTTGGTGGCCGGAGTTGAGGCCGGGCGATGCGGCCGAATCGCCTCGCGTCATAGCAGGAGAGCGGACGACGGCCGCGAAGGAACGAGTGAAATTAGGGTTCACAGCTTGTGTAGGAGATATGCCCTAGAGGCAATAATAAATGTTATTGATTATCTCCCTGTTCATAATTAGGTTTATGTTCCATGCTATAACTGCAATGATTCTCGAGTCTACAAATAAAACAAGGCTTGGAGGGAAACTCATGTGCACGTGTGGGATAATAAACGCTAAAATGTATTCCTAGTCAAGCCTATATGACTGGCTCAAGTATTGCATGATGATCCTGTTTTCCTGATCATGGGCATGACTATGCCGGCAATTTTGAGGGCACAATTGTTAGCAGAACATTTGTGTTGAATCGACCCAAATTGATGTTATGCTATGAGATTCTTTCGTCACAAGTTAATGGTTAATAACACAGAGATGGTTAACGTTTGCATAATTCCTCAGACCATGAGAGTATCGAGTTTCTTCATGCTTGATTCATGAACTTTGGGGTTTGTTAAACGTCATCCGTAACTGGATGGCTATTACGGCGGCTTACGGGTTCATGGGAAAGTATGTCAAGTAACTTGATAGCTCAAGATTGGGATTTGCTCCTCCGACGATGGAGAGATATCTCTGGGCCCTCTCGGTGTTACGATATCCATCATCGTCTGGCCAGACACAGGGTGATTTGATCACAGGGATGCCGGAACACAGTAACGAGAAAAGAGAACAATACCGGTAACGAGGTAACTAGCATAGTGGACAAGTTGTTGATCCACGGGAATGCCAACATGTCTCACCTCGGGTATTTGTAACATATCGCGAAGCAATAGGAATATCACACGGCAACTGGAGGTTCACTCGAATATTCATTCGTGTGGGTATAGGGGTCAATATGGGTGTCCATGGCTCCGATGTTGATCATTGATCGGAAGGGGTTCCAGGTCATGTCTATACTTCACCGAACCTATAGGGTCACACGCTTAAGGGTCATCTATCTGCTGAATACTAGACAGGGAGTCTGAGAGAAATGTAGGAGATATGCCCTAGAGGCAATAATAAATGTTATTGATTATCTCCCTGTTCATAATTAGGTTTATGTTCCATGCTATAACTGCTATGGTTCTCGAGTCTGCAAATAAAACGAGGCTCGTAGGAAGACTCATATGCACGTGTGGAATAATAAACGATAAAATGTATTCCTAGTCAAGCCTCTATGACTGGCTCAAGTATTGCATGATGATCCTGTTTTCCTGATCATGGGCATGACTATGCCAGCAATTTTGAGGGCACAATGTTAGCAGAACATTTGTGTTGAATCGACCCGATTGATGTTATGTTATGAGATACTTTCGTCACAAGTTAATGGTTAATAACACAGAGATGGTTAATGTTTGCATGATTCCTTAGACCATGAGAGTATCGAGTTTCTTCATGCTTGCTTCATGAACTTTGGGGTTTGTTAAACGTCATCTGTAAATGGGTGGCTATTACGGCGGCTTACGGGTTCATGGAAAAGTGTGTCAAGTAACTTGATAGCTCAAGATTGGGATTTGCTCCTCCGGCGATGGAGAGATATCTCTGGGCCCTCTCGGTGTTACGGTATCCATCATCGTCTGGCCAGACACTTTGTGATTTGATCACGGGGATGCCGGAACACGGGAACGAGAAAAGAGAACAAATACCGGTAACGAGGTAACTGGCATAGTGGACAAGTTGTTGACCCACGGGGATGCCATCATGTCTCACCTCGGGTATTTGTAACATATCGCGAAGCAACAGGAATAGCACACGGCAACTGGAGGTTTACTCGAATATTCATTCGTGTGGGTATAGGGGTCAATATGGGTGTCCACGGCTCCGATGTTGATCATTGATCGGAAGGGGTTCCGTGTCATGTCTATACTTCACCGAACCTATAGGGTCACACGCTTAAGGGTCATCTATCTGCTGAATACTAGACAGGGAGTCTGAGAGAAAATCACCGAAAAAGTTTCGGACACCGAAAAGTTTCGGACAGCGGAAAAGTTTCGCAGAGAGAGGTCACCGGATGAGTTCCGGTGAAACTGAAAAGTTGTTTCAGGGGATACCATTAAGTCAAAATGGTTTCGGCACATGCCTGATAATTCTTGGAGGATGCCAGAATCATTCTGGAAACTTCTGGGAATTTTCTGGAAGAAAAACCGGAAATGTTCCGGGGCTGCCGGAACCGCTTCAGATGCTTTTCGCAGATGAAATCACTAAACTGGAATTGTTCCAGAACGCATTGAAAATTATTTTAGTGGGTACTGGAAATGTACTAAGCCCACATAAATATTTTCAGTTTGAACGGACGCTGAAAAATGTCGTCGTGAATAGTGAAAGTGCTTTTTGGATGGCTTCTTGGAGAAGCCACCTTGAGGGTCCTTTGGTATTTTTCCCCTTGGCTTCTTGGAGAAGCCACCCTTGGGCTTGGCCTATAAATAGGGGTGGAGGGGGCTGCCTAAAGACACACTCCTTCTCACATACAAGTGCCATGCAATGATCTGGCTTCTCTCTCCCTCCCACGAAAAGAGTTTCGTAGAGCCGAAAGGCTGTCTGGGTTCCGGTGGGAACTAGTTCTGGACGGCGAAGCCCTGCCGGATAGTTGACACCGTATGTGTGCAACTCTGTAGAGAGGTCGTAGTTTCGATCTTAGTGCCCGAGGGGCTGTTCGTGAGTGCCTCCCGAAGGGCTGTCCAAGTGACGGTCCGAGTTCTGTGAGTCCTCCCGAAGGGCTGTCCGAGTGACCGTTCGAGTTTCGAAGGTCCTCCCGAAGGGCTGTCCGCGACATCGTCCGGGGGACTGTTCGACCACCTCCCGGAGGGCTGTCCGAAGGGAAGACGAGGGTATACATCCTCGCGGTTGGGAGGTTGTAAATCCTAGCTGCGGGGATCTGCACCGCCGATCGTCATCGACTCTACTTCCGCTGCGCTACGAGTCGGTAACGAAAATGATCAAACCTTGTATGCAGTCTCCATAGTGGTCCTGGGCTGGTGCGTAGGTCGGAAATTTTTTGTTTTCTGCTGCGTTACCCTACAGTGGCATCATGAGCCGTGCTATGCGTAGATGCAGGTTGCGATCTAGAATACATAGTGATGTATGGGTGTTGCACAATATAATTAGGTAGTAGATGAGTTCTATTACTGAAAATTATTTGTGCGGGTAGCAGATGAAATCTGTTACCCGATATTCTTGTTGCTTCCCTGGAATTTGCATATTTCTGATCTTGATAACAGCATGGTGGAGTTTCAAAGTTCTGGCAATCCGCGATCCTGATTGATCAACGAAGTGCTAACAGTTCATTGAATTCCACCGTAGTTAAAAGGAAAGATGAAATTTCGCAGACAAAAGGGCAATGCAGATATGATCTGCACGGGGGTCATGCATATGACGAAGTTTAGTATGGGGCTCGAGATTTTATTATCTCGGTTTTCATACACCCTGGAAAGTTAATCTAGCGACTTGAATTATCATACTTGATGATGGACGTTGGTAGCTTCGGTTTGTTTCGAAACCTTAGAAGCCACGAAAAACTAGTTTTTTGCATGAACCAATTAGAGGCGTCTAACTTGGTTTTGCAGGAGGGTTTACATGTGCATGTGATGTGCTATAGCGGTGCTCATAATAATTTGATTATGTATGAGATGACTATATAATGTAAATTGATTAACATGACCTGCGTGTCATGATTCGGCATGATGGCTGGAGCCATATGATTGCACTTTAAATGACCTGTGTGTCAACCTTGTGTAATGCATTATTTTATTAGCTATAGAGATAGCAATATTATCTGCTGCATCGACAAGGTGGTGGCAATCTTTGCGAAGGTGATCACCGACGTGAATGCCGAAGACGAAGGAATACAAGACTTCTCCGTCAGAAAGGGCTATACCATATCATGCTATTATGAATTGCCTGAGATGTTTATCCCTTATGTTGCACCCTTCTTGATTGCGCGGTAGTCGCTTTTATTAGGGTGATCTCTCACAAAAATATCAAGTAGTTAGTGTTCTCCCAAGTGTAGCACCGTCACGGCACCTAACTTTTCGGGGTATCACATGCTAACATGGGTACGAACGATTAGGGATGTGTGAGGCGGGTGAGTTGAGACCTCGCAGCGAGATCACTTGGTTGTCTTGACGTTCAGGCATGAAAGTCATGAGCTCGGAACACACGCATCGAAAGATGAACAAGAGTCACATAGAGATGTGATTGGCAAGTTTGCCTACCGATTGAGATTTTCGTCATCAGTGATGCTACCATCAATGGCGTTGAATTGAAATGTGGATCTTGAATCACTCACAATCAATTATGAGAGATATTGATTTGTGTGGGAGCGCACTGTAGAATTAATTCTTTTAATTCTCAGTGCAATTAATTTTGAACACTGTCTAAGTGTGATTTGCATAATAGTTGTAGAATAATGGCTCGCATTTCCACCTTCCCTATTAAAATTGAATAGCTGTTAAATATCTGGTTAAAACTTTACGGTTGGTAACGTAATGTGAGGATTGTCCTCAAGAGTGCCGAGAAGGACTTTGTCCTATCGCATACTTTCGGTATTCTCTCGCTTATGCTATGGATCATGTGACTCTCGTCCGTTGATCCAAAAGCTAGAATTCCATTTCAGTCAAGCGCAATATGTTTGTTTCCATGAGACCCAAACTTTGAAAGTTTGGATAGTTATGTGATATTCATGGAATCTGAAAATTATTTTCAGAGATAGACAAAGGCTAAAAGATATGAGATATCCAAAGCAATGTTTGTTTGCAAACTATTAGTAAAGGAGTTTACTATGCATTAGACTGATAAGAGAGGGATCCAGAAGAACGCCTGCCATATGATGAAAGGTGAATAAAACAACAACTTAAAGAGAAAGGAAGTGTCCGAAGGGTGTTAGTAAGACTTTCACGCCTAGGAAGTCCGGGGCTAACGCCACTCTTAATTTCGGTGCTTTTTCTGAGAGTAGGAGAAATACTGAAAGTTAAACTGTTAGAAGTATAAAGGCAGAAAGAAAGGAGACTGGAATATCCAGCTCATGTATGAATGTCATACAAGTTTTTGATGTATAGAAGGCTGGTCAAAGATATAGTCCTTGGGAATTATGATTAAATTGTTAATCACTGATTCTTGGGTATTGTGAGTTAATCACAAAGATACCTGCTCGATTGCTTTCTGTTGCAACTCGATGTAAGAACTACTATGGCCTGAAAGACTAGCCAGAAATGAGTTTTAGGTATACACGGGGAACATAGTAAATGTTACTATACCTTCCATCGGTGTATTACCGTCTGTATTTATTTTTATAATTCGTTTGGAGTTTCACAAACTCTAGCCCATTGCATAAGGTATCTTGCAAGAAGGTTGTTTATAAGAGAACTTTTGATGTTCGATGTTATGAATAACATAAGGGCCATACTTTCATTATGAATGAGATGTATGTTATGAATATTCATAATAATACATTACCTCTGGGTTTACTTTCATAATTCATTTTAGAGTTCCATACACTCTAGCCATTGCACAATGTTTGTTGCAAAAGAGTTGTTCATAAAAACAACAACTGTTGTTCAGTATTATGAATAACATGAAGGGCCAAGCTTCCATCCTAGATGGGATGTATGTTATGAATATTGATGGTAATATGATACATCCATAACACTGACGCTAAATGTCGCAAGACTAAAAGAATACCACACAAGTGTGGCACTGCATTTGGTCATATTGGAGAAACCCGCATGGATAAATTCCATTATGATGGATTTTGAAGTCGTTTGATTTTGAATCATCTGACACTTGCAACTTTCCTCCAAAAAGAGAAGTGACTGAAATACCGTTCACAGGCCATAAGGAACGGACAACAAACTTATTGGTGATCATACATTTGATGTGTGTAGTCCGATAAAGGTTGTTGCAAGTAGTGGATTTATCTATCTTCAGAAATGACTCAAGTAGATATGTGGATATTTACTTGATGAGACATAAGTCTGGATCTTTTGAAATCATTCGAAAGGTTTTCAAATATGAAGTAGAAGTTATTGTAACAAGAAAATTATGTTTCTACAATTCGATTGCAGAAAGAAATATTTGAGTTACAAGTTTAGCGAATGTCTGATGAGTTGTGAAAGGGGTTTCATAACTTGCACCTCCCGGAACACCACTGCAAGAGAAAAGTCCGTGAAGATGTAATCGAACCATTTATGACATGGTAAGATCAAAGATGACATAATTAAATTTGTCATTATCCCTTTTAAAGTGATGCTTTAGAGACTGCGGCTTTTACACTGAAAAGAGCTCCATTAGGTCTGTTGAAATGACACCATGGTATGGTACGCCCAACCATGTTATATCTTTTCTTAACATTTGGAATATGGGGCTTGTGTAAAAGGTTACAAACCTATTCCAAATCAGACAAGTGCTACTTTGTAGGTTATCCCAAAATGTTGGGTATTCCTCCCTCACTATGCCGAGGCAAATAGGTTTGCCACTAAGAACGGTATGCTTTTTGAAGAAAATGGTTCTTTCAAAAAGGTGAGTGGGAGAATAGTGCAACTCGACGAGATAAACAGTATCTTCGTCATCAGATCAAAGGAAAGAGACCTTGGAAGTAATTCCAGAGTTTCCTACTGCGACTGATACGGAAGTCTCTACAATAAAATGTATGGACTTCGGTCGAACTTGCAGCTGGACCATGTAGGCAAGGCTCGTGCAAACCTCTCAGGTGCGCAAACGATATATTGTTGTTAGACAACAGTATACCTACGATACACAAGGAAGCATTGATGGGCCCTGACTCCGGAATTGGCTAAATGCCAATACAATCCGAGATAGTTTCCATATAAGTGCTTCAAGATTAAAACCTTGATACACCTTTCGGAAGACTTAGAGTCTGACGAATATTTATGGAACTATAACTGATACGAATAAAAATGTTTTATCCATAAAGCTCGACTTGTTGCAATATACAAGTTCAAGGAGTTGACTACGCTGAGGTTGCTTCACCGTAGCGATGCTTAAAGTCGGTTCGGGTTGAACTAGCAATTAATACATATTTCAATCATGAGATATGAAACAAGGATGACGAAAGGATTTCCATCTGATGGAAATAAAACCAAGGACTTGCATGTGTTATAGTCCAAGGTATTTTGTCAGTCCAGAGGATGCTAGTACATATGCAAACTTCAGAGTTCCAGCAATGGACAGAAGAGAGCAAAATGGAGTTGGAATCTTCGTGTTTTGATGAAATAGTCAAAGGGGTTTGACTTCATCAATGGGTAACGAAGATGCTTATGATTCAAGAAAGTAAGTGGGAGCATAATAAAATTTCTAAAAAACGTTGTGTGCTTGACACATTGTTAATTGGAAATAAATTTCTTGACACAAATTAGGGCTTCATTTGAAAATAGTTTTTCGATGAAGTGCTTGCGCTAAATAGCCTTTATATTAGGCATGATGATCTATGGAGATAGATTTACCTAATGGGGCTAAGCAATAAAAAAAAACATATTGACAAGATGCTAAAACTTTTTAGCATTTAAAACGCCAAGGAGTGATTCTTGCCGAAGTCACATGGAAAGAGTTTTCGCAAGACTCGGTGTCCCAAAAACACTGATGAGCAAAATACATGATGGAGATTCCACACACCTTCGTGTTTGGATTAATCATGTATTCCATGGTATGTAAAACAACCAGATATGTCCAATACTCCAAAGTTGTTACGAGTATGGATACCAAGGTGATCAAAAGTACTGATCATGGGACAACAGTGAAAAAGGGTCATTGAGTACTATAGTAGCACTGATGACATGTTTTCTCGCAAGCGGAGATCATGAAGAGTTCATTGTAAAAGGTTACATCGATACAGTCTTCATCCATGCTCCAAGCGATTTTCAATTTAAATTAAGGGTTTTGTGTAACACACAATGTGGTGGCACAGTTAGTTGGAAAATGTTCCAAACAAGTTACTGTGGCGAATTCTATAACAGAGGCGAAGTATGTTGCCGCCTTTAAAGTGACAAAGAAGATGTTGAATCATATAGTTCATTCATGAACTTAGTATGGTTCCAAGATGGCTTTTGTCAATGGGACACTACTGCAAGTAGTTGCTCCATAACTCAGTCTGAGGAATTCAGGTTCGACCTGTGATTCGCATACATACAAAGCCAAGTCCACACAAAATATGAATTTTGTGAAAGCGTGAAAACGCGAGGATATGCAAAGATACACATGGAGCTGAAGTCGTCAGATCCGTTAGACATCAGGCTATACCACAAGCGAAGCATATTTACACCGGTGTGCCACAGGTGTGAAGTGCATTAGCATTAACTAGATTATTGACTCTAGTGCAAGTGGGAGTCTGTAGGAGATATGCCCTAGAGGCAATAATAAATGTTATTGATTATCTCCCTGTTCATAATTAGGTTTATGTTCCATGCTATAACTGCTATGGTTCTCGAGTCTGCAAATAAAACGAGGCTCGTAGGAAGACTCATATGCACGTGTGGAATAATAAACGATAAAATGTATTCCTAGTCAAGCCTCTATGACTGGCTCAAGTATTGCATGATGATCCTGTTTTCCTGATCATGGGCATGACTATGCCAGCAATTTTGAGGGCACAATGTTAGCAGAACATTTGTGTTGAATCGACCCGATTGATGTTATGTTATGAGATACTTTCGTCACAAGTTAATGGTTAATAACACAGAGATGGTTAATGTTTGCATGATTCCTTAGACTATGAGAGTATCGAGTTTCTTCATGCTTGCTTCATGAACTTTGGGGTTTGTTAAACGTCATCCGTAAATGGGTGGCTATTACGGCGGCTTACGGGTTCATGGAAAAGTGTGTCAAGTAACTTGATAGCTCAAGATTGGGATTTGCTCCTCCGGCAATGGAGAGATATCTCTGGGCCCTCTCGGTGTTACGGTATCCATCATCGTCTGGCCAGACACTTTGTGATTTGATCACGGGGATGCCGGAACACGGGAACGAGAAAAGAGAACAAATACCGGTAACGAGGTAACTGGCATAGTGGACAAGTTGTTGACCCACGGGGATGCCATCATGTCTCACCTCGGGTATTTGTAACATATCGCGAAGCAACAGGAATAGCACACGGCAACTGGAGGTTTACTCGAATATTCATTCGTGTGGGTATAGGGGTCAATATGGGTGTCCACGGCTCCGATGTTGATCATTGATCGGAAGGGGTTCCGTGTCATGTCTATACTTCACCGAACCTATAGGGTCACACGCTTAAGGGTCATCTATCTGCTGAATACTAGACAGGGAGTCTGAGAGAAAATCACCGAAAAAGTTTCGGACACCGAAAAGTTTCGGACAGCGGAAAAGTTCCGCAGAGAGAGGTCACCGGATGAGTTCCGGTGAAACTGAAAAGTTGTTTCAGGGGATACCATTAAGTCAAAATGGTTTCGGCACATGCCTGATAATTCTTGGAGGATACCAGAATCATTCTGGAAACTTCTGGGAATTTTCTGAAAGAAAAACCGGAAATGTTCCGGGGCTGCCGGAACCGCTTCAGATGCTTTTCGCAGATGAAATCACTAAACTGGAATTGTTCCAGAACGGATTGAAAATTATTTTAGTGGGTACTGGAAATGTTCTAAGCCCACATAAATATTTTCAGTTCGAACGGACGCTGAAAAATGTCGTCGTGAATAGTGAAAGTGCTTTTTGGGAATTTTATGGAAAGCACCTTTTGGGAATTTCCCAAAAGGCTTCTAGAATGCCTTAGGCACTAAGGAAGCCCCCTTGGGGGGTCCCCCAAGGGTGTGGCCGGCCAAGCATGGTGGAGCTCCTTGGAGCTCCACATGGCACCCCTTTTATCTTTATTCTTTTGTGGAAAGGCATAAAGTGGGGGTACTTTGGGGTTTTTTTGTATGACATCTTTACCCCTTGGCTATCCTATAAATAGAGGTGGAGGGGCAGCCCTCCACACTCATCCCTTCTCACATACATGCCATTGCAATGATCTGGCTTCTCTCTCCCTCCCACGAAAAGAGTTTCGTAGAGCCGAAAGGCTGTATGGGTTCCGGTGGGAACTAGTTCTGGACGGCGAAGCCCTGCCGGATAGATGACACCGTATGTGTGCAACTCTGTAGAGAGGTCGTAGTTTCGATCTTAGTGCCCGAGGGGCTGTTCGAGAGTGCCTCCCGAAGGGCTGTCCAAGTGACGGTCCGAGTTCTGTGAGTCCTCCCGAAGGGCTGTCCGAGTGACCGTTCGAGTTTCGAAGGTCCTCCCGAAGGGCTGTCCACGACATCGTCTGGGGGACTGCTCGACAGCCTCCCGGAGGGCTGTCCGAAGGGAAGACGAGGGTATACATCCTAGCGGTTGGGAGGTTGTAAATCCTAGCTGCGGGGATCTGCACCGCCGATCGTCATCGACTCTACTTCCGCTGCGCTTCGAGTCGGTAACGAAAATGATCAAACCTTGTATGCAGTCTCCATAGTGGTCCTGGGCTGGTGCGTAGGTCAGAAATTTTTTGTTTTCTGCTGCGTTACCCTACAAGAAAATCACCGAAAAAGTTTCGGACACCGAAAAGTTTCGGACAGCGGAAAAGTTCCGCAGAGAGAGGTCACCGGATGAGTTCCGGTGAAACTGAAAAGTTGTTTCAGGGGATACCATTAAGTCAAAATGGTTTCGGCACATGCCTGATAATTCTTGGAGGATGCCAGAATCATTCTAGAAACTTCTGGGAATTTTCTGGAAGAAAAACCGGAAATGTTCCGGGGCTGCCGAAACCGCTTCAGATGCTTTTCGCAGATGAAATCACTAACTGGAATTGTTCCAGAACGCGTTGAAAATTATTTTAGTGGGTACTGGAAATGTTCTAAGCCCACATAAATATTTTCAGTTCGAACGGACGCTGAAAAATGTCGTCGTGAATAGTGAAAGTGCTTTTTGGAATTTTTTGGAAAACCACCTTTTAGGGCTTTTGCTAAAGGCTTCTAGAAGGTGATGTGGATGGATGAGAGCCCCCTTTGGGGGGGACCCCTAGGGGGTGGCCTGCCACATGTGGAGCTCCTCCTTGGAGCTCCACATGTCCTTTGGTTTCTCTCTTATGCCCTTGGAAAGAGTTTCCTTCATGGGTATTTTGGTATTTCTTGAATGCCCATCCTACCCCTTGGTTTTCCTATATAAGGAGGAGAGGGGGCTGCTCAATCCTTCATCCCTTCTCACATACAAGTGCCATTGCATGATCTGGCTTCTCTCTCCCTCCCCGCAAAATAGTTTTGCAGAGCCGAAAGGCTGTCTGGGTTCCGGTGGGAACTAGTTCTGGACGGCGAAGCCCTGCCGGATAGATGACACCGTATGTGTGCAACTCTGTAGAGAGGTCGTAGTTTCGATCTTAGTGCCCGAGGGGCTGTTCGTGAGTGCCTCCCGTAGGGCTGTCCAAGTGACGGTCCAAGTTCTGTGAGTCCTCCCGAAGGGCTGTCCGAGTGACCGTTCGAGTTACGAAGGTCCTCCCGAAGGGCTGTCCGTGACACCGTCCGGGGGACTGTTCGACCGCCTCCCAGAGGGCTGTCCGAAGGGAAGACGAGGGTATACATCCTCGCGGTTGGGAGGTTGTAAATCCTAGCTGCGGGGATCTGCACCGCCGATCGTCATCGACTCTACTTCCGCTGCGCTACGAGTCGGTAACGAAAATGATCAAACCTTGTATGCAGTCTCCATAGTGGTCCTGGGCTGGTGCGTAGGTCGGAAAATTTTTGTTTTCTGCTGCGTTACCCTACAGTGGCATCATGAGCCGTGCTATGCATAGATGCAGGTTGCGATCTAGAATACATAGAGATTTATGGGTGTTGCACAATATAATTAGGTAGTAGATGAGTTCTATTACTGAAAATTATTTGTGCGGGTAGCAGATGAAATCTGTTACCCGATGTTCTTGTTGCTTCCCTGGAATTTGCATATTTCTGATCTTGATAACAGCATGGTGGAGTTTCAATGTTCTGGCAATCCGCGATCCTGATTGATCAACGAAGTGCTAACAGTTCATTGAATTCCACTATAGTTAAAAGGAAAGATGAAATTTCGCAGACGAAAGGGCAATGCAGATATGATCTGCACGGGGGTCATGCGTATGACGAAGTTTAGTATGGGGCTCGAGATTTTATTATCTCGGTTTTCATACACCCTGGAAAGTTAATCTAGCGACTTGAATTATCATACTTGATGGTGGACGTTGGTAGCTTCGGTTTGTTTCGAAACCTTAGAAACCACGTAAAAAAAGTTTTTGCATGAACCGATTAGAGACGTCTAACTTGGTTTTGCAGGAGGGTTTGCATGTGCATATGATGTGGTATAGCAGTGCTCATAATAATTGGATTATGTATGAGATGACTATATGATGTAAATTAATTAACATGACCTGCGTGTCATGATTCGGCATGATGGCTGGAGCCATATGATTGCACTTTAAAGACCTGCGTGTCAACCTTGTGTAATGCACTTATTTTATTAGCTATAGAGATAGCAATATTATCTGGTGCATCGACAAGGTGGTGGCAATCTTCGCGAAGGTGAACACTGATGCGAATGCCGAAGACGAAGAAATACAAGACTTCTCTGTCAGAAAGGGCTATACCATATCATGCTATTATGAATTGCCTGAGATGTTTATCCCTTATGATGCACCCTTCTTGATTGCGCGGTAGTCGCTTTTATTAGGGTGATCTCTCACAAAAATATCAAGTAGTTAGTGTTCTCCCAAGTGTAGCACCGTCACGGCACCTAACTTTTCGGGGTGCGCAATGCTAACATGTGTACGAACGATTAGGGATGTGTGAGGCGGGTGAGTTAAGACCTCGCAGCAAGATCACTTGGTTGTCTTGACGTTCAGGCATGAAAGTCATGAGCTCGGAACACACGCATCGAAAGATGAACAAGAGTCACATATAGATGTGATTGGCAAGTTTGCCTACCGATTGAGATTTTCGTCATCAGTGATGCTCACCATCAATGGCGTTGAATTGAAATACGGATCTTGAATCGCTCACAATCAATTATGAGAGATATTGATTTGAGTGGGAGCGCACTGTAGAATTAACTTGTTTTAATTCTTAGTGCAATTAATTATGGACACTGTCTAAGTGTTATTTGCATAATAGTTGTAGAATTATGGCTCGTGTTTCCACCTTCCCTATTAAAATTGAATAGCTGTTAAATATCTGGTTAAAACTTTACGGTTGGTAACGTAATGTGAGGATTATCCTCAAGAGTGCCGAGAAGGACTTTGTCCTATCGCATACTTTCAGTATTCTCTCGCTTATGCTATGGATCATGTGACTCTCGTCCTTCGATCCAAAAGCTAGAATTCCGTTTCAGTCAAGTGCAATATGTTTACTTCCATGAGACCCGAACTTCGAAAGTTTGGATAGTTATGTGATATTCATGGAATCTGAAAATCATTTTCAGAGACAGACAAAGGCTAAAAGATATGAGATATTCAAAGCAATGTTTGTTTGCAAACTATTAGTAAAGGAGTTTACTATGCATTAGACTGATAAGAGAGGGATCCAGAAGAACGCCTGTCATATGATGAAAGGTGAATAAAACAACAACTTATAGAGAAAGGAAGTGTCCGAAGGGTGTTAGTGTGACTTACACACCTAGGAAGTCCGGGGCTAACGCCACTCATAAGTTGAGTGCTTCTTCTGAGAGTAGGAGAAATACTGAAAGTTAAACTGTTAGAAGTATAAAGGCAAAAAGAAAAAAGACTGGAATATCCAGCTCATGTATGAATGTCATACAAGTTTTTTGATGTATAGAAGGCTAGTCAAACATATAGTTCTTGGGAATTATGGTTAAACATGTTAATCACTAATTCTTGGGTATTGTGATTCAATCACAAAGATACCCGCTCGATTGCATTCTGTTGCAACTCGATGTAAGAACTACTATGGCATGAAAGACTAGCCAGGAACGAGGTTTAGGTATACACAAGGAACATAGTAAATGTTACTATACCTTCCATCGGTGTATTACCGTCTGTATTTATTTTCATAATTCATTTAGAGTTTCACAAACTCTAGCCCATTGCATAAGGTATCTTGCAAGAAGGTTGTTCATAAGAGAACTTTTTATGTTCGATGTTATGAATAACATAAGGGCCATACTTTCATTGAGAATGAGATGTATGTTATGAATAATGATAATAATATATTACCTCTGGATTTACTTTCGTATTTCATTTTAGAGTTTCATACACTCTAGCCCATTGCATAATGTTGTTGCAAAAGAGTTGTTCATAAAAACAACAATTGTTGTTCAGTATTATGAACAACATGAAGGGCCATGCTTCCATCCAAGATGGGACGTATGTTATGAATATTGATGGTAATATGATACATCCATAACACTGACGCTAAATGTCGCAAGACTAAAAGAATACCACACAAGTGTGGCACTGCATTTGGTCACATTGGAGAAACCCGCATGGAAAATTCCATTATGATGGATTTTTAAGTCGTTTGATTTTGAATCATCTGACACTTGCAAATTTCCTCCGAAAAGTGAAGTGACTGAAATATCGTTCACAGGCCATAAGGAACGAACAACAAACTTATTGGTGATCATACATTTGATGTGTGTAGTTCGATAAATGTTGCATGTAGTGGATTTACTATCTTCAGGAATGACTCAAGTAGATATATGGATATTTGCTTGATGGGACGTAAGTCTGGATCTTTTGAAATCATTCGAAAGGTTTTCAAAAATGAAGTAGAAGTTATTGTAACAAGAAAATTATGTTTCTACAATTCGATTGCAGAAAGGAATATTTGAGTTACAAGTTTAGCGAATATCTGATGAGTTGTGAAAGGGGTTTCATAGCTTGCACCTCCCGGAACACCACTGCAAGTGGAAAGTCCGTGAAGATGTAATCGAACCACCTATGACATGGTAAGATCAAAGATGACATAAATAAATATGCCATTATCCCTTTTTAAAGTGATGCTTTAGAGACTGCGGCTTTTACACTAAAAAGAGCTCCATCAGGTCTGTTGAAATGACACCATGGTATGGTACGCCCAACCATGTTATATCTTTTCTTAAACATTTGGAATATGGGGCTTGTGTAAAAGGTTACAAACCTATTCCAAATCAGACAAGTGCTGCTTTGTAGGTTATCCCAAGTCATTGGGTATTCCTCCCTCACTATACCGAGGCAAATAGGTTTGCCACAAAGAACGGTATGGTTTTTGAAGAAAATGGTTCTTTCAAAAAGGTGAGTGGGAGGACAGTGCAACTCGACGAGATAACCAGTATCTTCGTCATCAGGTCAAAGGAAAGGAACCTTGGAAGTGATTCCGGAGTTTCCTACTGCGACTGATACGGAAGTCTCTACAATAAAATGTATGGACTTCGGTCGAACTTGCAGCTGAACCACGTAGGCAAGGCTCGTGCAAACCTTTCAGGTGCGCGAACGAGATATTGTTGTTAGACAACAGTATACCTACGATACACAAGGAAGCGTTGATGGGCCCTGACTCCGGAATTGGCTAAATGCCAATACAATCCGAGATAGTCTCCATATAAATGTTTCAAGATTAAAATCTTGATACACCTTTCGGAAGACTTAGAGTCAAACGAATATTTATGGAACTAAAAACTGATACGGATAAAAATGTTTTATCCATAAAGCTCGACTTGTTGCAATAACAAGTTCAAGGAGTTGACTACGATGAGGTTGTTTCACCGTATCGATGCTTAAAGTCAGTTCGGGTTGAACTAGCAATTAATACATATTTCAAATCATGAGATATGTAACATGGATGACGAAAGGATTTCCATCTGATGGAAATGAAACCAAGGACTTGCATGTGTTACAGTTCAAGGTATTTTTTCAGTCCAGAGGATGCTAGTAAGTATGCAAACTTCAGAGTTCCAGCAATGGACAGAAGAGAGCAAAATGGAGTTGGAATCTTCGTGTTTTGATGAAATGGTCAAAAGGGTTTGACTTCATCAATGTGTAACGAAGATGCTTGTGATTCAGGAAAGTAAGTGGGAGCATAATAAATTTCTAAAAACGTTGTGTGCTTGACACATTGTTAATTGGAAATAAATTTCTTGACACGAATTAGGACTTCATTTGAAAATAGTTTTTCGATGAAGTGCTTGGGCTAAATAGCCTTTATATTAGGCATGATGATCTATGGAGATAGATTTACCTAATGGGGCTGAGCAAAGATACATATTGACAAGATGCTAAAACCTTTTAGCATTAAAAACGTCAAGAAGTGATTCTTGCCGAAGTCACATGGAAAGAGTTTTTGCAAGACTCGGTGTCCCAAAACACTGATGAGCAAAATACATGATGGAGATTCCACACACTCTTGTGTTTTGGATTAATCATGTATTCCATGGTATGTAAAAACAAACCAGATATGTCCAATACTCCCAAAGTTGTTGCGAGTATAGATACCAAAGTGATCAAAAGTACTGATCATGGGACAACAGTGAAAAAGGGTCATTGAGTACTATAATAGCACTGATGACATGTTTTCTCGCAAGCGGAGATCATGAAGAGTTCGTTGTAAAAGGTTACATCGATACAGTCTTCATCCATGCTCCATGCGATTTTCGATTTAAATTGAGGGTTTTGTGTAACACACAATCTGGTGGCACAGTTAGTTGGAATTTGTTCAAACAAGTTACTGTGGCGAATTCTATAACAGAGGCGAAGTATGTTGCCGCTTTTAAAGCGACAAAGAAGATGTTGAATCATATAGTTCATTCATGAACTTAGTATGGTTCCAAGATGGCTTTTGTCAATGGGACACTACTGCGGGTAGTTGCTCCATAACTCAGTCTGAGGAATCCAGGTTCGACCTGTGATT
This sequence comes from Thinopyrum elongatum, assembly GCA_011799875.1. Lineage (NCBI taxonomy): Eukaryota > Viridiplantae > Streptophyta > Magnoliopsida > Poales > Poaceae > Thinopyrum > Thinopyrum elongatum. Next base: position 731,445,391 of record CM022303.1, read on the forward strand.
CACATACATACAAAGTCAAGTCCACACAAAATATGAATTTTGTGAAAGCATGAAAATGCGAAGGATATGCAAAGAGACACACGGAGCTGAAGTCGTCAGATCCGTTGGACATCAGGCTATACCACATGCGAAGCATATTTACACAGGTGTGCCACACGTGTAAAGTGCATTAGCATTAACTAGATTATTGACTCTAGTGCAAGTGGGAGTCTGTAGGAGATATGCCCTAGAGGCAATAATAAATGTTATTGATTATCTCCCTGTTCATAATTAGGTTTATGTTCCATGCTATAACTGCAATGATTCTCGAGTCTACAAATAAAACGAGGCTTGGAGGGAAACTCATGTGCACGTGTGGGATAATAAACGCTAAAATGTATTCCTAGTCAAGCCTCTATGACTGGCTCAAGTATTGCATGATGATCCTGTTTTCCTGATCATGGGCATGACTATGCCGGCAATTTTGAGGGCACAATTGTTAGCAGAACATTTGTGTTGAATCGACCCAAATTGATGTTATGCTATGAGATTCTTTCGTCACAAGTTAATGGTTAATAACACAGAGATGGTTAACGTTTGCATAATTCCTCAGACCATGAGAGTATCGAGTTTCTTCATGCTTGATTCATGAACTTTGGGGTTTGTTAAACGTCATCCGTAACTGGATGGCTATTACGGCGGCTTACGGGTTCATGGGAAAGTATGTCAAGTAACTTGATAGCTCAAGATTGGGATTTGCTCCTCCGACGATGGAGAGATATCTCTGGGCCCTCTCGGTGTTACGATATCCATCATCGTCTGGCCAGACACAGGGTGATTTGATCACAGGGATGCCGGAACACAGTAACGAGAAAAGAGAACAATACCGGTAACGAGGTAACTAGCATAGTGGACAAGTTGTTGATCCACGGGAATGCCAACATGTCTCACCTCGGGTATTTGTAACATATCGCGAAGCAATAGGAATAGCACACGGCAACTGGAGGTTCACTCGAATATTCATTCGTGTGGGTATAGGGGTCAATATGGGTGTCCATGGCTCCGATGTTGATCATTGATCGGAAGGGGTTCCAGGTCATGTATATACTTCACCGAACCTATAGGGTCACACGCTTAAGGGTCATCTATCTGCTGAATACTAGACAGGGAGTCTGAGAGAAAATCACCGAAAAAGTTTCGGACACCGAAAAGTTTCGGACAGCGGAAAAGTTCCGCAGAGAGAGGTCACCGGATGAGTTCCGGTGAAACTGAAAAGTTGTTTCAGGGGATACCATTAAGTCAAAATGGTTTCGGCACATGCCTGATAATTCTTGGAGGATGCCAGAATCATTCTGGAAACTTCTGGGAATTTTCTGGAAGAAAAACCGGAAATGTTCCGGGGCTGCCGGAACCGCTTCAGATGCTTTTCGCAGATGAAATCACTAAACTGGAATTGTTCCAGAACGCGTTGAAAATTATTTTAGTGGGTACTGGAAATGTTCTAAGCCCACATAAATATTTTCAGTTCGAACGGACGCTGAAAAATGTCGTCGTGAATAGTGAAAGTGCTTTTTGGAATTTTTTGGAAAACCACCTTTTAGGGCTTTTGCTAAAGGCTTCTAGAAGGTGATGTGGATGGATGAGAGCCCCCTTTGGGGGGGACCCCTAGGGGGTGGCCGGCCACATGTGGAGCTCCTCCTTGGAGCTCCACATGTCCTTTGGTTTCTCTCTTATGCCCTTGGAAAGAGTTTCCTTCATGGGTATTTTGGTATTTCTTGAATGCCCATCCTACCCCTTGGTTTTCCTATATAAGGAGGAGAGGGGGCTGCTCAATCCTTCATCCCTTCTCACATACAAGTGCCATTGCATGATCTGGCTTCTCTCTCCCTCCCCGTAAAATAGTTTTGCAGAGCCGAAAGGCTGTCTGGGTTCCGGTGGGAACTAGTTCTGGACGGCGAAGCCCTGCCGGATAGATGACACCGTATGTGTGCAACTCTGTAGAGAGGTCGTAGTTTCGATCTTAGTGCCCGAGGGGCTGTTCGTGAGTGCCACCCGAAGGGCTGTCCAAGTGACGGTCCAAGTTCTGTGAGTCCTCCCGAAGGGCTGTCCGAGTGACCGTTCGAGTTTCGAAGGTCCTCCCGAAGGGCTGTCCGCGACACCGTCCGGGGGACTGTTCGACCGCCTCCCGGAGGGCTGTCCGAAGGGAAGACGAGGGTATACATCCTCGCGGTTGGGAGGTTGTAAATCCTAGCTGCGGGGATCTGCACCGCTGATCGTCATCGACTCTACTTCCGCTGCGCTATGAGTCGGTAACGAAAATGATCAAACCTTGTATGCAGTCTCCATAGTGGTCCTGGGCTGGTGCGTAGGTCGGAATTTTTTTGTTTTCTGCTGCGTTACCCTACAGCTTGCTCCATCCGGATCCACAAATGCCTAAGCCAACGGTTTAGATTAACCATTCGAAGTGGACGCCCAGGATTTGTCCGGTCCTGAGTCGGATCTGGCCCCGCCGCAATCACCGGATCGGGAGTTTGAATTGCGCTGGACGAGGCACCCCGCCCTGGCGGTCCTGGAGTAATCGCCGGCGAACTGGACTGCGGCGAGGCTTCCTCATCGCCGCGACATGCATGCGGTAGCAGGTCACCAAGCGTCCGAGGAGGTGATACCCGAGGAGGCGGGATCGGGCCGATCCAAGGCTTGACGAGCGCCCTAGACCGAGCCGGCACCCCGACGACACGTCGCATGTCCGCAGCCGGCATCCTCTCCGGCCCGATCGAGTTGGAGTTCGCCGCATCCTCCTTCGAGTTCGAATCCCCGCGCGCCTCCGACCTGCACAAACGAAACACCTCACCTGCCCGTTGAGACGACGGTCTCTCCCACATCCTCGACGCCGGAGTCGGGTAGCCAATGTCCGCCCAAAACTCGTCGGCCAGCTCCTCATCAGTCTTCCTCCGACGTACCGAAGAAGATAGCGCAGAAGAGTCGTCGATAGCGGAGCCTTCATCCACCCGTGTCGCATCGACAGCATCAGCCGTCTCTAGGCATGAAAACCTAGATCCGGTCCCTGCTGTCGTCGCCGGCGACCAGCCCGGCGCCAACGTCAGCCGCCGCCTGGAGGCGATCGCATCAGCCGCCGCCTAGAGCCGTCCTTTTTTCTTAAAATTGGGGCCTCATGTGTCTCATCTTCCGTCTTCTTTTTAGGAGGATTTCACTTCCCCAGCCTCAGTAATTTTATACACCAGCAAAAAAATTATAATTTTATAGGAGAAGGGAAAATGGAGAAATTTAGTGGCAGGGTCGAGTCGCGGCGATACTACTGTTCTTCCTTAGGAATTTCCTTTCATCCTGGAGCAATCAGTGCTGATTGATGTTGCATGCCCGCAATTTGTCTAACATAAGTCGTTGTGTTTAGCAACAAGGGAAATTGGAAAAGATGGAGAGATGGATCGCCGTTCATACGGTCCAAGATGGGGAGATGGATCGCTGTTCATACGGTCCAAGATGGGGAGATGGATCGCTGTTCATAAGGTCCGGGATCGAAAGCCCATCATCTTCTATTCTCCATCCCGTGACCTATATCTACTACCAGCTCGTTCCAATCCTCTTCTCCCCACCTCATTCCCAGAGTCCGCCGCCACCCCTGCTCCCCTCGTCTCTCAGCGCAGCAGAGCAGATCCAGGAGCCACACGCGATTGGATGCTCGCCGGAGCTCAGGGAGGAGGTGACCCAGCTGAGCAGTCAACCTCGGAATAGTTGAGCATCCATTAGTTCGTCACATCTTTCCATTCTTCGGGCCCGTCAGGAGCCCCTCTCGCGCGTCAGGCAGCAAGCACCAACTTAGAGGTAAATCTGATTCTCCTTTTCCGGCTAATTAGTTCACTGGTACGAGATTGCTGGCGGCTGCCATTACATATTCATACATGTCTGGAGTCAACTCGATTTTTCCCAAACTAATGATTCGTCCAATAATTTGCTTGAGCTAAGTGGCCTCAACAGTAATGCTTGCTCTCTTGTTTCAAGCCAGGCTAACTAAGTTTGTATATATAACTGGCCCGGGTGCCCAGTTAATGGATCGCCGAGGTGGTATAACACAAATTGAGCTGGAGTACATGCTATATGATGAAGATGCAGAGCCCATGGCCTTGCCATTCCCACTTTTGGAGAAAATCACAGATAATTTTTCCGATAAGTTGATAATTGGAAGTGGTGGCTTTGCGGTGGTTTTTAAGGTACTGTCAAAAACTCTTATGCTGCTTCTCCCGCAAAAAAAAAAAAAAAAACTCTTATGCTGCTTGCACTCTGACTCTGATTAATTTGATCAAAATGTATCTGAAATGAAAACTCTTGCAGGCAATGCTTGATAATGGTGTTGTCGCTGTAAAGAAGTTATTGCCCAATGCGTACATGCATGAGGAACAATTCCACCGAGAGGTGGAATGTCTCATGAAGGTGAAGCACAAAAATGTAGTACGAATTCTAGGATATTGTGCTGACACACAAGGGAATATGGCAAGCTACAACGGGAAAATGGTTATGGCAGATGTACAACAAAGATTGCTCTGTTTTGAGTATCTACCTAAAGGAAGTCTTGATGATTATATTACAGGTAGGTTCATGTTTCCATTTTAATCTGCTTTGTTTGTTCAACCTACTCAAGAATATAGCTGAAATTATTCACAGGGTAATATACTATCTTTGATTAAAAAATTAAGGAAGTCAAGTGCCTGAAATATTTACTACATTACATTCCATTTCTCATCCTTGTTTTGTAGATTCATCTGGGGAACTTGAATGGAGAAAGTGCTACCAAGTAATAAAAGGGATATGCGAAGGGTTAAATTATCTTCACCAAAAAAATATTCTGCACTTAGATCTAAAACCCGGAAATATATTGTTGGATGAAGATATGATGCCGAAAATTACCGATTTCGGACTGTCAAGGTGTTTTGAGGAAGGCCAAACACGGGTCATTACTAAAAATGTGGGTGGAACAATGTAAGCAAACTAAAGTTCTTGAACGCTGAATCTTTAATATATATATATATATATACACTCCCTCTGTTCCTAAATATAAGTCTTTCTAGAGATTCCAATAGGGACAACATACAGATGTATACAGACTCCGTATGTAGATTCTTTTGGAATCTCTAGAAAGACTTATATTTAGGAACGGAGGGAGTATAATGTAATTTTATGTTTCACTTGCTCTTATTACTAATCGATCAGACTAAATGTATTTTTAGGGGATATTTGGCACCGGAATTCTATAGCGGTGAAATCACACACAAGTTTGACTTATACAGTCTTGGTGTTATAATTATACAGATGTTGACCAGAAAGAAGGGGTATCAAACTATGGAGAATGTAAGAACAATTTATATGTATCACCATTCCAAGTCAAATGTTAAAATAATGATGTTACACATTAAAACTAAGTCCTTATTTTAAAAAGGCTTATACATTTCATAGCGTAATCATAGTTACAATTTCCTAGGTACTTGAAATTTGGAGCAATATAGTGTTGGATACATTGCAGTGGGAACAAATACGAGTATGTGCTAAGATTGGGATAGAGTGCACAGAAGCTGACCCAGCGAAGAGACCAACTAGTATGAAGCATATAATCGAAAGGCTTGCTGAAACAGAATGTAGTACACATGTAATCCCAGCTTGTGGGGCAAGCGAGCTTCTTCTCCTTCACCAGTTCACGTTTTGCTTCCCCTTCGAGCCCAACAAGGTTATCACATGCCCGCTGCAGCTAACAAACAACACCGATAAATACGTTGCATTTAGGCTTATGGACAAGAGCATGGAGTCCTCCTTCCTCAGGCTGCCATTGTATGGCCTTGTGTCGCCTAACACCCCTTACACTCTCATCGTGACAACACGAGAGAAAGAAGAGCTACCACGAAAGTATAACATAGATGTGATCCTCCACAGTGCGGCATTAAGTTTGGGGGATGATGAGCATATAAACACTTTCAAAAGACAGCCACACAAGTTTTTTCAAGAGATGGGGAATGCAGTGCAGGAGGTAAAACTGAAAGCACTGTGTACTCAGCCACGGCATATCACAACATTGTCGTCTAAGGTAAGATATTACTATTTCACATCAACTAGCTAGGTAACCTCCACATTTGCATGCTTTGTTTTATTAGTTGTTGTATGTATGTTCCTGTGTAATCTTATATTAACAGTGAGATATTAAACAGCCTTCCATATACACTGAAAATATTAAATTCCTTACAACTGATAAAAAAATACACCAGAGAAAAAAATCCATTGTTTCTTAGTGACTTATGCCACCATGAAAATTGTTAGTTAATGCAGTTCATGGTCACATTATCAATGATATGACGTTTAAAATATACAAACAAATATTGCAAATTACATCTTGAGGGAACATTATTGGACTTCAATTTTTCCATCAAGTGATTAGGAGGAAAAGCAATCAAAGATGAGCATCAATCTCCGCCATTCTTTTTAGAACAATTAATATTTGCCATTCTTTTTCACTTGAGTACTGTATATAATGGAAGATAGGTAGATACAGGCTGGTCTCTGTTTAAAGATACTTAGTGTAAATGTTACTTCACCTTTTGTCTTGTTTTCACTTTTATTTTGTGGTGGTGGTTCTGGACTGCACTTATATGCATGAACGCATGGTCATATATTTCGCAGCCAATCTCGCCCACAGTCAAGGTATGCACTTTATCTTCTCTTTTGGCTTACAATGCCTGTGCAGTAATATTTTGAGATGGTCCCCGGCCAGATGTTAAACATAGCCTTTTTTTAATCAGGTACACGTCTTACACATAACAACACATCTCTGTTGCTTGGACACAAACCAGGCCAAGCAATGGTGAGTGCATTTTTTATACATAGAAAATTCATATGCATTAACACACATAAGTCAAGATGAAGCGATTCTTCTTTATCTGTTTATTCATTGTTAATTATACATGCGGCACCTCCACGTCTATATTTTAGACAATATCTTTGGAAATCAATATGATTGATATTTCAGTATGGGAAGAGTAACCAACGGCCTTCAGTATTATTTAGCTCGGGAATGGGCCCCTGATCAGTTCATTGTTTCATTCGGCATGAGACCTCTCTTGTGGCCGAGCATATGAATGAGATTTGCTTTTTTACGTGTAAGCATGGGATATTAAAGATATATGATTATTGGATAATTAGTTAATTAAGTTTTGTGGCAGGATAATAATAGGAGATGAAAATGGACATGTTGGCTTTTGGGACTCTCAGACACAGGCATGTAGTAATGTTGTTTTTTCCGATAAAGGCTATTGATGACTCGGCATGGGTATGCATGCTTTGTTCACCATTTACTAACATAGTAAATTTCTTTATCACGCAGAGAAAAGTGGATGCGCTTAAAGTCTCAGCGAGCCGTGGCATGATTTCTGACTTCTCTTACTACTTCCCTTACTATTTTCAGCGAGCTAACTTCTCCTAGTACTGCAGTTACGTGTGTTAGATTCATTGAACGGAAGCAATGGATTGTTGCTGGGACAGAAGATGGCTATCTCCATGTGTACAGCTATGAAACAAAAATTCAGAGGATCACGAGTTTAAAAGTTGGTAGCTTTCAGAATCTATATACCCAGCTGGCCGTCCATCCAACCCAGCCGTATTTGCTGTCAGTGTATGGTTTTGAAGTGAAACTTTGGGACTGGGACATGGGCTGGGAGTGCATAAAAACATTTGAGAATGAAGAATTTCTGACAATACTTGAAGTCGCATTTAACCCAAATGATACCTTTGCTACTGCTTGCTTGGACTGCACAGTGGAGGTATGCCTCTCTCTCTCTCTCTCTCTCTCTCTCTCTCTCTCTCTCTCTCTCTCTCTCTATGAACACAAGTGTTGCTGCTTGACTTTTGATATTCTTTGATTCTGATCTCCTATATAGGTTTGGAGTCTTGATTCTCCCTTTATATACACTCTAGTAGGGCATTCTAACAAAGTCAACTGCCTGGATTTCTTCACATGTGATGATCAGGAGTATTTGGTTACTGGCTCAGATGATCAGACTGCAAAGGTCTGCGGTTCTCATGGAACAAAAAACTAATATAGTACATGTACATATAGCAAATGATCATAATACATCCTTTGTTTTGATGAAATTAGATATGGGATATGCAGACGAAGATATGTGTATATACACTTGAGGCTTTCATATCCGGAGTTACGTCTCTCTTGTACCAACCCGATATTCAGATTCTAATTACAGGTTCAAAAGATGGTGCTATTTATTTGTGGAGCGCCACAAATTTCAGGTGATTTGAAATGTAGTACCTATAGGTGGTGTACTTATGGAGCACACATTAGTCAACAATTTGTTTTTAATGCACTCAATCATACATGGGTTTCCATTCTACTTGCTGAAAAACAAAATTCCCATAGGATTTATTCATGTCCCCCGACGCTTAAAGGAATCATCAAGATTGGCTGTGCGGGAGCTCTCTACCATCTCGCATGTCTGATGGGAAGGTCTATTTTCACGCTTTTATTTTGTTGCTAAGAGAGTATAATTCTTAGCTGTACACCCATGCTTCCTTTTTTTGTGCCAGACTTATAATGTTACGTGGGTATGTACCTATTATATTATAGGCTTGTGATTGGAGAAGCAAATGCAGTAGCAATTATGGACATCGATACTGTGAATTATCAGGAGCAACCAATGGATAAAAGTGAGCAGCAGTTTAGTGCAGATACGAGACAACATGCTGGAGACATAATGTCTAAGGTGACTGCATTAATTTTGTTTAGATGGAACTAAGTTAATGAGGGCAGCATTTTGGCTCCGGGGAGCATGAAACAGTAAAATTAAAAATAGTAAAAAAAATCACGAAATGTGATATTATAACAACCAACATGTTCACGTCTTCCACATGTGTGCAATTTTTTGTGGGAAAAAGGCATGTGTTGTGACTTGTGACCTGGGCAAAAATGTTCTAAAAATCCAGTGTCAAGACTTCTTAAATTTTTGTTAACTATATTTTCTTTTATTGTTCACCCGGGAGTAAAAAATAATATGAGCTTGGCAGCAAAATTGAATATCCGTTAACTAAATGCTTTCTTTTGTAATTTGCATTTAATCTTTGAGAAGTTAAGAGCTTATATACCAAGTTTACTTTTCTAGTTTTAGTTGTAGCTAGTTCTTTAACCTATGCAGATAGATCTCTCATATTAATTGTAAAATTCATGTTGATGTAATAATCAACTATTAATTAGTCCAGTCCAGTCGTGCGCACCCTTAGCTATCCAATGTTTCATTTGTTTAGCAGGAAATCACAGGCCCCATCACCAAGCTACTTGAGATCCACCCGCTGGAACTCCTCTTCCCCTATCATCCCAATGAACCCATCCCGTGCTCACTGCACCTAAGAAATAACACGGATGAAAATGTGGCATTTAGACTTGTAGACAAGAGTGGAAAGTCCCCATGGTGCTTCGCAAAGTTGCCGTTGTACGGCATTGTGCCTCGTAGATCCAGTTACACTTTGATTGTGACAATGAAAGAGGAGATGAAGCTAAAGAAACAGACAGATTTTGATCTTGTTATTCAGAGCAGTTTATTGGGAGATAAGTACATTGTGGTATTCCAAGACCAATCCGAGTCTGATCAATTTTTCGAGGAAGAAAAAGAGTTTGGGAATATGGTTCATGAGGTGACACTGAAAGCTGTTTATGTGCTTAACGGAGAGATCACAAATGAGGTAAGTTGGTTCAATTAGTCCTCACAGAGGAGAGGTAGAGAGTTTAGCATTGTATTCACCATTTATATGTAGTGCAAAAGGAGTGTCGCACATACTGGTCGATTATGTACAACAGACCGGCCACACCCCACACGGAAGATAATAGTTCCCGCTCACCGTCGAAGCCAACAAACATAGGCTAGCTGCTGGACCGCCGTGATCGCAGTAGCACACCGGCAGCAAGAGGGAGAACTGCACCGCCCCCTTGGCAGTTCTACCTGTGGCGAATCCAACCACGCAGGCCCGCTGCAATGCCTCCCACAGCGTCGTGGTGCCCTCCTGCCGCGTAGCCACCCGCTGCCACCCCACCGCGAAGTCTCCCACTGTAACCGGCGGACTAGGCCATTGGAGGCGACCCGCCACGGAAACTTAGCCCGAGGCCACCAACCAAGCCACCCATGGCTGAAAACCCCACCTGCCGCTCGCCGCTCGATGTCGAGGCTACAAGATGCCGACGAGCCGCTTGCCGCCTTCGGGTCCAACGAAAACTGATTTTGATTAAACAGCTTGCCGCGGCGGTTTCGAGAACTGTGCTGAGTGGGAAATCCACCTCCTGATCATTAAATAAAACTGTCAACGTAATAACCCAAGAAAAAAATTACATTCATTGGTGCCTGGTGTGGTGTAAGCAGGCGATGGTTTGGGTTAAGCCGCACCGGAGCAAGGGTTGGGCTGGCTAGGTTGATGGGCTGGGATATGTGTGCGTGTGTGTACTCCTTTTATGAAGTCATGTTAGTATGTATTCCCACATTCAACCCTCCGTCCCAGAATAACTGAATCAACTTTGTACTGAGTTTAGTTTATACTAAACTTAGAACAAAGTTGAGTCACTTAGAGCAACTCCAACGGGGCGACCCAAACGGACGCGCGCTTTGTCCGCTTTTCGTCCGTTTGGGTCGGCCATGCGGACGTCCGCGTCCGCTTTTCCATATGGGTCGGCTTGACCGCCCAACGGGAGGCGGACGCAAATTTGCGCGCGAAGAAAAAAAACACGTGGCACAGAAAACAAAGTTTAATTTACAATAACTGGCCGGTTAACCGCCGGTCAAAGTCCACTTAAACTTAATAAACATTAATGCATCCTTGGAGCCCTAGACGTCGGCATTGCCCTTGCCCTTGCCGTCATCATCGTCGCCGGTGAGGTCGATGAAGACGGGAGGCGGGCCGGCCCAACCAAAGCCAGGGCTGCCTCCTCCGGCGTCTGCTGCGGCTGCGGCTCAGGCAATGCGGCGACACGGGCGCGCTCCTCCTCCGCCTCCCGCTCCCTCTGCATGAGCTGCTCCGCGTGGGCGTGCTCCTCCGCCAGCCGGCGCTGCCTCCAATGCTGGAGGTACATGGCCTCCTGCTCTGGCGTGCCACGAAGCCAAATGGGAGGGGCATTGATGAACTCCTGCACCTGGCCGGTCCAGACGTACCTCTCGGCTGGCTCGGGCGCAGGCGCCGTCAGGGTTAGCGGTGGCGGAGACGGCGGCACCACGCAGTCGCCTGCTGCGGAGAGGGCCATGGCCTCCGCCATCTCCGCCTCGTACGCGGCCTCCTCACCAGCTGCTGCTTCGGCCTTCCGCCTCTCCAACTCGATGGAGTCGGCGAAGGCCTCCGCCAGCGCCTCCTGGTATGCTGCCTCGGCTTCCTTCTCCTCTGGCTTGATGACGGGGGGAGACACGGGGTTGGCGTGGTGGCGCTGCACGCCTCGGCGCCGTTGCTCCTCGTGTTCGAGGGCAAACCAGGCCTCCCAGTTGGGGGAGTTCGCGGCGTACTCGGGCATGCGCCGTTGAGCCGGCGTGAGCTGCGCCCGGCGCCTGCGCACCTCCTCGTCGTGCGCCCGCTGTGTCTGCGGCACCGCCGGCACCGGGATCCGATCTGGATCTAGGTGCCAGTGGTGTGGCAGTGTGACATCTGGGTAGGGCAGCGGCTGCCTGAACTCCCAGTGCCACCGAGCTTGGTGCACCGGGATGTGCAGGCGCTGCCGTCCTGAGCGGTCACGCGCCGGTGGCGGAGGAGGGGGGAGAGGGGCACGAGAAGATGAGGCGCCGGCGCCCTTGCCCTTGCTGCTGCCGAAGAGCCCCATGGCTAGGGTTTGGCTTGTCGCCGGCGAGGAAGCACGAAGGGGTGGTGGGAGGCCAGTTGTGGACGGAAGCGGATGAGGCCGCCCCCCCCCCCCCCCCCCCCCCCCCCGCACGCGTAGGGTTAAAAAAGGACGTTTCCAGTGGCTGACTAGTGGGCCCGGTGTCGGTGGCCGTCATAAATTAGACGGCGGGTGGTGGTTGGGCGGCCGACAAGTGGGACCGCGGCGGACATCGAGGGGACGCGCGGCACGCGTCCGCGCCGACGCATTTCAGGCGCAATTTTGGGCCGGAAATGGGTCCGCGCGGATGCGATGCGGACGGATTTTAGGAATGGGCCGGCGTTTTTGTCCGCGGAGACCCAAACGGACGTGGGCGGATGAAATGGGTCGCCCCGTTGGAGTTGCTCTTATGTTGGGACGGAGAGAGTACGTCTTAAATACTAAAACAAATCAATATATGTCTTTATCATTCTTGATATGTACCTCATTACTTATTCTATAATATCTCAATAGAAGTTTTACGAAAAAAATATCATCTGAGCCCTTAGTTTATTCAATACCCTTTTACGTTAAAAAATTATATGTGCAACAATACATTGTAAATGGACTCACCGATTTTTTTAGTAGAACACATTTTGTGGTATCTGCTAATTATTAATGAAGTATATAAGAATCATATGGGTATAACTGATTCATCTATACCACTCCTCATATACCATTAGAGTTATCGATTATACCTCTTTGTTTTTAAAAATACTTTATTAGCAATTACTAGATACTCAAAAGTGAGTTCCATGATTTTTTTTTTGCCCGAGTCCGTACATTTTACATAGTTTGAGTATATACTGATTTTCTGTACGTAAAAAAGGGTGTATTGCAAAAACTAGGTGCTTCGATGATATTTTATCGTAGTACTCGCATTTCGGTATCCTCGAATAATTAGTGAAGTATATTGGCAAGTATACAGAGGTATAATAGATTTGTTTACAAGGTATATTCGATGTGGGAGTACATACTCCCAGGAGTAATGCCTTTGATTGACCATATGTTCTGACTTCACGTGATATATTGTACTGCCTGTACTGGTAGGCATTACAATTTTGCATGAAGTCTAGTTTTGCACTTCTCTTGTAATTTCACGTTCAATCAGTAAAAATCGTGCACTTCCTTTGAGTTTTTATTTGTCAAGGCAGTGCAATGCATTGTCCGAAATCAGAAGAAATAGTGAAACAAAGGTAGTGCAAGAAAGTTGCTGAATCGTTATTCTTCAGAACAGCTATACATATAATGTACACTAGTTCACTCGATCAGCACTTCAATGCATTTGCTTTCCTGCTGGCAATCTGACCAACAATGCACCGACTACCTGTGGTAGACTTGCGTATATGGATCATCCAACTTAATTTCAGCTATTGTTTCTGATGTTGACTGGTGTTTATTTGGATCAGAACATATCCGTGAAGTATAATCCTGACACTTTGTGGTCCCTGGATGCACATCCAACAGAGCCATGGTGAGTACATATATTGCTAGCTAGAATAATACGTGGACTTTACAATTTCAGTTCCTTTCTTGGTGAATTTGTTGGATGCCATTATATTGTACGATAAATTTCATATTGTCACACAGGATTTTAACAAGTCATAGAAGTGGATATGCTCGCGTATGGAACCATGAGATGAAGGCAAGCTAATGCATTCTTTGAATATAGTCATTTTAATCTTTCGAATATATATACTGCTTCTAAATGTATATGTGTTGGCAAGTGAAAATGTGCGCCTTGGCCTTTTCCTTTGAACTAACAAATTTAATTTGTATGGCATGCAGTACCCAGTTAATTCTTTTAAAGTCTCAGAGTATCCAGGTAGTCTTTCTGACTCGTATGTAGGAATAACAAATAAAGCTTGCATCGTCTTATAAATATGCACTGCAATGGAGTACTAAATAAATTGACCACTCTCATTGCAGTTTGCTGTGTCAAATTTATTGCAAGAAAGGAATGGATTGTAGCTGTGACAGGTGACGGTTCCCCTCATGTGTATGACTGTGCGTGTGTAACAAAAATCGAAAAGATCAGGACGGTTGAACCTAGTGCCGTCAAGACCGCTCCAGCATTAGCCGTTCATCCAATCCTGTCATATGTGTTGGTGTGGACACCGTATGCAATGCTTCTAGACTGGGATCTGGGCTGGAAGCGCACACCAATATTGTGCGATGGTCTCATAGAGACTGCCGCATTTAACCCAGCGGACGCCAACTGTTTTGCGATCGGGCATTATGATGGCGAAGTAAAGGTTGGTCTGGCTTGATTTCTCTATTCTAAACTTTGACGTTATGAATATAAGTTTCTAATTAGTAATAGACCTCAAGTGCACCTCGTATATGCTGCTTGTTCAGATTTGGAGGCTTGGTTCCTCCAACCCTGAATACTCTTTGCTTGGACATTTGGAGAAGGTGACATGCCTTGATTTTGTCACACATGGAGATCAACAATATTTGATCAGTGGATCTTATGACTGCACTGCCAAGGTATATGTGCCATTGTCATCAAACACCACACTAGCTAATGAATACAGTAGGTGTGTTACACTAACGCTAGTTGCAGAGGCCGGGATGATACTCCTTTTCGAAAAATAAATAATGCTGAAGTTCATATGCTATGTTTCTTTCAAATCAGATCTGGGACTTGCAGAGAAGGAAGTGCATTTGTACGCTGGAAGCTACGTCTCCAGTTCTCTGTGTCCTTGTCCATCCAAACCTTCCAGTACTACTTACAGGAGCAAAAAATGGCATAATTCATGTGTGGAGCTCCATTGATTTCAGGTAATCACCATAGTATGATGATATTATGAACGGCCTTCCAAACTAGAAGCCCACTCCATGTTGCTCCACATAGATGCCAACTTATTGCTCCGTATTTGCCAGGCTAAAGAGAACTATTAACTTAGGCGGTGGTGGACCTGTTGTCTCTCTCGGATGTTTGATGTGTTCACGAAGGTACTTGTGCTTGTTATTTTTATTTCATTTGCAGACTGACTAAGAGAGCTTGCTTTGTAGATGGAAAACAATTAATCATATAATTTAGGCTCAGAAGATTTATCTCGCTTTCTCTTTGTTCAAACATACCACCTCCATATATTATTTTATATCCATGCCACAGTTTTCAACATTCTTGTTCCAATTACCTACGATGGCAAACTTGTGAAAAAAGTGTATCTTTTGATTGCAGGATTGTGATTGGGCAAGGGAACACAATATCTATCATGGATATCTATGACGATGAAGCATTGCGACCCATGTTGGAAATGCCCCGGAGGCAACGCCGCCAGGTGAAGAGTCAGAAGCGAGATGAAACGGAGAGCAGTCCAGCCAAGGCAGAGCGCAGCGAAACAGAGGGACCGGCTGCAACGCAATAGCAGCAGATTGGGAAATTTTTTGAGTTGAGCCCTTCAAAGCGGAAGGAGGGAGTACCTCTTAATTACTCGAGTGTATAATGTTTGCAACTCTTGTTAATTTGATATGGAATTGAGTAAACCTACAGGTAAATCCTCGGCGCTTCGGCAATAATGATTTACAATGTATGGGTCCCCGTCAACAAATAATGTTGTTTTTTTCCACTCACAATGATGACACCTTCAACTCATTTTTTTCTTCTAGAAGTATGAGAGCCTATTTTTGGCACCGTAGCATGTCTTTTCTACTTATGATTTGTGCTAAGAGGCTCGTATGAAAAATCTGTGAATATTGTTGTCTACCTACTTTCACTACTGAAAAAAATGGACTTTGCCGAGTGTTTGCATTTTTGCCGAGATTCTAGTCACGGGAGCTCGGCAAAAAACATCGTAAGCCGAGGACAGCTCTCGGCAACAAGTCGTACTCGGAAGAGGCATGCCGTTGCTGTTAAAGAGTACTCGGCAAACAAAATAACTCGGCTTGTACGAGCTATGCCGAGTTCTAGACCAATGGAACTCGGCAAAGATGGTGCCTTGTGGCGGTGGCGGCAGGCCGGCAACTGATGTCTACTCTGTCACGGCAGGCCGCTTTTGCCAAGTTCCCGGGTTATGGACCTCCTCATAGTTTGGTCAGCAATTTGTTCTTTTTTTCCTTTCCACCATGTAGGAAGCTTTGCTGAGTTCCTGACTGAAGGCACTTGACAAAGATTTTCTTTTAATATATAGGCACAAACTGTAGCAAATCTGACCTAATCTTATATATCCATCCGTCGCTGCCTCCTCCGCCTCCCCACCGCCGTTGCGTCGCCCACACCCCGGCCGCATCTCCTTCGGTCGTCTCCCCCGGCCGCCCCGCTACTCTCCGCCGGCACTAGCTCCTCCCCTCCTGGCGGCGCACTTCTGCAGAATCCCTGCACCTGGCCCGGATGACCTCCTCCATACCGGCTTTCACCCACCAACAACCGGCAATAAAATTAAGTGATGAGCGCAATCTTTAACTTTTTTTTCTTTAGATAAAAATATGAAATGTTTAGTTAATTGTTTATAGTTAGTAGTTGTTATAATATTGTTAGTTGCTACCTATTTAGCTAGGTTAATATTGATTTGATGTTGAATGATGAAATTAATTTGGTATATGCATGCATGTATATATGGTATATATGAAAATCGATATGCAAATTTGACATGAAAAGTGTAAACTATTCTACAACCAGTTGCAGAATATTATTCTGCAACAAGTCCAACCCGTCATTGCAACTGTAGTTGATTGCACCCTAGGCATAGTTTGAAGGTCCGCAAACATTGTCCAAATGAGGCTTACGATATAGCGTTGGAAATTTATGGACATGGTGATCATAATCTGTGTTGAACATTTCACGGAATCTCCACTGTTTAAGAGCAATTTCAAAATTGTTTTACTTCACACACAAAACATGCATCATATTTTCGAGCTCATTTCTAATCGGTTTATTAAAATGAGACAAATGATATGGCGTTGTAAAGATGCTACAAATTCATTCATTGTTCATATAGAAAGTTTTCCCAAATTCCCAACGGTTCAAGAGAATTTTAAAAAATGATGGAATTAATCAAACCAAATAGCTGAGGCCGTATTTTTTACATAATTTATAAATAGTTCATAAGAATGATGTGAATGATATGGCGTTGGTAAACTAGTGAAAGTTTGCTACTTTTTCATGTAGAATATGTTTTCCAACTACAAATGATTTAAATGTAATTTGAAAAAGGTCAAAGTTTGACCAACATTGTATTTTGCCTTCATTTTTGAATGCTTTGTCGGAATGTAGTGAATTATATGGCAGTGAAAATCCTGAAGAAATGCAAAACTTATTGCTATGTAACTTTTCCCTCAATTCATTATGGTTTTAAGTAAATTGTGAAAACGGCACAAATTATTTATAAGCCGTAATTTTTGAGAACTTCCTCGGAATGAGGCAAATGATATACCGTTGGAAAGCTATAGAAAATGTGAAAGTTCTTCATGTAGAAAGTTTTGTCCAATTACTTGTTATTTTCACGTAATTTTAAAAATACTAGGATCATGCATGCTACCTATGTGATGAAAACAGTGTTGGAAACACACTTTGTGCAGAAGTTAAACTACGGGGGCGCTTCTATTTGAACTTCCCTCTGTTTTTCTCTTGGAAAAAAATGATTCGTATTTTGGAGTTCATTTTCAACTGTTTATCGGAACGAGGCAAATGGCACAATGTTGGAAAGTTGCAGAAAATGCGCTCATCTTCAATATAGAAAGTTTTCCCAAATTCCCTACGGTTTAAGAGGATTTTAAAAAATGGCTGATTTTTCAAACAGAATGAGCGACATCGTATTTTTTGAGATAATTTCCAAATGTTTTCTCAGAATGAAACAAATGATATGGCGTTCGAACGCATATGAAATTGCGCTCATCTTTCATGTAGAAAGTTTTTTCCAATTTCGAAAAGTTTAAATGGAATTTGACAAACGGTGGAATTGTGAACGAGATCTTATTTTTCCTTTAATTTCTATAGAGTTTGTCGGAATATATCAAATGATAATGCGTTGAGGTGGTGAAAATGCAAAACCTTTTTTTGTATAGCTTTCCTCATAATTTCTTACCATTTTAATTGGATATTGAATTGTGTGGAACTTTCTTTGTATGCATAAATTTTAGATGCTTTCTTGGAATGTGGCAAATGATATACTGTTGGAACTTTTTCATGTAGAACTTTATCTCTAGTTCGTAGCCGTTTTAGAGTAATTTTAAAAATAGTGACATCGTCCATGCTGTGTTCGTGATGAAAACAGAGCGCTCGATACGCACTCTGTGCTGACTTTGGACACCGAGGGCGCTTCTATTTGAACTTCATTCTGCTTTCTGTGTTGTTTTTTGGCCATAACAACTCATCATTCATCATAATTGATCAAAAGAGACACCGTTCACTACTGGAATCAGCTTCTTTGCCGTCTGCCATGGTGGACGGCAAAGGCATACATGCCGGACGGCAAAATCCTTTGCCGTCAGCCAGCGGACGGCAAACAGTCCATCTGAACGAGTGCCAGCAAAGGCCTACTTTGCCGTCTGCTTCTTGGAAACGGACGGCAAAGTATTGTGCCGTCCGCCGTCGGAGGCCAGCAGACGGCAAAGATCATGGACGACAGTGGGGTGGGGTGAGAGCCGTTAGGGGGTTAACGGTGCTCTTTGCCGTCCGCCAGCGGACGGCAAAGAGACAAAGCTCTTTGCCGTCTGCTGACAGTCGGCAAAGAGCTCAGCTTGGCCAGCACTGAGAAGCTGCCACGTGGCCAGCTATGCCGTCCGCCAGCAGACGGCAAAGATGTTTGAATCTTTGCCGTCTGCTGGCGGATGGCATAGCTGGCCCTGTTTGCCAGTCCTATTTGGTCACTTTGCCGTCCGCCAGCGGACGGCAAAGATTCAAACCTCTTTGCCGTCCGCTGGCAGACGGCAAAGTGACCAAAATAGGCAACCAGTGTTCCCAGTTTCTGCAGGTGGCTGCCACGTGTCCTCTTTGCCGTCTGCTAGCAGACGGCAAAGCTATATATCCCCTGTTTTTATTTGAATCCATTTAATTTGACAGGATTTCACACACAGATATACATGCATACATATTCAACATATCCAACAACATATAACAGCATGTCCAACAACATATTTCATCAAATCCAACATATATATCCAACAACATAGTTCAACAAAGTCCAACATATCCATATATACATACATAACCAGAAACAAGTTTCCAACAACATATCCATATAGACATACATATCCAAACAAGTTTTCATAAACAAAAGGAAGCACCAGAAGAATAGTACACTCCATGAATCCAAGCTTCCTCATGTAAAGCAAATCTGCAAATTGGGAAAGATGTAAGTTAGAAGAAGAAGAAGAAGACTAGCTAGAAGAAAAGGAAGAGGAGGAAAAGAAGAAGAAGAAGAAGAATTATCTTCTCTTTCTTTCTCTCCTCTCCTATTATTTATCTTCTTCTTTTCTAACTAATGTAGGCAAAAATGCCATTTTTGGGCTAAGGTAGGTAAAAATGCTAAGTGTGAGCTAAGCTAGGCAAATAGGTCATTTTGGAGCTAACATAGGTTAAATGGATCATATTGGAGCTAACCAAGCTAAACTTGGTCATTTTTGAGCTAACCAAGCTAATTATGCCATTTTTTACCTAACTAAGCTTATTGTGTCATTTTAGAGGACAACAAGCTAAGTATATGACATTTATGAGGTTAGCAAGGTTCTTCTTCTTCTTCTTCTTCTTTTCTTCCTATTCCTTCTTTCCTTCCTCTTCCTTGATTTTCTTCATCTTATTATGCCATTTGTGGACTAAATAGGCTAAATTATGTCAAAAATGGACTAAACAGGCTAAATAAGAAGAAAAATACCGTTATCACGGAGGTGTAGGAATGGTCGGGGCTGCGCCAGTGGCAGACGAAGGTGAAGGACCGGTCGGGGTTCCGCCATTGGCAGACGCAGAAGGATTGGTCGATGCTTGTCGGGAGCCATACTGCACCAAAGATCATTTCCAATAATGTCTCGTTAGCATGATGTAAACTGAAATGTGAATACTAGTAACTAACGACCATTCAAATCAAACTCACCGTGGTCGCCGGAGCAATCTGGGGCATCGACGGAGGGGGCTGACCGTTTTTCTCGCACATGGTCTGCACATTTGGTTCTCATGAGTCAGTCATATTAGTTAGTAATGCGAACATTACGTGCATGATTGGGCTAATATGCACGAGAAACGTACCACGATGAGCTTGTATAGGGCCCGGTTAGACGCCTCGTTCCGGTTCCTCTCCTCCTCCAACAGCTTAGCCGTCCTCTCCTCCAACTCCCTCTCCCTCTCCGCCGCCTCCCTTTTTGCCTCCTCCAAAAGCGCCTGGGTGTTCAATCTCTCTTTCTCGACCAAGGCCTGCAACACACCACTCCTCATTAGCATTGTAATCATCGACGGACGCACACGCAATGTAATGGAGGAAAGGTGAGAGAGTCCGTATAACTAACCGCCATGGCGAGCTCCGCGGGCCGTGCACGAGGCGTTATCTCAGGATCAGAGCTACTCTGGAGCTTCTTGATCTGCGGGAGAGTCCTAGGACAACGTATCAGTCCATCACCAATGGCTACGGAGCCATGGGACCTCCCGCCACCAGATATCATCACAAGCTCTGTATCAAAAGGATCCTGGCTCGGGTTAAAGTCCTCCCCTTTCCTCGCCTTCCCCTCGTCTCTGTACTTCACAAGCTTGTGGTGGGAGGAGATGTTGGTGAAGCTCTCTGGATGATCTAGGTCAGACTCCGTGAATGGCTTGGCCTTCTTGTACGGGGCCATATGGGCCATGCCATAGAGGTCGAACAGATTTGGCACAGGCTTCTTGTGGTGGTGCGCCTGAGAGAGAGGAACAAAATATTAGTTAAGGGCTCAAGCTAGCATGAAGAATGATATTGCTATGTAAATAGGTCATTTTGGAGCTAAGTAAGGTTATTATGTCATTTTCGAGGAAAATAAGCTAAGTTTAGGTCATTTTCGAGGTAACCAGGATTATTATGCCATTTTTGACCAAAGTATGCTAATTATGTCATTATTGAGCTATCCAAGTTAGTTATGCCATTTTTTAGCTAACTAAAGCATATTTAGGGATTCTATAGAGCTATCTAAGGTTATTATGTCATTTTAGAGCTAATTATGTCATGAATGAACTAGCTAAGATTAGTTTAGGTCGTTATTGAGCTATCGAAGGTAGTTATGCCATTTTTTAACTAACTAAAGCATATTAAGTCATTTTATAGAGCTATCTAAGGTTATTATGTCATTTTAGAGCTAAATATGTCATAAATGAACTAGCTAAGATTAGTTTAGGTCATTATTTAGCTATCCTAGGTAGTTATGCCATTTTTTAACTAACTAAAGCATATTTAGTTATTTTATAGAGCTATCTAAGGTTATTATGTCATTTTAGAGCTCATTATGTCATAAATGAACTATCCAAGGTAGTTATGCCATTTTTTAACTAACTAAGCATATTAATTCATTTTGGAAGGGATAAATGCTAGCATGAAGAATGAAACATGTAGCAAACCACATACCTAGTTATCCCCGTACTCAAACAGGTTGGAGCTCCCTTGATGGTGTGGCACACCTTCCATTTGGTCGCGCTTATCCTTGGCCCTATGGCGTTCGACTAGCCATTGGGGAGAGCACCACACATCCACCAACGCCTCCCAACAGTCCATCTTATCCACACACCATCTCGGGGGCACCTAAGTGAGTCAAGAGAAATTTCAGCGCTACGCCTACGAATCAAATCAAGAAAACTAAGTTCAAGGCCTTAAGAATAGGTAATTACCTGCATGTACTTCTCCTTACTCAGAAACTTGCCGCGACACTTCTTCTTGGCCCTCCTAATACCCTTCGAGGCGTAGTAGTCTCGAACGGCCTGCACCCGAGCCTCGTGCCGTAAGTTCTGAAGTAGGCGCTTGCACTCGGTTTCGACAACCATAGACGCGGCCTCCTGCTCTCCCTCTGAAACCCTGTAGAAGGTCTGCAATCAAACAAGACAACACCGATTAGTACAATCACTAGGTAGTGTTGATTTTTAATTCTGTAAAGGAGAAATTACCCAAAACCGACGGCACAAGACACCGGCGACCATCTCCTCCGGCGGGGCCGGGGCAACCGAGTACAGCTCCCAGCTCAGTGCTAGCTGTGGAACCTGACCCTCACCGGGCAACATGACCCACCCAGGGAAGTGCTCCCGGCAAAGCACACCAAGGACCTGGTTGGGCCTGCGGACACCACGGGGGTGTACCCAGCCCCTGCAGTATGACAAGGCCAACGCATTAGATATTAATTTGAAGGAACATGAAGGCAAAAGGTTAAAAAATAGTAAATGCACTTACTTCAACCCTTTAGGCGCAATCAACCACCTCTGGTCGGGGGTCGTCGGCACGGGCGGGAGCTTTGTACAGCCACGCTTGTAGACCTTCTTGCCCTTCTCAACTAGCTCGTCGTCGCTGTAGCTATCATCTGAAAAGGTGTCCTCGTTACCATCAGTAGGGCCACTAGCCTCCGGAGTCCCGTGGGAAGAAGACTGCGGGATCGGAGTCTTCTGGGATGAAGACTCCGTGACCAGAGTCTTCTGGGACGAAGACTCTGGGACCGGACTCACGTGGGGTGAAAGATCGGTGGCACGAGTCTGGTGGGGCGAAGGATCGGCGACCCGAGTCTGGTGGGGGAAGGATCAGCGACCGGAGGCTCATGGACCGGAGTCCGAGACGGGTCCACGTCAGACGGAGCAGTCCTGTGGTCGGGTGAATTAGCTGAGGGTGGCGGCGAGGAAGGCGTAGCAGCCTTCCTACCTCTCCCACTGCCACGTCCACCTCTAGCAGCCTTCTTCGTCCTCCCCCGACCTCTCCCAGTCGAAGAGGAAGCGCCTGCCGCAACTGTCTGCATACTGTCTAGCAGCGCTCTCCGGAGGGGCTGGGCTGGAATAATGGAACCACCCCTCCCAGTAGCGCTCGCAGGAGGCTCGGGGCGCTCTGGACCCTTGCCCACCATCCTGTCAACACATGCAATGACAAACAGTAAACGAATTTAGTACAACATAAAAAATTTGAATACCTGACATGAACATAATAATATGTATATAATTTAAGTGTATCATCATCATGAACATAATAAAAAATTGAATACCTCACATTACTAATATTACTCTGAATCGTCTATATATGCTCTGGGATCATTAAATGCATCATCATCCTCACTATCAGTGACGTGCTCATCATCATCATCATCAATAAATGCATCAACATGTGGAAGGCCTCCTTTACGTAATCGTTCAAGCATTGACAGGTCATCTGTAGCAGTAACTTCTTCTTGTTCCGGCTCTTCTTGTTCCTGCTCAGGGGTGAAGTCGGATTCACTATCGTTGTCTACTTCAATGTTCTGGGGTGGAGTAGAGCGGTTCTTGAAACATTTTTTGGAAAGACGTGTTTCTTGGAAGAATTCTCCTTCGTCATATGTGTCTTGGTTAATGTGAGGTTCATAATCCTCTTCATTGGGGGCAGGTGGTCTAACAAGTGGCGGCACTTCATAAACGACATCCCAACCACTGAGATTTGGATCACTTTGACAGGCCCACCGTAGATAGAAAACTGTAGGGTAACGCAGCAGAAAACAAAATTTTTTCTGACCTACGCACCAGCCCAGGACCACTATGGAGACTGCATACAATGTTTGATCATTTTCGTTACCGACTCCTAGCGCAGCGGAAGTAGAGTCGATGACGATCGACGGTGCAGATCCCCGCAGCTAGGATTTACAACCTCCCAACCGCGAGGATGTATACCCTCATCCGCAACTCGGACAGCCCTCCGAGAGGCAGTCGGACAGTCCCTCGGACGGTGTCGCGGACAGCCCTTCGGGAGGACCCACAGAACTCGGACCGTCACTTGGACAGCCATTCGGGAGGCACTCTTGAACAGCCCCTCGGGCACTAAGATCGAAACTACGACCTCTCTACAGAGTTGCACACATACGGTGTCACCTATCCGGCAGGGCTTCGCCATCCAGAACTAGTTCCCACCGGAACCCAGACAGCCTTTCGGCTCTACGAAACTCTTTTCGTGGGCGGGAGAGAGAAGCCAGGTCATTGCATGGCACTTGTATGTGAGAAGGAGTGAGTTTTGGGCAGCCCCCTCACCTCCTATTTATAGGAAAGCCAAGGGGTAGAGGCAAGGGGTAAAAAGACCAAAAGGGGCTCAAGATCTTTTCACCCAAATGCCACATAAGGGTGTGTGTAGAACATATCCACCATGAGGTGGAAGGAAACCCCAAGGGGGCCCCCCACACCACCATGGACGAAATTTGGTGCTGCCCCCTTTGGGGGGGGGGGGGGCCACCACCTTTCACACACCATTATCTATCACCAAAAGTGATTTTCTTCTAGAGGAAAAACCCAAAAAGCACTTTCACTATTCACGACGACATTTTTCAGTGTCCGTTCGAACTGAAAATATTTATGTGGGCTTAGAACATTTCCAGTACCCACCATAATAATTTTCAACGTGTTCTGGAACAATTCCAGATTAGTGATTTTCATCTGCGAAAAGCATCTGAAGTGGTTCCGGCAGCTCCAGAACATTTCCGGTTTTTCTTCCAGAAAATTCCAGAAAGATTCTAGAATGATTCTGGCATCCTCTAAGAATTATCAGGCATGTGCCGAAACCAATTTGACTTTATGGTATCCTCTGAAACAACTTTTTAGTTTCACCGGAACTCATCCGGTGACCTCTCTCTGCGGAACTTTTCCGCTGTCCGAAACTTTTTCGGTGATTTTCTCTCAGACTCCCTGTCTAGTATTCAGCAGATAGATGACCCTTAAGCGTGTGACCCTATAGGTTCGGTGAAGTATAGACATGACACGGAACCCTTTCCGATCAATGATCAACATCGGAGCCGTGGACACCCATATTGACCCCTATACCCACACGAATGAATATTCGAGTGAACCTCCAGTTGCCGTGTGCTATTCCTGTTGCTTCGCGATATGTTACAAATACCCGAAGTGAGACATGTTGGCATTCTCGTGGATCAACAACTTGTCCACTATGCTAGTTACCTCGTTACCGGTATTGTTCTCTTTTCTCGTTACCGTGTTCCGGCATTCCCGTGATCAAATCACAAAGTGTCTGGCCAGACGATGATGGATACCGTAACACCGAGAGGGCCTAGAGATATCTCTCCATCGTCGGAGGAGCAAATCCCAATCTTGAGCTATCAAGTTACTTGACATACTTTTCCATGAACCCGTAAGCCGCCGTAATAGACACCCATTTACGGATGACGTTTAACAAACCCCAAAGTTCATGAAGCAAGCATGAAGAAACTCGATACTCTCATGGTCTAAGGAATCATGCAAACGTTAACCATCTCTGTGTTATTAACCATTAACTTGTGACGAATGTATCTCATAGCATAACATCAATCGGGTCGATTCAACACAAATGTTCTTCTAACATTAGTGCCCTCAAAATTGCTGGCATAGACATGCCCATGATCAGGAAAACAGGACCATCATGCAACACTTGAGCTAGTCTTAGAGGCTAGACTAGGAATACATTTTACCGTTTATTATTCCACACGTGCATATGAGTCTTCCTCCGAGCCTCGTGGTTATTGCAGACTCGAGAACCATAGCAGTTATAGCTTGGAACATAAACATAATAATGAGCATGGAGATAAAAAATAACTTTTATTATTGCCTCTAGGGCATATCTCCTACAAAAACTTGGGTTGCCTGTTGAGCCGTAATATAGACATCGGGAACATCCAAATGGGTGCTTTGTTTGATTTCGACTAGCCCTATATGTTCATGAGTCCTTCTAGTCTCCCTCGGCTGGAACCAATAACATCTGAAGACTACGACGTTTGGTGGGTTTTCACCATAGAATTGAAGTTCATAAATTGCTTCAACTCTTCCATAATACTCGATATCTCCTTCGCCGATAGCAGAGACACAACAATTTGTAGACTTTCGGTCGGCCATAGATAGCTCTTTCCTATAGGTACGAAAGCGATACCCGTTGATGTCGTATTTGTCAAATGAACGGACCTTATAGTCAAAACCATTAGCTACTTGTCTCAATTCGGCATCCATAATCTCTGAATTAGCCTACAAGTATAATACGAAAGGATTGTTGCATTAGTCACAAATTAGCCAAAGAAATGAAATGGTCTAATGGAAATTACCGTTTTTTGAACCAAGAGATGAAACCGGGATATTTGCCTCCTTGCTTTGCCAGAAGCTCATACTCTTCGACGGAATCCTTTTGGATCACCGCTCCATACGAGAATATGGCGACGTATCGACTGCACCAAATATCCAAGAATAAGAGCAGTTCAAAAGAATTAGAAGTTGCGAAACAATGTACCGAGATCTTACTCGATGTACGGCCGCACTTCTGTTAGGTTGTTGAAGAGATACAACGAAATGGTCCGCCATTCTTCAACATCCAACGATACTGGTTTCCAACCACTGGCTGGTGCGAGATTCCCTTTGAATAGGCTGTGGTTGGATCGACCCTTTTTAGGGTCGTCAGCATTGTACCGAGGCTTCGGATTATGCAAATGACGATTTTTGGCTTCGTAGTGTGTTGTCACGAAGTTTGCCGCCTCCTCAGTGATGAATGCCTCGGCCATCGATGCTTCAATTCTACGTTTATTTTTACATTTTGCTCGAAGCGTCTTCTGCATCCTCTCAGTTGAGTAGCACCAACGATTT
This sequence comes from Thinopyrum elongatum, assembly GCA_011799875.1. Classification (NCBI taxonomy): domain Eukaryota; kingdom Viridiplantae; phylum Streptophyta; class Magnoliopsida; order Poales; family Poaceae; genus Thinopyrum; species Thinopyrum elongatum. The sequence goes on from CM022303.1 coordinate 731,471,976, forward strand.
TGCACGGGCCCCCCCAATCGTGCCTCGGTCGGGAGATGCAAAATCAAGTGTTGCATTGGATTAAAGAAGCTTGGCGGAAAGATCATCTCTAACTTGCAGATCAACTCTGGCGCCAACTATTCCATTTCTTCTAGGAGGCCAGGCGATAGTTCTTTCGCACAAAGAACACGGAAGAAATAGCTCAGCTCTGCCAGTACTAGCCATTCATCCTCAGGGATGAAGCCACGCAACATCACCGGCATTATCCGCTCAATCCATATGTGCCAATCATGACTTTTAGACCAAATATTTTCAATTTTTCAAGACTCGCTCCCCTCTTTATATTTGCTGCATACCCATCGGGGAACATCAACTGCATTTTCACCCACAAAATAATTTCCTTCATAGCTGGCCTTCCAAGATTGAACCATGCCTTTGGCTTCGTCCCGTTCCGCTTTCCTTTTGGTTCTTGCATGTTTTGTAATGGTCTATCACATAGCTCCTCTTGATCGACTCTAGCCTTAGTATTATCCTTTGATTTCCCCTCTATGCCGAACAATGTACCAAAAATGGCTTCGGCGATATTATTTTCAGTGTGCATCACGTCAATGTTGTGTGGGCAAAGGAGGTCTTTGAAGTAAGGCAGATCCCAGAAGCATGTCTTGTGAGTCCAGGCGTGTTCCTTATTATACCCCTTGAAATACCCTGGACGCTTTGGATCTGGCTCGAGAGCGTTTAACTGATCTAGGGTCTGTTGGCCTGTCAACGCAGGTGGTGCAGAGTGTTTGACAACTCTACCTTTGATGAAGTTCTTCTTGTCTTTCCTAAACTTATGGCGAGGATCTAGAAACGGTCTATGCAAGTCGAAGCAAGTATACTTGTGCCCTACCGTCAGCCAACGAAACTCAAGAGCTCCCTTGCATGTGGGGCACGGGAACCTTCCATGCACACACCAGCCAACGAATAGCACATACGTCGGCAAGTCATGCATCGAGTACATGTACCAGGCACGCATTATGAAGTTCTGTTTGCTAAAGGCGTCGTATGTCTTGAACCCATTATCCCAAGCTTCTTGCAATTCGTCCTTAAGCGGCTGCATGTACACATTCATATTCTTCCCCGGATAGTTGGGCCCTGGAATTATCAACGTCAGGAAAATGTTCTTTCTTTGCATAATCTGCCCGGGGGGGGGGGGGGGAGATTGAGTGGAATGAACAACACGGGCCAACAACTGTATGGGCTGCCGTCTGACCAAACACACTGAACCATCGGTGCTGACGGTGACTCGAGGATGCCTTGGATCTGCCGTTCTTTCCTTATGTAATGCATCGAAGCGCTTCCATGCTTCACCATCCGATGTGGCACCATCATCACATTCCCTCTGCATCAAGTTCGGTTCTTTTGACCATTTGTGCCATGTCACTGCTGGCGTCTCTTTGACCATGAAAAGACGTTGAAGTCTTGGTACGATTGGCAATATTACCGAAGAACATTAACGGGTATTTGGTCTGCGTCTTCTCACCCATACCGTTGTCTACCACAACATACCTGGAAGACATGCAAATGGGACAATAATTCAAGTCCTCATACTGAAGCCTAAATAGACACATCCTTTCTCACAGGCATGTATTTCTTCATAGGGCATCTTAAGAGCACGGAGGATTTTGTCTGACTGGTACAGGTTTGGAGGTAGCACATGGCCTTTGGGTAGAAATCGTCCGAATACTGTCATCATCGTGTCGGCATTCTCTGCCCAAGTTGAATTGAGCCTTCAAAGCCATTATTTGTGAGATGGCATCCAGCTGACAAAGCTCAGTGTGCTCATGGAGAGGACGTTTTGAGGACTCACACTTTCAGTGAAGGCCTTTGCAGATTCTCCATCTCCTGTCTGAGTCCCGAGCATCGTCAAAGTCTTGCACCATGTCTTCCATCCCGGTACCATGCTCCGTCGGTGCGACGATGAACCATCTCGGCTCTGGCACGTTGGCAGACAACACCATGTAATGTCCAGACCCTGTAACCAGGCGTAAAACCAAACTTCTGCAGGTCTTTACTCATTTCAAGCTCGTCCCTCATTTTATAGTTGTCGCACCGGACACAGGGGCCCCAGCTTAATTTCTGGCCATTTGCAAATGCGGCTCTAACAAACCCCTGGTTTCTGTTTAAACCATTCCTCGGTCCAAACTTCTGACTAGTGTAACCGGTGTACATCCACGCACGATTCACTCATATTGACTTCCTACTGGACACACAAGAAAATATATACATAATTAAGCAACCATATCCATCAGTTAATGGAGTTTGTAGTTTTATTACGTCCATGCAACCTACACGCTAATAGGTAAAGATAGGTCCTAATCCCACCCGAGTATGTGTAGATTGGGTTCGTTTTCCCATGCTCTACTCCGGATCCGACGCAAAATTCGGCAGCACCTCCCCGCTGTTCTCCTGATACATGTCTCGGCAATAAGCAGAGAGGGATGTGTACCCGGAGAACACAGGGAGGCACTGACGAAATTCTGCATCGGATCCGGAGCAGAGCATATGGGAAACGAACCCAATCTACACATACTCGGGCTGTCCATGGATAACGTTGGACAATTCGAAAGAATCACGATTATAAATATGCAATGCATGCATATTTATAGATGTAACCCTTTCGAACGAGAGACGCATAGTGGTACGCATCTGCTGATTGACACCTATAGCTAGCAGTAGTTTCATCGGCACGAAGACCGAACAAGAGCAAATGAAGGGGAGGAGGATGTCATTTGTGCTCACCAACGAACGCAGGGGCGGAGTCCGTCGAACGCACAGGTGAGGTGTTCAAAACCACACACCTCGCAGCGACGAAAGAACTGCCACATTTACATACACCCGATCAACACAAATATATGATGTTTTGCATAACAAAATCGAAAAATATAGACCTAACTCATAATTCACAAATATATGACCCGTTGGGTCGTGGTGTGCCGGGGGGGACAGATATCCCAGAAATTAACCTCGTGTCATCACCAGCCCAGGATTACCGTTACTGGTGGACACGTCCTTGTACAGATTACCAAGCTATTACAAGAATTGGATACAGACCATGAAGGTCTAATGATACAACAATGATTCTGGTGGTGGATGACGAGTTGTCTCGTGGTTCTTCAACGTCGATGGGCTCCATTCCCACAGGAACGGCTGACCTGGATAATTCCTATCCCACGTGGCTGCTCCTAGGTCTCCGCACGAATGTCGCTGTGGTAGTCCTTGTAGTGAACTCCTTACCTGGCCAAGTAATAAGAGCCAGGGACAAGCTGTGAGTACGTTTGAATGTACTGCGCAAAATCATGACAAAAGATATACCGAATGCAAACAGTTAAATTATATGATCATGATGAACTGACAACTCTATGCGTATGCTCACGATGGGCTTAAAGGCATGCTGTCTGGAATTAAATCATGACATTATAACTATTAGCATGTGCGAATAACACGGATATATAAAATATTAGTGATAAACAAGGAAAGTTAAAGGAAAAAAATTAAAATAAAGGAAATGCCGGTCGGATGTCTAAAATGACACCACGGTAGGGTCTTCAAGAGAAATGCCAAACGGCGGTGTCTAAAAGAGAAATCGGACGAGACTAGGACCCATCCGAGAACTCAGGCGACGCCACGAGAGGTTTGAAAAGAAATGCCAGTCGGGTTGTCAAGTGACGCACGGTCGGACTTTGAAGAGAATGCCAATCGGGTATCCCAAGAGTAGTGGCATGACAGACACCTGAACCTCGAGGGACGCCACGAAAAGTCTTGAATAAATGCCAATCGGGGTCACAAGAGTAGTGGCGTGACAAACCGCCTAATAACTCAAGGGACGCCCACGGAGAGTGTCTGAAAATACAATTAAGAGAATGAGTTAGTCAAAATATGCATAACCATAATAACATTAATATGCATAACAAAATATCCACGATAGCATCAGGGTGACAATAATTATTTGCAAAGTATTTCATGCTCAGCTTAATTATTTTCCTCCGAAGACCGACACTTGACCAACCCAGACTGTAGCCCTAACCGTGGACACGGCTATTCGAATAGTTTAAACTCTGCAGAGGGTGTGCTCTTTAACCCACAAAAGTAAAGGATTCCTTTAGTCAGAGTACCGTGACATGGCTAATTCCCATTATGGTCTTTGGGTTGAAAACACACCTGACCGCACACACCAGATTAACCGTCCAGAAGCCAGGAATCTCCCAGGTATCGTTTCAGAAAAACTCTAAGTCGTGGAGACAACAATCTCGAGTAGCATGGGATCACTATAATACGCGCGGATTCCAAGGGGTGCCCCCCTCTCGTCTTAAACTACCGTGATACACCCATGCCCCTGACCGATGACAGGATTTAGTCCATCCCCGTGGAAACACCTCATCGTGGCGCCTGTACGGTGTATGCATGGAAAGGGGTTAGCAACTTACTAAACCATACCCCACCTGTGGCAGGACAAGTGGCAGCACAATCAAGGTATGAGGGTTACCGGAACAAGCACTCGATCTACGGTCGACTCAGGAGGTACAAGTTTTCCAGACAGTAGTTAGCACAAAAAAGTATTCTTTCAATAGCAATACCAACAGGGCCACAACCCTTGCATGCTTCAACGTTGCACAAACAACAAGGCATGATCACGCTCCGACGTGATCACCTTCTGCCGAGGGTAATAGTATTTCTCTATGCTTGCTCCTGCAAGTTAGTCATGACAAGCACAACATGCACGGTACGAAGAGAAACATGCCATTCCTACCTGCATGCAAATATAGCCATATGCCAAATTTTATCTGAATTCAAATTATTCATAACTCCTCTATTCATGCAGATAACAACCATGCTTTCACCATATCAAGTGTTAAGATGTTGCCTTGAGCATGTAGAAGTTGTGGGTGCACTCCCAAAAGTTTTGAAAAGTTTTTCCCTTCCTTTCCTATTTGCATAATATTGAATCACCCATATCCAAAAACAGTGCTCAAAAGTTGTTTGGAAATTTTTGAAATAAATACTAAAATAAATTAGATGAAAAATAAGGAATACCAGAAAAAGAATCAAATTTTGTGAGTTAGAATGAATTAGTTATGGAATTCTAAGTTGGAAATAAATAAAGAAGTGGACTATTTATTGATCAGTGAGAACAGAGTTTATGAACAAAATGTTCACATAGGCTGGATAAAAATAGCAGATTTTAGGAACCAAAGAAATTTGAATCCTAAATTGTGATGAGAAAGTTGCTCTGGAATTAATAATACTACTGGAAAAGAAAGAAAAGAAGGAGTGCAGAGGGCGCCTGAGCGCAACTTAGCCTAGCGGTGACACTGGGCCGGCCCAGGACCGTTCGGCTGTCGGTGGGGCTGGCGACGTCGATGGCGTACCCAGGGAATATGCGTCCCCTGCGCGAAGCGCGCTTTCGGAGCCCGCTCCACTTACGCTGAGCTGGAGGGGAGGGGGAACTGACGTTGGGTCCCACCGGGCCCACCTGTCATAGGCTTGAACCGGGAGCGGCCCGCTGTCCTTAGATTTGGAGTTGTCTCTCGAAGCTCTGGAGTGCCCAACGTGCGGGGGCGACATCCGGAAGGGGCAGCGCAGAGCGGTGCCCGAAGCCTGCAATTGTTGGCCGCTCCGCGCACAGCTATGTGCATGCATGCTTACGTCTCGACCACAATGCGTAGGGGACTCTACAGTGAATCCTTCACAGCTGTGGTTTGGCAGTAATGCTCCAGGAGATCCCAGAGATGATGGACAAGATGGTTTGCCATATGATCAAGTATGCAGATGTATTTTCGGAAGAGGCAAAATTGCTGTTCAATGCACAACGGTTGCTTGACAGAATGCCATGGCTATATAAAGATTCTTTGGAAGATGATTTTTAGCTTGGCAGAATGAATGTCTCTTTAGGATGATAAAGAGGATGGCAAGGGTTGGTTCTGGACAAAAGAAAAAAACTGCTATGCAAGTTTAACTGAATTCCTTTCTGGGAGAAGAAGTTCGGCAGGAATATGTGGTAGATTAAATGTTGCAAATGAAGCTCGGAAAATTCTCCTTGGAAGAAAACTTTAAGTTTTGGTTGGAGGACTATAGTGGGAAAAATTTCAGAAATTTTTAGAGGCATGCAAATTGGGGTTGTTTCGTGGTTAAGAGAATCAAATAGAGGACAGAATGAAAAGAGTTGTTTCACTCAAAATTTCCAAAAGACCAAGTGGTTTTTTATGAATAAAAGTGATATTTTAGGCATCACTGACTCTCATATTTTTTGTGGGATTTTAAAACAATTAGTTAAAGTGGTTACAGTGCAACAGAGCATTGAAAGTATTGAAATTGCTATTAAAATTAATTGTTTAGAGGAAAATTTTATTCGAAAATAATCCCTATGTTTTTAACGTAATAATGAAATGTGGTTTAAGAAAACTCCAAAAGCCCACAATAGTTATTTTCAAAAAGTTTTTATGGAGGGAAGAATTGTGAAAAACAGAGGGAGGGCAGGAATCCTTGAAATGAACAAAAGAATTAAGTTGTTAATTAAAAAATTATTTTTTGCCAAATTTTTTATTTTAGTAAAAAACATGATTAAATTTTTGGGGTGTTACAAAAACTCTAACCACCTTACGAATCCGTCCTCGAGATTCTGCTAAGGACGAAGAATTGAAAGCAAATCACAAACGGACAAAGCAAATCATGCACAAGGTAAAACACAAAGCACATCATTCCATTCAACACTACCAACATTGCCAGAAACATACACATCATAGTATACGGCCATGGACGTTGGAATTTATAGGGGCAACAGGTTGAGAGAAGGAATGGCAACTTACTCTGGCAGACTCAGCTACTTCGTCGAACATCCAAGACTGGCGTTGTCTTTGCGGACGCGAGGCTTCTTCGGTGGGCCTCAACGTCGGAGTTGGCTGGAGTGTATGCGGGAAAAGCTAAGGGGTTGGGCGGTAGTGATGATGACCCAGCGGGGTTGTAGAGGCTACAGTCGCACGTTGGAGGTAATCCCAAAGAGACGACGGAGTTCATCCGGTGTAACAATGCATTGCAGGGGGGTGGGAACAGGGGCAGACCGCATGATCGATGGTTCTTCCAAACAGCACTATCGGGCGGTTTCGGTGGAGTGTGCCAAATTAGCTCTCACGAGGTCAGGAGAGAGCAAGCGTCCTTGCGGGTCTCATTCAGATCCATTGGTGACTGAATCGAACGGCTCTGCGCTCTCAGGTAGCGCACCAGATGCACAGAGCAGGGTCCCGTTCTCATGGTCTCCATTGGCGACTTGGGGTCGGTCTACCATAGACGTAACGGAAATGGCTGGTGGACAGGGGCGGTATGGGTAACCGCCTCGTCGCGGTAGGGGTAGTAGGTAGTAGTAGAAAGAGCGGCAGTTGTTAAACCTCCGGCGACAGATGCCGGAGTTTGAAAAACTAAGCTTCTCGGGCGCCAAGTTGGATAGCTTGGGGTTCGTCGGAGGTCGGTCTCCGATGAACGAGTAAGGGCGGCTCGGCGGTGATGCCACTCCTAGATGTGAACGTTTGCCCAGAAGGGTGGATGGCATCACTCGCGTGTTCTGGTACACAACATACTCTGGCGGTTCTTCGAATGACGAGAGCACGAACGGGGTGAGATTGGCGAGGATGGCCTACAAAATCCTTCCAGCTCGGCTGCGGTGGTCTCGTTTGCACGATGGGGCCTGGCATATTGGCGGTTGGATATTAGGCTGTGCTGAGGTGAGGGCATGATGTGCTTGAGTGAGGCAAAGGCTTCTCTTATAAGCCAGCGGAGTCTTCATCGCACGCTGCGGATGGGGACCCATTCAGGGGTCGGCCACAGGCCACGACCTATGGGCTAGTTGGTAGATTGGACACCGACTGCCAAAAGATGTAGGCTGGTCACTGTTGTGGCTTATCGGGATGAGATGGGCCGGACTGTGGGCAGGAAAGGATATGAACGGTGTGGAAACCTCGGGATAGGACAGGCTAAGATAGGATTAGCCAGATGGTAGCCGGATCTTGATACAAAGGCTGACGGGGCGGGACACGATATCCCAGACAATTAACCCTCGTGTCATCACCAGCCCAGGATTAACGTTACTGGTGGACACGTCATGTTACGATTACCAAGCATTACAAGAATTGGATACAAGACCATGGAAGGTATAATGATACAACAATGATTCTGGTGGTGGATGACGGAGGTGTCTGTGGTTCTCAACCGTCGATAGGGGCTCATTCCCACAGGAACCGGGCTGACCTGGGATAATTCCAGATCCCACGTGGCTGCTCCTAGGCTCGCACGAAGGCGCTGTGGTTCGTCCTTGTAGAAACTCCCTTACCTGGCAAGAGTAAATAGCCAGGGACAAGCCGTGAGTACGTTTGAATTGTACTTCGCAAAACATCATGAACAAAAAGATATACCGAAGCAAAGTTTTAAATTATATGATCTGATGAACTCACTATATGGTATGCTCACGATGGGCATTAAAGGCATGACTGTCTGGAATAAATCATGACATGATAACATATTAGAATGCGTGACGAATAACCCCCCGGATATATAAAAATATAGTGATAAACAAGGAAGGAAAGTTAAAGGAAAATAAAATAAAATAAAGGAAATGCCTGGTCGGATGTTCTAAAATGACACCACGGTTAGGTCTTCAAGAGAAATGCCAACGGGTTTGTCTAAAAGAGGAAATCGGACGAGACAGGACCATCCGAGAAAACAAGCGACGCCATCGAGAGGTCTTGAAAAGGAAAATGCAGTCGGGTGTCAAGTGACGCCTCGGTCGGACTTGAAGAGAAATGCCAATCGGGTATCCACAAGAGTAGTGGCATGACAGACCACCTGATAACTCGAGGGACGCCACGAAAAGTCTTGAAAATAAATGCCAATCGGGTGTCCACAAGAGTAGTGGCGTGACAAACCGCCTAATAACTCAAGGGACGCCACGGAGAGGTCTTGAAAATACAATTAAGAGAAATGAGTTAGTCCACAATAATATGCATAACCATAATAACATTAATATGCATAGCAAAATATCCACGATAGCATCAGGGTGACAATAATTATTCTGCAAAGTATTTCATGCTCAGCTTAATTATTTTCCTCCGAAGACCGACACTTGACCAACCCAGACTGTAGCCCTTAACCGTGGACACGGCTATTCGAATAGGTTTAAACTCTGCAGAGGGTGTGCTCTTTACCCACAAGTAAAGGATTCCTTTAGTCAGTACCGTGACACTGGCTAATTCCCATTATGGTCTTTGGGTTGAAAACACACCTGACCAGCACACACCAGATTAACCGTCCAGATGCCAGGAATCTCCCAAGGTATCGTTTCAGAAAAACTCTAAGTCGTGGAGACAACAATCTCGAGTAGCATGGGATCACTATTAATACGCGCGGATTCCAAGGGGTGCCCCCCTCTCGTCTACACTAGCCGGATACACCCATGCCCCCTGACCCGATGACAGGATTTAGTCCATCCCCGTGGAAACCCTCATCGTGGCCCTCTGTACGGTGTATGCATGGAAAGGGGTTAGCAACTTACTAAACCATACCCCACCTGTGGCAGGGACAAGTGGCAGCACGAATCAAGTATGAGGGTTACCGGAACAAGACTCGATCTACGGTCGACTCAGGAGGTACAAGTTTTCCAGCAGTAGTTAGCACAACAAAGTATTCTTTCAATAGCAATACCAACAGGGCCACAACCCTTGCATGCTCCAACGTGCACAACAACAAGGCATGATCACGCTCCGACGTGATCATCCTTCTGCCGGTAATAGTATTTCTCTTATGCTTGCTCCTGCAAGTTAGTCATGACAAGCACACATGCACGGTACGAAGAAACATGCCATTCCTACATGCATGCAAATATAGCCATATGCCAAATTTTATCTGAATTCAAATTATTCATAACTCCTCTATTCATGCAGATAACCAACCATGCTTTCACCATATCAAGTGTTCAAGATGCTTGCCTTGAGCATGTAGAAGTGCTGGGTGCACTCCCAAAAGTTTTGAAAAGTTTCTTCCCTCCATTTCCTATTTGCATAATATTGAAATCACCACATATTCCAAAAACAGTGCTAAAAAGTTGTTTGGAAATTTTTGAAATAAATACTAAAATAAATTAGATGAAAAATAAGGAATACCAGAAAAAGAATCAAATTATTTGGAGTTAGAATGAATTAGTTATGGAATTTCTAAGTTGGAAATAATTAAAGAAGTGGACTATTTTATTGATCCAGTGACTCTTGATGACTCTAGCCTTAGTATATCGTTGATTTCCCCTCTATGCCGAACAATGTACAAAAATGGCTTCGGCGATATTATTTTCAGGTGCATCACGTCAATGTTGTGTGGGCAAAGGAGGTCTTGAAGTAAGGCAGATCCCAGAAGCATGTCTTGTGAGTCCAGGCGTGTTCCTTATTATACCCTGAAATACCCTGGACGCTTGGATCTCTGGCTCGAGAGCGTTTAAACGATCTAGGGTCTGTTGGCCTGTCAACCGAGGTGTGGCAGAGTGTTTGACAACTCTAACTTGATGAAGTTCTTCTTGTTCTTTCCAAACTTATGGCGAGGATCTCAGAAACGGTCTGGCAAGTCGAGCAAGTATACTGTGCCCTACCGTCAGCCAACGAAACTTCAAGAGCTCCCTTGCATGTGGGGCCGGGAACCTCCATGCACCACACCAGCAACGATAGCACATACGTCGGCAAGTCATGCATCGAGTACATGTACCAGGACAGCATTATGAAGTTCTGTTTGCTAAAGGACGTCGTATTGTCTTGACCCATTATCCAGCTTCTTGCAATTCGTCCTTAAGCGGCTGCATGTACACATCATATTCTTCCCCGATCTGGTTGGGCCCTGGAATTATCAACGTCAGGAAAATGTTCTTTCTTGCATAATCTGCCGGGGGGGGGGGGGGGGGGGA